>OX336340.1:23229597-23643770 GCA_946902875.1 Nematopogon swammerdamellus | reverse complement strand
TCATTTAAGTTTTTCGAATTTCGAACAACTCAAAATCAAAGACGTATTCTATGTCAAAGTGCAATTCAAGCGACTGCCAAGTGCGCTTGATCGTGTGAACGCGCGCGAGCGTCTGCAGGAAATATGTTCGAGCGGAGTAAAAGGATTTGCTTTCAAGAAGACGAAGTGTCTAACTCCTTCTCTCAATATAGACTCAAGTAACTATACGTCACTACTACTGTTGATAGCTAATGCTATTACTACTACTAGGTACTATTGCTTTCAAGAAGACGAAGTGTCTAACTCCTTCTCTCAATGTAGACTCAAGTAACTATACGTCACTACTACTTAACTGTTAATAGCTAATGCTATTACAACTACTAGGTACTATTGCTTTCAAGAAGACGAAGTGTCTAACTCGTTCTCTCAATATAGACTCAAGTAACTATACGTCACTACTACTGTTGATAGCTAATGCTATTACTACTACTACTACTATTGTGATCTAAAAGCGATGTCTCCTATGTTCAAAGTTAGTAAATATTTATGTTAATAGTACATAGGTATATTCAGTCTATCATTTTTTAGGTTAACGTATTCACACGGAAGCCTATTACTAAGCTTACGCCTTATGTCCGTCCGTCCGAGGGCTGTATCTTTTGAAACCGTATGATAAAATGACATAGGTGTTGAATTAGTATGTAATAGAGGAGTACAAGTTACAAGTGATTTTTAGGGTTCCGTATCCGGTACGGGATCCTATTACTAAGCCTACGCCGTCTGTCTGTCCGAGGGCTTTATCTCTTGAACCGTAATAGGCAGCCGGTTAAAATTTTCACAGAATATGCGTTAATATGGCGGTCAAAAAAAAAAACGGCCAAGTGCGAGTCGAACTCGCGCACCGAGGGTTCCGTATCTCCATGTCATGGTCAGCGCCACTCACCCCATCTATGGATTAGTTCAAATGCTTCATACTCTTTTCGTTAGATGACACGCATACACTTTTTAGTGTCTTGTATGGGGACGCCCGTGAATTTTTTTACTTTTTCTTATTTTTATTATTTCTTGTTATATCGGCCATAATAACACATATTCTGTGAAAATTTTAACGGGCTACCCATTACGGTTCAAGTGATACAGCCCTCTCGGTCAGACAGACAGACAGACAAACAGACAGACAGATGGCGTAGGCTTAGTAATAGAGTCCCGTACGATGGATACGGAACCCTAAAACACGCAGGTTGAGAAATTATTGAGTTATATGCAAATGTACATACATGGACACACAAACAGACGGCAGATTTTGAATAATATGTAGGCAGGATAATAAATAACGTAACATTAGTCAGTTTTAAAATTGGACTAACAATCGTTCGCAGACACAGCGTAAACAAACATATAAGTTTCCTTCCCAAAAGATTACCAAAAGATATCAATCTTGGATTTGAAACGAATACGATGTAATTGTTTCGCTCCTATTCCTGTTCTTCGTGATTTTGTCCGAGCGGGCGTTGGGGTGAACAAATTAAAATCTTGAGAGAATTCTCTGCGAGAATTCCTTCCAGCCCCTACTTTTGGCAACATCGTCATTCCCCCATTTATATAATAGACAAATTCCAGTAAGTATATATGTACCTATGTATATATTCTTTATTGGGAGAGGCCTATGTCCAGCAGTGGACCGATACAGGCTGATGATGATGATGATGATGATATTCTTTATTGAAACACCAATTTATTAAAATTAGATACAATAGGCGAACTTAATGCTGCGAGGAATTCTACTCTAACTAACCTTTGGGATGTGGGAGAAGCACATGCAGGCGAACATGAGTGTTTTGTGGTAATTTATTAAATTGTAAAGAAATATAATAAATTACAAGCTGCATTATACACTTTTAAAGCGCATATACATATGTATTATATGCGTTTTAAAATACATTGTATAATATTTCATGAACTGACATTATTATGCACATTAATCAGTGGGAAGAGTCCGTGGGATAGTCCACATCGGGTTTGACCTTTCATTTGAAAATTGTGTAGTACATGTTGTTTAATTTACGGTGTCTGACCTCTCAAATTGCTCTCAAAATCAGCACCACATACACTGCCTCAATACTGAGATGGTCTGTCGCGGCATAAGCTGTGCCAGATGCTTTTTTCTCTTCTCAGTCGTATTTACTTAACATTATTTCTTTCTTTCTTCTTCTTTCTTTCTTTAATGCCGTAAAGTGATCGTGTGGTTTCTGTACTTCAAAATAATAATCGCACTACAGCTCTTCACTGGGACGTAGCGAAGTCTACGCCAAAAGGCAATGGTATGTCTTCGTACGATAGAGATCACACTCCAAGCGCTAAAGTTTGGGTCGCCGAAACGCAGCGCTGCTAACGTTCGGCAGCTGTGTAGCATTCGAAATTCAAATGCGGCGGCCATTTTCAGGGCGGCCATTTCTCAGTCATTCATCAGGCAAGTCGGATAAGACGCGCGGGGTCGTCCACCCCTGCGGGTGGTAAACTGGTGGACCGTTAACATCAAAGTTGAGGCGACTCGTAACGCAGGCTTAACTGCGGTTTAACGACGTCGGAAGCGGGCGTTTGTCTGTTTACATCTCTCTGCTATTGCTGGACGCTTGTGGCACCGGGCCCGCGCAAGGATTTTGTAAGAACTCTTCTTATGTTTCATTCAGAACACAATTTTAAAGATCTTGGCCTGAATCGCACAAAAAACACACCCCACACTCTCACAGACACATACTTATACATACTCAAAACCTCAAACCTAACACACATACACACGCGACCTAATCCTCTCTCACAAACACACCCTCACGTATCCACCCATACTAACAAATTTTATTTTATATTACTATAGAATATGCCCGACCAAAAATCTTACCCGCACACCCAAAATATTACCGCAAACTATTGTAAGCTGTCATCTGCGGTACAGTCTGTCTAGACTAGACTAGTGTAGAGGACAGAGACCATTAAATATTTTATTAGTTTAATAAAGTTTTTTGATTTGATTTTTTTTTTATTCATTTGTATTGCGAGTTCTTCAAACTATCACCCCGTAACAAACAATATATATAGAATAGAAAATAAAAGCAAAGTGCGAATATTACTCGCGCAACGAGGGTTCCGTTGTCAACTATTGGTGGGATGTGTAGCTCATTTAACGGATGGAGAGAAATGTTTGTCGTTGTCAATAGCTGTGGCGTACTTACACAAAAAGTCCCAAAAATTGCATGGAGAATCAATTACAACTCCGGAACGCTATCATAAAATATAAGAATAATTCTTATTTGTCGTTTAATTACGTACGTAATTAATTACGTATGACGTACAACGTTGCATATTTGATTTGGTAATCGTGGCTCAAATAGTTTCAGATCCAGATCAGTGGACAAAAGTGGTCCGAATTGATTATTTGTATGCCCCCAAGACGTCGGCATTTTTTATTGGCTGGCCTGTAACGCCTCTGACAGACAGACGGACGGACAGACAGACATTGTAGCGAAACTAATCAGATTCCTGATTTTACTACGGTACCCTAATAAAGTGATATACTCGTAAAATTTCGTCAAGTTTCCAGTTTTCCAGTTCTTCTGCGCATGTGCCATTGAATGTATCCGAGAGATGTAGAGAGAGAGAGAGAGATGGCTGTTCACATGCAAATGAATACAAATAACCTTTTCCATTTATGTAGTAGGGCAGCCATACTCAAAGTTTGCTCGCGAGAATACGAGAAAAAAAAATCTAAAATATACCTCTCATCTCTGGCTCGATTCAGCTCGGCTGCGCAGACGTCATGGCGTCACAGTTTCATACCTCCCATAGATATTTAATTATTGTTTTTCTCTTATATAATAATATTATGTAAGTAACCGTTACACTGTAATATGATTATTAATAAAGAATGCACTAAATCTAATTTTTGTTTATTTTAGGGCTCCGTCAAATATTTCGCTTTCCAAAAGGGTTCCGTCACCATAAAATGTCATAAAACGTCAGCCTCGATAGCTCAGTGGTGCAGACAGTCAACTGTCGCTATTGAATGTTAAGCAACGCTGGGTGCGGTCAGTACTTGGATGGGTGACCGCTGACCGTTGGAGGCTGACCGAGGTTCGGATTCCTCGTAAAACTGTAGGTCCCTTCCCTCCTAATCTTACTTGGTGGTAGGGTTTAACCCGCCCGGGTTGGTACCACCGCACTGAATGAAACGTCGGTCAAAAACGGCTATGTAAATAGTTTGTGTTTTCCGACCAGTTCAGTGTAGCCGGCACGATCAAAGGGGGAAGCACTGACATGGCACCTAGTTCACCCGGTGTTATGGGCTGACATCACGGACGTTGTAGGTGATGTAGCAAACCGTGTCAGTTTCCATAAAAAAATTAAAAAAAATTAAAAAGTTTGAGAGCCGCTGTAGTAGGGATTGCATGTACCATCGACTACTAAAGCAGAGATAAACATGTAGAACATTGTCTTATGCGCGCTGGCTCACTGCTTATTGTGTTTCGACCATCCAATTGGCGATGGCACTATACTATGGTACCGTGTGGGGCCGGTACTTTAAAAGAATAGCCCCACTGCATCTCTCCCCGTGTATGTCGTAAAAGGCGACTAAGGGATATGACTCCCTTCTTATATTACTAGGTGGTAGGGTTTAACCCGCCCGGGTTGGTACCACCGCACTGAATGAAAGGTCGGTCGAAACGGCTATGTAAATAGTTTGTGTTTTACGTCCAGTTCAGTGTAGCCGGCACGACCGAAGGGAAGCACTGACGTGGCACCAAGTTCACCCGGTGTTATGGGCTTACATCACGGATGTTGTAGGTGATGTAGCCAACCGTGTCAGTATCCATAAAAAAAAAAAAAACACCAGATAATGTAAATAGGCAGGGTGGCCGGTCAGATTATGCTGCAAATGTTCGGGTTAATTATTTGTAACTTTTTATTTTATTGAAAGCGCGACATATTGCGCCGAGCCACCCATAAGGTGTCTAACGATGCCCATGGACGTCGGACGTATGGGGGGTTGCGAATGCCATGCCGGCCTGACAGGTGTCCTTTCACAGACAGGTATCCAGGTTCGAATCCTGGTCGGGACGTATTTTTTTTTTTTTTAATTTTCGGCTTTGCATTTATCTAATGAACAAATATAAAAAGCGAGTGCATGCTTAGTACTAACATATAAAAATATAATATGTAAGTAAATATATTAATTATAAGGTAGGTATTAAGAAAACATTGTGCCTTGCGAAGTTTGTTTGTCAGTTCTTCTTTGTATTGAATTTAGAACTAGCGATTTTTTCGACATTGTCCAACCGTAGGTTGTGTTGTGTTGTGTCTGTGGACGAAATTATACAATACAATATATATATGTATGAAATGAAATGAAATGAAATGAAATGAAATGAAATGAAATGAAATGAAATGAAAATATACTTTATTGCACAAAAAGTGACAAAAGGCGGACTTAAAGCCTAAGGGCATTATCTGCCAGTCATACCTGGGATTGTGAGTAGGGTAGATGGGTAGTGCGGAAAATTAAATGAGATTTTTTTTTAAGGTTACAAAACTAAACAATAAAACATAGATAATAGTAATAACATACAACTAAATCCATTCGTGATTTACATACATACAAGTTCAAAAGTACATATACATATACGCAATATAAACAAATACATACATACATACCTAATGCAGTTTCTAAACAAGCGATAACACACATGGAAACATTAAGGAAACATTAACATGTATATGTATGCACATGTATATATTCTTTATTGAGCACCAATTAATAAAAAATAGGTACAACAGGCGAGCTTAATGCCGCGAGGCATTATATTCATATAAACAATCCGTGGCATCCGCCAACTACATATTTTTTAAAGTGGCATTGTACAATATACCTAATGTATGTATGTATCGTCTCAATACAGACAGAGTGAATTGTTACGCGTCTGACTTCAAATTGTCTGATAATGATAGTTTGATTTGTTCGAAAAACCGCTTAGCGGATTTTTATCAAACTTTATAACTACCTTTATCGCTGGATCACGTGGTTTCGGCAAACTGTAGGTCGAAGAGAACACGCCATTACGCTATTATTAACATAATATTTCACTTAAATTAACATAAAAATGCATAATTAGTAAATCTCCATAAAAATTACTCTATTTTAAGTAGTAATGTAGTTATGTGTAGGTAATTATTTTTAGATTATAATCCCGAATAAATTTTGACGTAAAACGTCCAAATTTGCGGATGCGTACAAATCGGTTCTGCAGATCCTTTCTCCACAGAACCGGCAAACTCTGGAACGCTCTACCTGCCCACATATTTCCCCCAAGTATAGTCTCGGGTCCTTCAAGAGAGGCGTGAATGGGCACCTGTCAGGCCGGCATGGCATTCGCAGCCCCCGCCTGCGTCCGAATGTCCATGGGCGTCGCTAGACACCTTATGGGTGACTCGGCGCCACATGTCGCGCTTAGTATTAAAAAAAAATAAAGTTGTTTGCTAAAAAATGATATATTTTTTTTTTAATATGAAGGAGGAAGTTATTTTAGTTAGAGTAAGAAGCATTGTGCATTATCGCTGCTTACTTGCATTAAGGTGATGTGAGACTGCGTCTGACTCGAATTTCAAGTAGTGTACCGCCAATATTACTTACCTGACAAATTCAGTTTTAATATATGTAAAACTTCATCTATCAGTGCAGATCAATAGCTTTTTGTAAACATGATTTGATCAACTTCGCTCGATAGAAAAAAAGCCTCAGTTGCACTCCGGGAGTGCCGGCAGAAGTGAAAACTTTTTGTATTTCCGAAAATAATTCTTAAAATAATTCTTAAGTGATTATAAAAAAAACTAAACACCCTGAAAAAAAAAAAATAAAAAAAAATTTATGGAAAAAAGGTTAAATTTAATAGAACGGACAGACATGCATTTGTTACGGAACCCTACATTCATTTTGAATTCATTATCGACCAAACGAATATCGGATTTCCACTCTCACTAAGAGACGAACAGGATTGATCCCGAGCCATCGTAACTTAACCCTTAATGCAATGTCTTAAGGTTGCAGTTTAAATAATAAAAATAAATCTCGCTTTTCGAGAAAAAAAGTGCCAAGCGCCGCTAAAGAAGTTTTCACTTCAAAAATCATGAAAATGCCAAGAAAATGCCTCTGAATTTATTTAAAAAAAAAGTATTTAAGGCAACGTGACCAAGTCAAGGCTTCGAAAAAAGTATATTTTTATTTGTTAAATATATCTAAATCCGTAACTTTTTACTTTTTGTTTCGATCCGTAGTTTTGGAATAAAAAAATTAAAACCGAATTTTCTCTTGCGCTAAAGTCGATTGATTTAGTTGCATCCTACTCCAACCAGCATAACACCTTGGCGAACTAGGTGCCATGTCAGTGCTACACTGAACTGGACGGAAAACACGAAATTTTTACATAGCCGTTTAACCGACCTTTCATTCAGTGCGGAGGTACCAACCCGGGAGGGTTAAACCCTACCAACTAGTAAGGTAAGAAAGGAATAAAATCATGTTCACATATTCAAAACATGTCATAAGTTATTGCACTTTTAAAGTATTTTTTGCGCGATAAAGTATTTATTTACATTTCACTCATTCATATCGTCGAGCATGGCTCCCCAAAATTTGTGTTCCCCTAAAGAGATCTAAAATTCACGAGGTCTAAATCTGAACCACCTGCGATTTTAAGCTTTCTGTAGGATATTTGAGAACTTCCATTCCTTTTCAGCCAAAATCGCACTGTATCACATAGGGCTATTTGACCCACTCTGTATATAAACGAAGAGTAATACCACACACTATAATAACTTTATACTTCCTTGACGAACGCCTACGTGTTCGGAGTTGGACTCGCGGGTTGGGAAGTTACGGATCGCTTTTTCCCGCATTTCCCTACTTGCGTGGCGTGAGTTGAGTGTAGTTTGAAAAAAAGTTACTCGCTGGTTGTCGATCAAATCTCCTCACGCAGTTGTTGGAAAGAAATATTTTAGTAATTGTGGTATTTTTCAGTTACAAGATGGCGTGCTAAAGGGCGATAGGTTAGCCACCTCTCATCTTTGTTTCACAATGCACAAAGTGCACCTTCTTGCTGCTTCATAGTTATTTTGCGAAACGTGGTGGTTGGTGTTGTGCAGTGTTCTTGCAGCACAACATCGATTACTCTGCTTTCCCCGATTGTTGAGATACAGCGCGATGGCATGTATATACGTATATAAGGTATTTCATTAGTAAGTAACGATACGCTGTGTATCAGATCAGTTAATGATCACGTTCCCATACCAATTTTTTTTACGATATAAAAAACCTACTCACTCCTCAAATTTAATACGTGAAGTGCGCGTATTTCGCCCTTATAAGTATTTTTTTTTTTTTTATGGAAACTGACACGGTTGGCTACATCACCTACAACATCCGTGATGTCAGCCCATAACACCGGGTGAACTTGGTGCCACGTCAGTGCTTCCCTTCGGTCGTGCCGGCTACACTGAACTGGACGGAAAACACAAACTATTTACATAGCCGTTTCGACCGACCTTTCATTCAGTGCGGTAGTACCAACCCGGGCGGGATAAACCCTACCACCTAGTAATATAAGAAGGGAGTCATATCCCTTAGTCGCCTTTTACGACATACACGGGGAGAGATGCAGTGGGGCTATTATTTTAAAGTACTGGCCCCACACGGTAAGTATGTAAGTATGTTTTTTATATCGTAAAAAAAAATGGTATGGGAACATGATCAGTATCTGATACATATACACCCCTTAGCGTATCGTTACCTACTATTGAAAGATCTTATATAATATATAATTATGTATAGTATTTTTCTCCGTTTCTGTAATAATAATTCATTCAACAATTGAAAATAAATACCAAATCAAATTAAAAAGAAAGATAATATTTTCATTATACGGCACATGAAACACAAATAAGTAAAATATTTAAACCAAAACTATTCAAAATCCAACCAACCGTATACAAATTACATAAAATTTTTAATAACATAAAGGTGTATATATTAAATTGATAAAATGTTTAAGCGTCTCCATACTTTCCACGAAGGCCGTCACCACCAATCTCTCACATTGTTCTCGGCTAACTGACTAAATGCTACGCGTTTTCGCCGTCATTTAACACAACGCTCCGTGCCGACAGATGGCGTTACTGATGTGTACTGATTTAAATTTAAATTTTAACTATCGTCGATAGAGTTGCACCACCTGAAACCGCCTCACAGCTCTCAGCCGCTCTTACAAAGATACGTCTAAAGCCGCAACAATGAATGGTTTCAGAATATTCAACATCTGCGCCCCGAGAGCTTTCAGTTGTTATTTTGAGGGCTTCCGGATTTATAGACAATATATTATTTTAGCTGGGTACATAAATAACGCAACCAAATGGAAAGGAATGCCGGCTCAGATGATGTCAGATGTGATATGAATAAAGATTTCTTACCACGTTTAAAGGGGAAAAAAATATTAATCACGCACCTATATAAACTTATGGAAGATGCTTTGCACAGTATTTGTTTCGAACTATTTCGTAATCAGTCATGTAAATTTTTAGTAGTTCGTCGCGTAATCACAGGATAGGTACTTAGACTGGCAGAAACTGCCTTATAGGCATTAAGTTTCACCTTTTCTAAAAATTTTTGAAACGTGCCTTTTTTCATGTTCATCTTTAATTTGAACATCCCACTAGCTAGAATATTCTGGATAACAAAAATTTACATATTTTAGTATGACATGGTTTTCCTTTTTTTTTAATGGTAAAAGCTCGTAATCATTTATGGGGACGTGAAACGTTATTATTTATTTTCAAAAACACTCCACATCTATACATATAATATAATCGTAATCTAAAATAAAATTACTAAATAAATAGGTCTTATTTCAAAAAACCATCCTGACGCAAATAATTTGGTTCACTTCTAAGAATGAAACCGAGGGGAACTCCCTACCCGACTAACGCACATGCGGAACGAATCACTAAATATAACTCCTAAGTACGTTTGAACCATAATCCTTGAATGAAATTAAATGAAAATATACTTTATTGTACACCAATATAAAAAAGGGTTACAAAAGGCGAGTTTAATGCCTTGCGGCATTCTTTACGAACTAACCTTTGGGATATTGTGGAAAACACATAGGGGCGGACAATGCAGTAGAAGTTCTACTAACTACTTTAGTTTACTAAAGAGTGGACCAGTAGTATGAAATATAAATACACAACTTATACATAGACAAATTGTACAAAGATACATACAACCAATATACATAATTACATATATACAATAAGAAAAATAAATATTGTAATATACTTCCATCAACTCTTATATACTAAAATAAAATTAATAATAAAATATAATTTAAAAAAATAAAATTTTAATTTAAATATTAAACAGTTCGCTAAGAGTGCAGTTGTAAAATCTCAATATATTGGCTATCGTAGCATAAAGGGAAACGGAGTGTGAGGAGACAATCCGCGTCAGAGGCAAACAGTTGTTCCGTACCGCTGAAGGTCTAGGAGGTTATCTTGTCCGAATTCTTTGATATTCGTGGTGGTCGGTGTTGTGCTGTAATTTACCGGAAAATATATGTATGTATATATTCTTTATTGAACACCACTTTATATAAATTAGGCACAATAGGCGAGCTTAATGCAGTTAGGCATTCTATTCTAACTAATTTTTGGGATGTGGGAGAAGTACATGCAGGCGAACAAGAATAGTTTGTGGCAGTGCAATAACCAGTAAAGCAATATGATAAACTACAAGCTGAAAATATTTCTCTTAGACAATCCATTTTATAAGTTAAGTGAATTTTTTCTGTAAATAAAAATTCTGCTGACTTTGATAATTCAAATTGTTTATATGCATAAACACAAATTTTATTAATAACTTGACTGAACCCTATATTCTTTGTTTTGTATTTTATTATCTTTTTTAATGGGTATATTTTTGACTTAGTATTTTTAATTTTTTGCTTAGATATAGTATGTTATATTTAACATAATGAAAACTTAGTATGTAAGTTATATTTAAAAAAAGCTCTGTAAGGTTTCTTATCCGGTTCTTCCTTATAGATTGCACTACTGAACGGGGACATCATAAAAAATGATGACGAACCATACTATACTGAATATGCATATGTCTCAATGAAATATTGTTATTGTTGTGTGTTCTTTATGGCGAAATAAATATCTGAACCTGAATACTACAGAAATACTTTAATACGCAAATATGTATATAATAGACTTACATATTATGTACATTAATCAGTGGTACTGTTGTTCAACACCATCAAATGAATGACAATAGAGAAAAAATGGGAGTTAAGATAATGCTACGTCTTTAAAAATTCAAGTTTAAAATAAAATATAAAAACCCAGATCTGCTGAGCGGGTATTTACTTAGCGGTCCCCCCAACTACTATAAGGCCCACTTGCACCAACACAAATTTAATATATAAACCAGTTTAACTCGCTAAACCAGTTTAAGCTAGCACCCGTTGACTGTGGGAACCGCGTTTAAATCCATAACTCGCTACTTAACTTTAAACTCGTGTTGGTGCAAGTGGGCCTAAGTAAGTAAACGGAAATGATTTTTTGCCTTTTTAAGGGTCGCGGGTTTTTTAAATTTGTAATTTAACTTTTGTAGAGGTGGAAAAACTCGCCAATTCGCGGCGGGGAATAGAACACCGTATCTGAAAATACTTATACATCCAGGAAACTATAAACACGTTCGGTGCCAATCATAAAGCGACTCTTGGCAGCGGTCCACAGTTCGCTGCCCCCAAAGACAAACAATCGGGAAGACAACCGGCTAAATTGTGCGCAGCGTGAACCGGCATTATAGAGAAAAACAAACGATTTTCTGACACCTGTCCAGTCTGTTTAGGTTCAAATTTGACGAGTGACGAGACCATACTGGGGACAATTTAATAGCAGGTTAACTGCTTAACTGTTTAATAGCAGACGTTGGACACTTTTTTAGGCTTCCGTAGCCACTCTCTAACCGTTTTTAAGATCGGTATTTTTTTTATGGTAACTGACACGGTTGGCTGCATCACCTACAACATCCGTGATGTCAGCCTTAACGTAGGGTGAACTAGGTGCCATGTCAGTGCTTCCCTTCATTTCATGTCGGCTACACTGAACTGGACGGAAAACACTATTTACATAGCCGTTTCGAGCGACGTTTCATTCAGTGTGGTGGTACCAACCCGGGTGGGATAAACCCTACCACATAGTAAGGTAAGAAGGGAAGGGACCTACAGTTTTACGTGCAATCCGAACCACGGTTTAGTACAAGATCCATTTCTGAAAAGCCTTCAAATAACGGTTTCCGTGGGACATAGCTCGGCCATACCGACAACTGGTATGTACGTGTTCGGGCTGTTCTCCTGAAAACCATAAGTGCGGTAGTCACTTTCTAAAATAGTGGAGGGGGTAGTTATGACGTCATAAAGATGGCGGCCGGGCCTGTCATTCTAGGCGGTATATCTCGATAGTTACTCGACCGATTTCCTTCATTAAGGTGTCAAAAAAAAGCTAATAGAATGAGGATTATTCGATCTCTTACAATAGTTTATGTTGAACTAATACGAAACTAAATATTTACAAAAAACTGACAATTCGAAAAAAAATATTTTTTAATTTTTTAAATAGCTCGGTAACCATCAGGATTTTGGAAATTTAGGTTATAATAAAGCGCATAGCTGTATTCAAGAGGATCATAGTGAACTTTAAATCATAACGATAGAGTAATAAACAACGGAGCTACAGTCATTTAAGTGAGCGTTGGTAGCGTCAAGCTCAGCGCGGTAACGTAAGTACCTACTGTTGACGACTCGGCCGACCGCAAATATACCAATACCGAAGATCACCATCCATCCATCCATTGAGATTTTCATATAATTTTTTTGTTTCTGAATTAGGACATATCTTTAAATATGTTAAGATACCTAGGTATGTAAGTTTTGAGTACCTAAGGTATGTAAAGACTTTCTGTACTAAATTTTATAATTTTTTTCGACAATTCTGTCTTTTTACCCGACGACGGCGACGTTAGGAGGAGTGTAATGTGTTAAGGTCTAAAGTGTGAATCTGTGTGTTTCTGTACATACATATATTACAGTTCGGAACTCTGCCCCAATTACTTCATAATGACTGGAAACGTGGCCATGTCTGTGCTATACTACATTGGTCGCGGTCCGGTCCCGCTCGCCGCGCCGTCGCACTATTGGCCAAAGTGCCACTTTTCGGTCATAAATCTGTATCTTCTAAACTAGAATACCTTCCTTGACAATTTTTTTTATGGTATTACTTGAATAGTTAATCTTCAAAAAACAGTAACATTTGATTGCAAATAATATTTATTATTAATAAAAAAAAAATCCTAAAATATAAAATAATGTATTTCTAAACTATGAAAATAAGATAAAAAATTATTATGTTCATTTACCAATAAAGTATCAACTTTTATATAATATAATAATAAAAACATTTTCGTACCTATAATTGTGATAAATAAAAAATTTAACATTAAATATTAAACGCATTAAATGCGCTTACAGGATAGCACCTGTTTTTTGCTTCCTGAATTTTATTATAAGAAGGGAAGACGATGGAGTACCTTCCCAATAAACAGCTTCACAAATATTTTTATTGCACTTTAGTCAGATCTAAAGACACAAAAGCTTCATCGTCGTTGAATTGAAAAAAATTTGCAGAATTTCCTTTGATAATTTCATTGCAGTTTTTCTTGTTTTATTGAGTTGCGTACGACACGTATTATTTTAACATTGGAGGCTTCATCTTTTTCGCCAATTGAATTCACTCCTTTAATGTACTCGTATGAATGATAGACGTTGTCCAAACCAGATTCCCCAAAAAGTTTCACAGCTTTACGATTTTGTATACTCTCTGATGAAATTGCGTAGTCCTTGCAAGGTCGATCGGACAAAATGTAATGCTCCTTTATATATTTTTTTGCACTTGAGATAATATGGTTCCATTTTTCAAGAATCACAGTGGATAGCTCACCTTTAGAATACTTGAAAGACGCCATATAGTTTCAGAAACACTACACTGCACTCATCTGGCACGAATATTCAGGCAGTACAGTGTGTAAATGTACCACCCCTCACAGAATGGCTTATATTCGTACGAAAAAAATGTGGCGTGTGTAATATCTCCTTACACTCTGTGGTTCAGAAATGGTGTGCAAAACATAAATAACACAAAACACACCTGGTGTAAGTACATATATAATCATATCATAGTTTTAACCGCAATTGTTTCCGTTACGAAGTAGCTATACCTACCGTAAGAATGCTGAGGTTGTAGTGTATTTTCTTTGCATAATTTATACATTCAGTCTCTTAAATCAGTACTCTTAAGTTAACTTTTCAAATAAAATCATTTAAAATCAGCCTGGGTAGCTCAGTGGCGGTCGGTGTTAAGACGAGACGGAAGTTACCTTTCTCCATACTCCATACAAAATCGTCTTTCGGCATTTATGTTATCTCGCCCCCTAAACCTTATCCGATTATAAATTTTTTTTTATTAGGTAGGGCTTATCCCGTCCGAGTTGGTACCACCGCACTGAATGAAACGTCGGTCGAAACCGCTATGTAAATAGTTCGTGTTTTCCGTCCAGTTCAGTGTAGCCGACATGAAATGAAGGGAAGAATTGACATGGCACCTAGTTCACACGGTGTTATGGGCTGACATCACGGATGTTGTAGGAGGTGTAGCCAACCGTGTCAGTTTCCATAAAAAAATAATAAAATAAAATTAAAAAAAATCATTCACGCGAACGCTCCGAGCGTGCGAACAGCGCGCATATTTTTTTAATTTTCGTGCCAATTTGCAGAGTTTTGCAGAAAGTTGTTTATTGATTCTAAATAAACAGTGTACTGGCTATTTAAAACCATTATAATATTCACCCGGACAGACCCAGATACCATTTGAAAGCTTAGATGAAATTATATAGTTTAAGATTTAATTATAAATTATATAGTTAATTATAGTTTTAGATAAATTTCGCGTTTTCGTTAGTGCTTTAAATAAGGAATGATATCTTTAAAAAACCCAACACAGTTACCTAAAATGCTTTTCGAATATGTATGGGTTTCTATATGTTTACTTAAGTATTTTTGAGGAAAATATACATAAAATATATGCGCTCCCTTAATATGCGGATGTTTGCGCAAAGAATTTGTTCAACTTTCAAGCGTCATATAACTGAGGAAATTCAACTAAAATCTAAAATATGTACGTATTAAACAAGTACATTTCATGGCCTATCGAACCAACTCATTACCCCAGGTGGTATGTTGCCAAAACCATTTTTGTCAGTTGCTTGTATGGGGGCTGTCCATAGTGCGTCGCCGCGCGCCCGACCGCTACAGCCAGCTTGACGCTACCAACGATCACTTAAATGACTGTAGCTCCGTTGTTTATATCTCAATCGTTATGATTTAAAGATCATTATAATCGTCTTGAATATAGCTATGCGTTTTATTATAACCAAAATTTCCAAAATCCTGATGGTTACCGAGCTATTTTAAAAATAAAAAAAATATTTTTTCCGAAACGTCGGTTTTTTGTAAATATTTAGTTTCGTATTAGTTTAACATAAACTATAGTAAGAGATAGAATAATCCTCATTCTATTAGCTTTTTTTTGACACCTTAATGAAGGAAATCGGTCGAGTAACTATCGAGATATACCGCCTAGAATGACAGGCCCGGCCGCCATCTTTATGACGTCATAACTATCCCCTCCACTATTTTAGAAAGTGACTACCACACTTATGGTGTTCAGGAGAACAGCCCGAACACGTACATACCAGTAGTTGGTATGGCCGAGGTATGTCCCACGGAAATTACCTAAATTTCACTTGGATCCCGCACTAGTTAGCCTCCAACGGTCGAAAAAATACAACAAATTTAAAAGTTATATCGTTAGCCCTAACAGTGAGGGTGTGTGTGTGTGTGTGAGGGTGTGTATGCGTGTGCGTATCGGCAAACAGCCTGTGGCCGTCGACCCCCGACACTCATCTCAGTATTGCCGAGGAGTCATGGACCCCACTTTAAGAAACCCTCGAATAAGAACATATTTTTATATTTTTTAATATTCATTATAGTATTATTCTTAATTCATATGTGTATTTCAGTGTTCACAACACTGTTGTGTGGTGCGCAGTGTCTACACTGCAAAAGTGTGGAATGGGCTTCTGAGGAATATCTTTCCTTGCTCCTACAATCCAGGCATCTTCATATCGCTGGCTAATAGCCTTTCCCTAGCGACTTCAGTCCGCCTTCAATCCAGAGTAGCAAATTGGCTGTACCTGAATCTCTGACCCCGAGCAAAGCCACCCAATTCGGGCGCAACAAAAAAATAATAATAATAACACACTTGAACTTGTCACAATATTATATTAAAAATCCGCACTCTCCGAATCTCGTCCGACACATTTCCCGTCGCAGAAGCATACACCTTGACCTCTAGTCACCACAAACTCATTTACAAAATGAACGAACGATCGTAAAGACTTGGCATGAGACTTTTAGCAGGAACAAGCTTAGCATAGACATACGACATTATTGTCCTATAATCATAAACGTGCGTAGTTACGGCTGGCCGTGTACCGTAAATTATTACGGGGTTTAATAAAAACGTTATGAAACATTTTACGCCACGATTTTTACGATTCGTTCCATTAGGCTATTTGATTTACAGAGATTGTGTACTTTGATGCGATGTCAGCGGGTTTTTCGTTAGTAAATGTTCCTAGATACACCGTAATAAATACTAGAACAGACAAAGCTCGATGAAACATGTTACCCATCAGTAATAAGTGTGCATGCCTTCACATGGAATTGTGGATAAGGAGATACATTATGAATTAAATAGTTTTATTTTGACTAATATTTGGTTTTAGTATTTTTATAATAATTTGTAGATAATTAAAAAAACACATATTTTTTATGGATAGCGCGACATGTGGCATCGTTTCACCTACTACAAGTGGTGTCTAACAATGCCCACAATATTTCGACTTTTATTAGTCGTCGTTAGATATTAAGCTTCACCGTCCGCATCATTAAGTCCTTCGGCCCATCACTCAAAGAACTAGTACTAACAACCTGAGAATCATCATATATCTGGAACTTCGGCGCACACACCATTCACCCGGCCTAAATATCGTCCATTAAACCATAGATACATTCGATAAATTCAAACCCATAACAACGCCATCTATCATTCGTCATCATCATTTGACAAGCATTTGACACATTAAACTTGCATACTTATATTTAAAAATTTTATTATCTGACGACGACGAATAAAAGTCAAAATATTATGTAAAATATGTGTTTTTTTTAAATTTATTATGTACAAATTATTATAAATATACTAAGGTGATACATACAACACAAGCATAAGTCATTATGAACTCAGCTTATACGCCGATTTCGTCGTTGGCCTGTTTTTTCGAGAGTGATGTATGAGAATGGCTCATCTAGTACTATAGTACCAGTATAGTATCAGTACAGATGGCCGGCAAAAGAGAAGTATCCGGTATGAAACCTACCTTCTCGGAAGTCATATTGGCTGGTCGGAGCATTCCAATGGCCGGACCTGTCAGGTCGACATGGCATTCGCAACCCCCGCGTACGACGAATGTCCATGGGCGTCGTTAGACACCTTATGGGTGGTTCGGCGCCACATATCGAGCTTTCTATAAAAAAAATTATGTGCTTTGGCCGCTCTGACTCAGCTACCCGGATCACATAAAAAAACAGGTTGTTTCTGTAAAAAAAAGGTGTTTTTCCCAACCCTTCATACGAACTACTTATGTAGATTCTTTTGAAAGAGCTTATCCTATTTCGACCGGAAATGAACAATGCAGTTGAATTCAATTCAAATAAGGAACGCGCAAGTATATTTGAATTTCATAAACCGAAATACCTACCAAATTGAATGCACTTTTACCCGCAGCGCAACACAAAGTATTGTTTGCCACGTGAACTCGTTCATTTTGACTGGATAATTAGAGCAACCCGCATAATGCAGCGCCCCTGCCGTATTGTGTAAATTGTAAGCTATTTTTGGTCAACCCACGAGGGCGAGCCACCCACCGCGCTGCCGCCCCGTGTCGAGCCGTAGAATAGCCAGCTATGCAGATCTTTCCTCTACAGTAGTACCCAGTGGCGGCTGGTGACCTATGAGACTGGGTGTGCGCTAGGTACTTACTCGTAGTCCTAAACCCAAATGTGAATCTAATGGATACCGAAACTTGATTTTTCGACTGACCGACAGACAACGTGACAATTCATTCGTGTCGTGATTCGTGAAACGGTCGCTACGTGTCGCACGCGTGTCTACGCACAATATTTAACGCGTCCTTGTTTCCCATTCGTCGCACGCGGAATGCAACCTTGGTCCATACAAATTGTATGGAGAGTGTTTTGTTTCACGCGCCAGCGGCGTTTGACAGTTTTTCATAGTATCACTATGAGAGACTCGCGTGCGTGTTGAAATCCGCACGGCGGCGGCGATACATACACGCAAAACCGTGCCTTGTGATCTAGGAAATAGAAACTAATTCAGTTTGATATTTTTACTTTCGGTCCGTCAGAATCATGTAGAATTTAACACTTAAATTTATTTATTTCAGATGGGTGAAGCCGCTATGTTTTGTGGTGGTGCGGCGCACGAGCGCACTTAAGGGCCAGCCGCCAGTGAGTACCAGTAAACTCTGGAACGCTCTCCCTGCCCATATATGTCCCCCCAAGTACAGTCGCGGGTCCTTCAAGAGGGGCGTGAATGGGCACCTGTCAGGCCGGTTTGGCATTCGCAACCCCCGTACGTACTACGGCCGAATGTCCGTAGTTTTTTTTTTTATGGAAACTGACACGGTTGGCTACATCACCTACAACGTCCGTGATGTCAGCCCATAACACCGGGTGAACTAGGTGCCATGTCAGTGCTTCCCCCTTTGATCGTGCCGGCTACACTGAACTGGTCGGAAAACACAAACTATTTACATAGCCGTTTAGACCGACGTTTCATTCAGTGCGGTGGTATCAACCCGGGCGGGTTAAACCCTACCACCAAGTAAGATTAGGAGGGAAGGGACCTACAGTTTTACGAGGAATCCGAACCTCGGTCAGCCTCCAACGGTCAGCGGTCACCCATCCAAGGACTGACCGCACCCAGCGTTGCTTAACATTCAATAGCGACAGTTGACTGTCTGCACCACTGAGCTATCGAGGCTGACAAAGTTAGACACCTTATCGGTGGCGCAATATGTCGCGCTTTCAATAAATAAAAAAATAAGCTTTCAATAAAGTGCCGGGACTATGTGCAAGCGTCACAAGTTATGTGTTACTCTAAATCTGAAGGCACTCGAGCCCCAAAAATCCTCTGAGTGCCGGTATAATATTTTACACTTGGCATAGTTTTTAGAGTTCCGTATCCGTCGTACGCACGTACGGTACTCAATTACTAAGCCTACGCTGTCTGTCTGTGTGACCGTCTGTCCGAGGGCTGTATCTCTTGAACCGGTTTCGCGAGGAGAGGTGATTTTGGCAAAGACCGTATTGGCTCTGTCGACTGCACCATTGGTCTCTCGGCATAGCCACCCATGCTGGTTTACATAAAAAAAACCGTAATAGGTAACCCGTTGAAATGTTCACATAATATGTGTTATTATGGCCGATATAACAACAAATAATAAAAATAAGAAAAAGTAAATAATTCACGGGGTCCCCATACAGGAAACTAAAAAGTGATGAAATGAAGCATTTTAACTAATACATCGATGGCGTGACTGGCGCTGACCATGACATGGCGATACGGAACCCTCGGTGCGCGAGTTCGACTCGCACTTTGCCGGTTTTTTTTGTGTATGTATATACGAGGGCGCGTGCCATCCCTAGCGCCCATTGACGCGGACGCGAGCCGGCCGCAGTCCCGCGCAACATCAAATGCCTTTATCTAATTTAACCCAATTTGGGCCAATTTAATTCCACGGCCATGCACTGCCGACTTGCTTTACACCCCTCTCGCTCGCACTTCAGTCAGCACCTATGCTCGGCTCACTCTGGACGAATGAGCAAATTGATTGTCGCCGAACGAAACCAGACGATGTATCATGGAAATCATGGAGCAGCTGATCAATACTAATAATAAATCTGTAAGGGATGGTCACGGAGTAAGTAAGGTACTTTGTTTTATGAGATACTGCGTTTGTAGACTCTATGTATGATACTAAAACTAAATTTAACGATTTTTAAAAATCATTTCTGTATGTATGTATGTTCCTCCATAACTCTTAAACCCGATCATCCGATTTCAATGAAACTTAGTACAAGCACATTTTAACTATACGACGTGACACAGGGTAGACTAAATAAAATTCAGTTCCGGTTACGCTAAGATGTGTCTCTCGTATTCATTTCATCTGAAAGTATTCTAATATGTAAAAACAATAAAAATTTTCTTTCTTTCTTTCTTTCATACAAACCGAATTGTTCCCAGCCGAAATAAAGGTAACGCAGGAACGCAGTTCGGCCTTCTTTCTTACTGACTTACTTACTTTTTTCTTTTTAACTACGAATTTCACGCGAGCGAAGCTTACCTATTGTCCGTGTTTCGAGACGGAGTCATATTCTAGCAATTTATAGAATTACCTCTAAGTTTGGAACCAGTACTTAAAAATAATAGCCCCACTGCATCTCTCCCCGTGCATGTCGTAAAAGGCGACTATGGGATAAGGACAAGACGCCGTGCTAAAGAGCGACAGGTTAGACACCTCTCACCTTGGAACGGTCCTTCCACCGAGTCGTGCAGCGGGTGGTTCTTCTTACCTTACTTGCTGCTTGATAGTTATCTTGTCCGAATACTTTGCTGTAATTTACAAGAGTGCCTGCAGCATAACTCCGATTAACCTGCTTACACCGATTGTCGGGATACAGCGTGTGGTATGTTGTATTGATGTATGTACGACGTAAATCACAGTATTTCCTCGGACAGACAGTAAGCTTTCAATGAAGTGCCGGGAAATTCCGTATCCGTCGTACGGGATCCTATTACTAAGCCTACGCCGTCTGTCTGTCTGTCTGTCTGTCCGATTGCTGTACCTCTTGAACCGTAATAGGGAGCCGGTTGAAATTTTCACAGAATACGTCTTATTATGGCCGATATAACAACAAAATAAAAATAAGAAAAGTAATAAATTCACGGGGGTCTCCATACAAGAAACTAAAAAGTGTATGCGCGCCATCTACCGAAAACAGTATAAAGCATTTTAACTAATCACGAATTTTAACTAATATGAAGTATTTCATAAAACTCGCCATAGATGGCGTGAGTGGCGCTGACCATGACATTGCGATACGGAACCCTCGGTGCGCGAGTTCGACTCGCACTTCGCCGGTTTTTTTTGCATAAAACATTCAACTTTCCCTCCCCGCCTTGCCTTATTAGATATTGATCGTACAAAAAGGGACCCCTGCGAATTCTAATAGGCACCATTAACCTTCAGATGCAAAGGTATCTTGTTGAATGTAAGAGTAAAGTTTGCTCTTCGCTGGCAAATCCCTGGTATAATCTGGCAACGCTGAACGTCTGCATAATTCAGTAGATAGAAATAGGACTATGATATCAAATAATATTTCGAACATAATTCATTCAATTTTATAATATATTTTTTTATCATTTGACACATTAAACTTGCATTCCTATATATTGGGTGTTTCAGGATAGGGTTTTGTAACTTCAGGGTTCGAAAGGTGTCCATATTTGAAGAAGAAAAGCTCTGAAACATTTTCTCAGATTGGTCATTTTACGGTACTTTTTGATTAAAATCGCTTCATCAAGATTTGGTGGACGGTTAACATCCGCCTTTATTTAATAAAAATAAAATCATTAACTCATAGATATAAATGGTTATGTTGCATACATAAAACTAGTAGAATTGAACTGCATGTAGGTAAATTCCAAATACTGAAAATTCAATGATATCAAATGAAAAAGGGGACTGGACCTAGACAGTACTTTTGCCAGATCTACCCAGACTCACTGTCCATCGAGTTTTTATTACAATTTCCGATTTTTGTATGAAAAAAAAAATACGGAATTTCGATTTGAGTGATAAGGATTTTTTTCTTCTAATTGAGTATTTTCTATTCCTGAAGTTTCTCAAGCCTATCCTGAAACAACCTGTATAAAAATTGTTTATCTGACGACGACCAATAAGTCGAAATATCATGAAAAATATGTGTTTTTTTTTTCAGAAGTGGATTAAGGATGGACTAAATTATTATAAAAACGCTCTTCTTAGCTCTTGTGTTTGTTTTAATTTGATTAATGTACAAAATATATATTATAACAATTTTATAATAGAAGAGACGATAAAAGTAGGATTGTTTCAGTGGTTCGTTCACGTATTATACCATGTATTTTACCTTGTTACCTTACTTGGTGGCAGGGTTTAACCCGCCCGGGTTGCTACCACCGAACTGAATGAAAGGTCGGTCGGAGCGGTTATGTTCTCTTCGTTCAGTTCAGTCTAGCCGGCACGACCAAAGGGAAGCACTAACGTGGCATCTAGTTCACCGACTACGGTGTCATGAGCTAACATCAAAGATGTTGTAGGCAGGTGATGTATCCAATATTTTGAACGCAAACTTTTCCAGAACCTACTTTACCTTTACACATAGAGTGTTATAATAACATAATGCTTTGCGTTCTCACACTCCTGCGCCGCCGCCGCCGCCGCCGGCCGGCAAGTAGGAAATTGTCAGACGAAATAAAACAATAGCAAGGTCATCACGATATAGTATGCAGAGTTCAATCAACTAGCCACCTGCTCGCTGCCCCACTCCCTCCGCAGTCCCCACCCCGCCTGTCCCCACCCCGCGCTCACCTCAAACAGCCGAGACATGTCGGGGTGTCAGTCGCCGCGCGGGCTGAAAAAAAACCCGTCGACTCCAAGAAAAACCAAGTCAGACTCGCGCACGTAGGGTTCCGTCCGTGCCACCACACTATATAATTTTTACAAGTTTTTACCAAAACAATTTGTACCATTTTGGCCGGTTTTGGTCCCCGCCGCAAAAAGAGGGGTGTTATAAGTATAAGTGTGTGAGGGTGTGTTTAAGGTGTGTGTGAGGGTGTGTAAGGGTGTGTCTGTCTGTGGCATCGTAGCTGTCAAACGGATGGACCGATTTGGATGCGGTTTTTTTTTTATTAGAAAGCTGATTTAATCTGAATAGTTCTTAGCCATGTTTTAATTTATTTAATGTTACTTTAGAGTTTGCACCATAATCAGACCAAGTTTGACGCTTGTATGTATTGCCGTTTTTACGATAGAGCAAAAACAGGAGAACGTTGAAAAAAAATTGTTTCTTGTATTGTTCTCTTATTTTTTTTTTACTTCTTATTGTTTTTTTTTATTATTTGTTAGGATATCCGATATAATAATAATAACACATATTTTGTGATAAATTTAACCGGTTACCTATTACGGTTCAAAACTTAGTGATATGGTCCCAAACGGAACCCTAAAAACCTTAGACATTGTAATTGTTTTGTTTTGATTTGGTTATATGTGTGAGTATTTCGGGCGCTCACACCAACGTAAGATGTAGAGATAATAATTACGAAGCCTAAAGAACGTTCGCGAATAAAACTGTTGATTAAAATTTTGCAACAGCGACGTAATACAAACTCTTTGAAATTTTGTTGTTTAAGTTCTAGAAATAAAAAATCGGTCAAGTGCGAACTATGTCGACACGCAGAGGGTTCCGTAGGAATTCCTCAATTATAAAGTAACATTACATATCACGCGCTGTATCTCGAAAATCGGGGTAAGCAGAGTAATCGGTGTTGTGCCTGCAAGAGCTCTGATAAATTACAGCATAACACCGACCACCACGTTTAGCAAAGTACTAGGACAAGATAATTCACAAGCAGCAGGTAAGACACGAAGACCCACCTGCTGCCTGACTCGGTAGAAGTTCGGCGCGGCGGCGGCGCCAAGGTGTGAGGTGGCTAGCCTATCGCAATTAATACATACATACATACATAGCATCACGCCTGTTTCCCGGTGGGGTAGGCAGATACAACGGATTTCCACGTGCCACGATTCAATTCAGCTTCAGGAATATGTTGACCTCGGAACCCCACGCGTCCAAAGTCTCCACAGCGAAGGCCACAAGTTCGTACTTCGGCGCAGACAGCTTAGTACTTTATACAAACCTTTGTACTTTTTATAATAACACAACTGACATAATGACTTTGATGTCGACATCGGTCAGTAGTGGATCGATAATGGACAGGCTAACAAGAAGTAGGTAGGTACTTATGTATATTTTGGCTGAACGTACCTCGCTAGGGGTGTGAACAACGCATGAATAATTAATCAACCACAATCAATTAAGCCTTGAGGGGTAACATGTTTATATTTTCTTTCAGAAGGGTGGTGGGTGTGCAAATGGGTGTTCTTATATTTTTTTTACTAGCTGTTCATTTACATATCCCATATCCTATAAAATCCTAATAAATAAAGCGAATTTTCTACGGGCGACCGACCGTTCAACGTACTACGACATGAATGTCCATATAACTCGAGAACAACTTTATCGATTTACATACGGCTTTCACTATTACATTCTGTCACTTCTCAAAAGGGTTTAAAGGCTTTAAATCATAACGCTACATCATCGGCGGTCTGAGCTATCAGCAAAAAGTATTGAAAATGTATTCTATAAGCATCCTTAGATGTGCCAGGCCAGGAGACGTGAGTTGAAACCCTCATGTGAATCGATTGAGTAGTTCTCGAGTTATAAGCGAGCATAGAATACCTCATTCGACACCCATACGTAGGTAAATAAATGGTAAAATATTTCGCCCTAATTGAGAGTGTAGTTTTTTAGGGTTACGTAGCCAGCGACGATGGCAGGAATCCTTAAAAAATTGTTCAGGTGTCCGTCCGTCCGTCTGTCTGAAACACGTCACACGCGATGTCGGAGGTGATAACACCGAAACGTGCAGCTCAATAAGTCTAAAAAATAGTTATAGTATAGTAGTCTAATTAGGCACGAAAACTATTTTGAAGTGTATTATATCGCATATGGTTATTGAGAAATAAAATTAAGAAAAAAATAAAATAATACTCTAAGATAAGAAAATAGCGTTCTTGTACGCATAGAGAGCGTGCGCTCGCTATTCTTACAAGAACGAAATGGGTACGGGCCGCTCTGTGTGTGAACAACAAGCTTTGTTATCAATACTAATAATAAATCTTTAAGGGATGGTCATGGAATAAGTTACTTTGTTTTATGAGATATTGCGTTTGTAGACTCTATGTATGATACTAAAACTAAATTGACGATTTTTAGAAATATTTTCTGTATGTATGTAATAAATAAAGCATGTAAATATGTATGTAGTATGTACCACCATAACTCTTAAACCGATCATCCGAATTTGATGAAACTTAGTACAAGCACATTATACGCGAGACAGGATAATAATATGCTATATAAAATTCACTTCCGGTTACGCTCAAATGTGGTTCTCATACAAACCTAATTGTTTCGCGTGCCGAAATAAAGGTCCTTACAGTTGTGACTTACTTATTTTATTCTTTTTAAATGCAAATTTCGAAAGATATGGAGAGATCCTTTACGCTATAACCTTCTCTTTTCCCCGAGTACGTACGACAGTTTCCTATAATATAATATGGATCCAAAAGAACACCTGTCAAGTTGGCATTCACAACCACTACGCACCGTTGTATATCTTCATGTGCATCGTTAACCGTTTATTAGGCATTAAAACCCAAATAAAAAGTTAGAATATATATTCGCAATAAAAGTTTTGTCGCCTAATCTAAAAGCAACTTTCAAAGTCGGATGCCGTCATTACCACGGCATTAGGTTGGGTAGGTAAATGTTATGCCCAGGGTATGCATTGTAAATGAAATAGTAATTAAGCGGAAACAACTTGTTTACGGCACGTTTTCCCGAAATCTATAAAATAATGTTTACGTCCACAAAACTAAAGGCTGTTCGAGCTTCCAATGTTGGCAACACTGTAAATTAGACAGCTGTCAATAATGATGCGTGTTTGAAACGTAAAATATCATTTTGAAACAATTGCTCCTCTGTCAGATCTTCTCTTAGCATTGCCTATCAAAATTCCCCTAGCAGTTAATAAATACCTTGTAACACTCCCACATCCCTTTATACGAGTATTTTAGTGAAATTCATTAGAAAAAATCTAATTAGCCTGTGACAACCCTTACGTTACGTTCAATTTACAAAATTTTGGCTTTCTGACATATCCCACATATGATGTGAAGATGTTTTTTTATTATTTTGTTATGTTGTGTTTGTGTTTTTCAAGACTCTGCCTTCCGTCAAAGAGAACGTCGTTGCCTTCAGTATGAATTTTTCTTTTTTTTTTCTTTAACTGGACCGCACATGACCATGAATCTTCACTAACTTGACACTGACCGAAATGTCTTGAAAGACAATCGAAAAAAAATATACACATATTTACGAAAGGAGTCGCCTAACTGCGTTAAAATATTTTAGTTGTATTACAGGAAAAACAATTTAAGTTTCGTTTTAAGGGTTCCATATCCGGTACGGGACCCTATTACTAAGCCTACGCCGCCGTCTGTCTGTCTGTCTGTCCGAGGGCTGTATCTCTTGAACCGTAATAGGTAGCCCGTTGAAATTTTCACAAAATATGTGTTATTATTGCCGATATAACAAC
This sequence comes from Nematopogon swammerdamellus, assembly GCA_946902875.1. NCBI lineage: Eukaryota > Metazoa > Arthropoda > Insecta > Lepidoptera > Adelidae > Nematopogon > Nematopogon swammerdamellus. The sequence goes on along the minus strand of OX336340.1, from coordinate 23,616,932 downwards.
AAATATTAAAAATAAGAAATAGTAAAAAATGCACGGGGTTCCCATAGAAGAGACTAACAAGTGTATGCGCGCCATCTACCGAAAATACTATGAAGAATTTTAACTAATCATGAATTTTAACTAATATGAAGAATTTTATAAACACGCCATAGATGCCGTGAGTGGCGCTAACCATGACGTGGCGATACGGTACCCTCGGTGCGCGAGTTCGACTCGCACTTGGCCGGTATTTTTTATCTACTTAGTTTTTGATGCAGATCACCCCCTGAACAGATGAAGGTATACCCTCGATAGGCCGGATCTTAGTCCAACAAGACAACCCGGTCAGTGATCTCGTTTATCCTTGGACGATGAAGTCAGCGTGTGGAGTTCAGCTACAGAATATTGGCACCACGTGGCCAAGCGTAAAAGCCCTTGCTCATACTGGCGGTGGCAGAGGGTTCTGTACGTGTACTAGTTTCCCCTTTTTTTCCCCGTAAGCACATTTCTTTCGTATATGAGTTGCTCTATGGTACGGATTGCATGTGAAACCTACAGGTTCGTTTCTTTACATTACAATGGATGGATGGTTAAAGCCCGCACCAACGTACTGAAGGTCTGTCAAAACAGGTATGATTAGTCACTAAAGAGCGCTTTATGAAAATTTGGAGGAAATTGAGAAAAAACGTCATCGTCAGCGTCATCGTCATCGCACACAAATTATTTATAATGTAGATATTGTGCGGTTCTGCCTGATAGATAAGATGAGAGATGGGGAAGTGAGGGAGAGCAAGGGGGAGAGGGAGAGATTAGTATAATTTCTAGTACACGCACCCTTTTTTCAGCTGTTCTATCACTGTCTTATATCACTATATCACTTTATCACTATATTATACAGTATCGTGCTATATTTTAGTAAATCACAATTATTATAGAATAGTATAGTACGAAAAATTCTACTCGTATTATTTTCATCGCTAGTTACATAACTGTCGCGTTTTTTTTTATATTAACTGTGACTGGAACGCATCTGAATGAATTTATTTTAATATGGATCTAACTTGCTCAGATTCCTATAATTATTTTTTAATTATTTAAAACCTTGGTGGCCATGGCAAAGAGTAATACGAAATACACGTGGAAAATAAATAATGAATAAAAATATATGTGTACTTTTTCGTAAGTACCATTTTTTTTAAATACTCGGTATTTTTAATCCAAAAAAGGTGGCAACCCTATCGGTAAGTCCAACATTACGGCACAAAGACTGCGTCAATTGACTGTGAACGAAGTCTAACTAGATAATGAGACGAATTCAAGGTCGCGGTTAAATCGAATTCCGCTTTAAATACCTTTACTTATTACGTATGTTAATTGAGTCGGTATTCGGTATTTGCGCAGACAGACTTCATTGTACTGGCCGAACCTTTCCGTCGTCGGCACGAATAGAAAAATCTATAGTTTTTTTTTATGGAAACTGACACGGTTGTCTACATCACTTACAACATCCTTAATGTCAGCCCGTAACAGCGGGCGAACTAGGTGCCATGTCAGTGCTTCCCTTCGTTTCATGTCGGCTACACTGAACTGGGCGGAAAACTGGAAGGCTGGCAAGATGATACATTTTTCACGTTTACATTAAGTAAGTAAACCAAAGTAGTTTCACATAGACGTAGGGTACTGTATGTCTCTTTCAGCTATTTCTCTCTCTCTCTCTCTCTCTTTCTCTCCTTTATTTCTTTCCGTCTATTTTTCTTTGTGTTATTTGGGTGGATCAACTTTTTCTTGTAACGTAAAAACCATCTGCAAAGTCAAATAAATGTATTACAATTTATTACTTAGTTGAAAATCAATAAGTATAAAATACTTAGGTTGATAGGCAATTGAAATAAAAGTAGAGAACTATTTCAAATAAAACATTAACCAAATTTTCTATTCTGTCCCCAGTTTTGTATGGAAAAAAGGGGTTGCCCTCAGGGTAACCAATATTTTTTTTTAATTACTCAAAATTCTTTGTGCAGCTTCTTTCTTATTAATCAATTACTTATCTGAGAGTTGCTTTAACTATTAAAATAAGGTGAATTTATCAAGATAATATCCTGTTTTCAGACAGATACCAAAAAACCAGAAAAAGTTGATTCACCCATTTGTGGGTTTATGTTTGATTGTTTGTTTCATGTCTCAAGTATTCTGTATTCCTGTCCTTCTGTATTACTTATGTAGTTAATGTGAGAAACGTTGCTAGGTTTTTTACAAACTCAATTTTATCTAGTAATACCTTGTGTTCTGGATATAAACTCCTGTTAGTTTTCCAAATTTGAAAAATAAAAATAAAATAAAGATGGCCACAACGTCAGCACGCCCATGCCTACCAAAAATCTATCTCTGTATTCGACTAATGCGACATGCATGACTTTGAGCTCAGTTTAATAATTAAATATGTTTAAACAGAAAATCTTGGCTTATATGTCCATAATCGGTTAAAGGTTTTCGAAAGTTCAAGCTTCGGATATCCTCCGTGGCGATCGGTACTAAATTACCAGTTTCTCACGCATGCGTAAGACAAGGATCTACAATTGTACCACCACTTTTAGATCAAACTACGAGGAGTTTGCAAATTAAACTGGCCCCATACATAGATACACAGCGTCACGCCTGTTTCCCAGTGGGGTAGGCAAAGCCAACGGATCTCCATGTGCCACGGTACTGACACACTCATCAGCCGCCTCTTCCACTCTCAATTCAACTAGCCCCATATTAAATGTTTATACGTCACTATCAATATTCATCCCGCATATCGGTGCCGTCGGTCTTGTGAAGTTTCCGAATCTCGTCCGTAGTCCGTACTTAAGAGGATTCAAATGGCAAAACAAAAATTCGAGTCGGCGGCACTGAGCAATCGAGCGCAGTGCGCGCGTTTATGTGGTGAATTTTGTAGTTTTTGTTTGTTTAAAAATTATTAGGATTTGTTTTTCTCAAATAATGCTGCTTCAGTGTCTAGAAAATTAAATTCCCTATACAATTTTATTCCAAAATAATTATCCAATGTATCCAATCCAAAATAATTATTATGTAGCGAGCTCGACATACGAAATTTAAAATAGTCACATTCAGAAATGTTTTTCGCCATGAAAAAATACTCAAAATTTAAAAAACCTGCTTCAGTGTTAATACATATCTAGTTAAACAAAAATATTTTTTGTATATTACCTATTTTATTATGTACAATTATTTTTTTTTTAAGTTTTAAAAAATATAACAATTTTCGTTGTTTTGCCATATGAATCCTCTTAAATTCGGTGATTCTCCCAAAACAAACATGCCCTCACGCTGAGATGATTTATTTGGCGACATGACGCGTGCGCTGCGCGCGCGCCGCGCCGCAAGCCGGCTCGTGTCCGCTTTCTTCTGTGAACGTGTCACTGTGATTTATTCTTCCTGTGCAATTTGCTAAGCTGGCGTTAAAAAACGTTGTGACGGATCGCGCGCGGTGGTCTTCCTGTATTTTAGGAAGGAGGATGTCAGAGTTTCAGTCTTAATTCGTGGTCGGGGCTGATTTTTTATAATTATTATCGGTTTTACGTGCTACTGCCATTTTTTATGTAATCCATTATTGGTGACGGAACCGGAGGGGCCAAAGCACTTGCTCGGACCAGCCAATATCACCTCCGAGAAGGCAGGTGCCATACGGGAGACTTTTCTTTGGATACTGACTATACTGGACTAGAGGAGAATACATCCGAGGCTGCTATATACGGCAATCTTACATTCAGTACGGTGTTTTTTTTTCATAGAAACTGACACGGTTGGCTACATCACCTACAACATCCTTGATGTCAGCCCATAACACCGGGTGAACAAGGTGCCATGTCGGTGCTTCCCTTCATTTCATGTCGGCCACACTGAACTGGACGGAAAACACGAAGGTATCATCCCAGTCGGCTACAATGAGCCTACCACTTAATAAGGGGCAGGCCTCACGCACTCTATGTACTTGCGCGCGCTAACTACCTAATTCAGTGGAAATTCGTCAGCCGCACGAAGCATACCTACACGCTCGCCCACGCAACTGCGCGCATCTGCAAAGCAATAATTACACTCGATCGTTTAGGTACATTTTCGCACGCAGCGATTGGCGACGTGAAACAGTAGGCTATTAAAGCCGAAGGTATGGAACTTTTTCTATGGAGTGATTTATCTGTTACGAAGTGACTATTAAGTAATCTGTGCCTGAAGTTTTACAGGGTGAAGCAGTATAACGGTGTGGGTATATGCAAGTACATTTTTCATTCAGAAAAACTCATTGGTACACGCTGAGCGGATTGGAGAACCTCTCGCAAGAGAAGCCGATGCCACGCCCAGACAGACCGCCGCTTCTTTTATCGCTTTCATATTTCTCTCTGTAGTATTGCATATTTCTAAATGAAATGAAAATATTCTTTATTTTTCATCAGCCGTTAAGACGAGACGGAAGTTAACTTTCTCCATACAAAATCGTCTTTCGGCATTTATGTTTTCTAGCCCCCTAAACCTTATCCGATTTTTACAATTTTTTTTTTTGTTGTCTTAAGGACAATCCAATCTACGCTCCCGCCATTTTTATGTTTAGTTGAAATATACCTGCAACATCGGAGCTAAAAATTTGTATTTAGACCGAAAAAGTTCAATGTTTAATTTTTTTATGTCATGAAGTTCATTAAGCTTTATTAAGTCATCACTTTAGATATTCAAAAAATAAAAAGACAGGAACGTAGATTCGACTGTCCTTATTACAACAAAAAAAAAGAATTGTAAAAATCGGATAAGGGTAAAAAACATAAATGCCGATTTTGTATGGAGAAAGTTAACTTCCGTCTCGTCTTAAAACAAAGGAAAATGTCATCCCACCTTTTTTTTATTGACAGCGCGACATATGGCACCGTGCCACCCATAAGGTGTCTAACGACGCCCATGGACATTCGGTCGTATGCGGGGGTTGCGAATGCCATGCCGGCCCGACAGGTGCCCCTCTTGAAGGAGGCTCGGGGCATTCACGCCCCTCTTGAAGGACCCGAGACTGTACTTGGGGGGAAATATATGGGCAGGGAGAGCGTTCCAGAGTTTACCGGTTCTGTAGAGGAATGATCTGCAGAATCGATTGGTACGCATCCGCGGTAAGTCCAGCGTGTAGGGATGCAATCCCTGCCCAGTGAGCGTGGTGCGAAGGTGGAAATGGGACGCCGGGATCGCATTAAACAGCTCCTCCGAGCACTCCCCATGAAATAAGCGATAGAACACACTTAGGGAGCCGACACCCCTACGGTGTTGCAGTGATTCAAGATCGCAGGAAACTTCGGGGTCACCCACTAGTCGCACGGCTCGTCGCTGGATTGAGTCCAGAGGCGCAAGCTGGTATTTAGCAGAGCCATCCCACAGGTGCGAGCAGTACTCCAAGCAAGACCTGATCTGCGATTTATACAAAAGCAGCTTTTGGTCCGCCGTGAAGAACCGTCGCACCTTATTGAGTACGCCCAGCTTTTTAGAAGCCAGCTTGGCCTTCCCTCGATATGGCGACGAAAGTTCAGGTCGTGCGACAGTTCGACTCCGAGGACCCCGAGGTGTTCGCTTAATTTAAGCGACGTGCCTTGGAATGAAGGAGCCGGTGTGAACGCCGCTCTCTTCGAGGCCATTAACGCCATCTATTATACCATACTTTAACAAATTAGTTCATACGCCATTTTCACGCGCCACTCTATAGGCTCTTGATAAAACCTGAAACCTAAGCAGTATTCTACAAACAAGTGCGAGTCGAACTCGCGCACCGAGGAGGGTCCCGTATCGCCATGTCACGGCTAGCGCTACTCACGCCATCTAGATGGCGTGTTATGAAATGCTTCATATTAGTTAATGTCATCATAATCTATTCGGTAGATGGCGCGCCCATACACTTTTTGGTTTCTTCTATGGAAACTCCGTGATTTTTTTACTTTTTCTTATTTTTATTATTTGTTGTTATATCGGCCATAATAACACATATTTTGTGAAAATTTCAACGGGCTGCCTATAACGGTTCAAGAGATACAGCCCTCGGACAGACGGACGGACGGACAGACAGACGGACAGACGGACAGACAGACAGACAGACGGCGTAGGCTTAGTAATAGGGTCCAGTACCTGATACGGAACCCTAAAAATACCGAAATATTACGGCTACGGAAAATATTAATGCTTACGCGCAAGCGAAAGCAAGTTTCAAACGGCGCAACCGGGGACCCTGTCTACCCAGTATCAAATTACAAATCCACTCATCATTTCACTCCAACTACTTTCTGCCGGCTCTGCGGACTCGGAGGCTTAAGCGATAAAGCCGATTTGAAGGCTTCGCTTCAGTTTTCTTGTAGTAGATCGATTTTGTTACGGACATCCCTTTGCATTATCGTGAACTCAACTCAGGCCTTCTACGATTTACATTTCTACATATACACACCACACGCCGTATCCCGACAATCGGGGGAAGCAGAGTAATCGGTGTTGTGCTTTCAAATAATATGGTAAATTATAGCACTACACCGACCACCACGTTTAGCAAAATATTCGGACAAGATAACTATCAGGCAGCAAGTAAGGCACGAAGGCCCACCTGCTGCATGACTTGGTGGAAAGACCGTAGCTGAGAGGTGGCTAGCCTGTCGCCCTTATTCACGGCATCTTGTCCTTATCCCTTAGTCGCCTCTTACGACATGCACGGGGAGAGATGCAGTGGGACTACCGACGCCACACAGTACATTTACATTTCTACATTCATTAATATATGGGTAAGTATCAATCAGATGAGTGGTATTTTCGAACAGAGAATAATTTATTCCGTATTTTGGCGTCAGGAAATTTTACTTTCAGTCACAACGGGTACTTCCATTTCGCAAAATTCGGGAATGGTTCATTAAAAAAATACGAAGAATTAAGTCTAGGCGCATTAAATCGATTATCGCTCGATAGTTTAGAATAGAATAGAACAGAACAGAAGAACAGAACAGAACTGAATAGAATAGACTAGAACAGAAACTCTTTATTGCACACAATTGATTGACACACTCAACTATCCATACACTCCTCTCAATAAGACTGCACTGCAGTTGCGCCACTGATCTTCTGTTGAACTTTTGGGTAAAGCCACCGTGCCGGCTGCTTATATAAAAAATCGGGCCAAGTGCGAGTCGGACTCGCGTACGCGCATTTTGTCGCTTTTTAACCGACTTCAAAAAAAGGAGGTTATCAATTCGACATGTATGTATTAAATATTATTGGAACTGCAATATATTCACATATGATAAGCTATTAGGGCTTCCAAACAAATATACAAAATTTTATAGGTGTATGTATGTATGTTTGTTTGTATGTAATTATATTTGTCCACGCATATCTCCGAAACTATTAATCGGATTGTGACCATTCTTTTTATTTTATTGGCTTACATTTATTATGATTGTTTACTTTATAGTTTTCACTATAATCACACCAAGTTTGACGCTTGTGTGTGTAACCGTTTTTACGATAGAGCAAAAAAAATTTTTGTCTGTAAAGTCGGTTTACGGACGATAGTTTTACATGATAACGTCATAAAGTGGTAAGACTACTGGGAACGGTTCTAAAGTACCAGGGCAGAAGAAACTGAAAGTGTTATTTCAAAGTAATATGAACTAAAATAAAAACTATTAGCAAAATAATATAAAGTGCGAAGTCAGATACAAAATCAGTTTATAATACTTTATCGTGCTTAAAAGTTTAATTCTTAAATCGCAAATGTAAGTACTTTAAAAACTAATAATATTAATTATCAATATAAACTTTAAATTTGTAAACTCCTACATAACACATAATTAAATCTACCTACTTTATTAATAATCCTACATAACGCAATCTACATATCAAAGCGCATACTACAACGTTGCAACACCTACCTAACTGCGAATCAAGTAAACTACCGCTGAAGTATTTCATTTACTATCAATAGTACTAGACATCTAGCGTCAACGCTAGATGTCACTTCAAAAGACTCAACGCCATAAAATCTTCACCTACTGTTGACCGAATTCGCTTCTCTAGTACATGATCGATTTAGCCGGGTGGTTAAGACGGTGGTTGAGTCGTTCACACAATATTGGTGGCAGGGACCGCGGGTTCGAGGCTCGCAAAAGACGGACAAATATATTTTGTATTTCCTACTCTCCTTATATGCCTCTCTATCGCTTGTTGCGCGCTCTCGCTTGCACACACAGGTTCAGATGGAACGTGACACTTTTTCGTGCGTGCAGCCGGTGTTCATCAATTTATAAGACGTGACGTTATCACGTCAAAAAATTAAAAACAAAAAAGGTTTCTTGTGTTAATTTTTCATTTTAGTTTTTTTTTATGTGTTAGGATATCCGCCATAATAAATAACACATATTTTGTACTTTCTCTTTGCTTTTTAAACGCTGTCTTATGTTACTCGGACACATTTAAAATTATTCTCGTCCAATCTATCTAGATGTGTGGGCGGTGGGGTCGGCTTTCTGCGCACGTGCTTTGAAAATCGAAACTCGTAAAATTGTGCGGTCTCAAAAAGTTGCTACACGAATTTATCATTAAAATAGACCGTATGATCGAGTGACTCACTCGCTCGCACTCGCAGCCACCACGACCGCAGTATTCTAGAGAAGGACGCCCACAGATCAGAGAAATAATTGCTAGATTGGCCATCATAAGCACACTGCATGGGAACACGGTGTCATCAACATTCCTACCATTCAAGTTGTTATCGAGGCAAAAGAAAGAAATTTGTTATACAGGATGTCCCAGTTAAAGTGGTCCAAAAAATTTTTTAGATGGAAGACATCATGTTGATTCATTTAAAAAAAAACATTAGTTCCGCGAAAATCAATAGTTTAGAAGTTATGATTTTTTTTAACTTTTTTTTTTATTTCTCTATTTTAGTCACATAAACCGCTCTAGTTGGATATCTATTCCACAAAATCGAATAAAATTTGGTATGAAAGTAGAGGAGACATGTAGCTAGTACGTAATGAATCGTTTTTAGGTTTACTCCTAGACTGTACTGTTGTTATAGCCCTTTCAGTGAATTTTTGTTCAGTTTACATTAAAAGTGATTAATTTTTGAAAAATCACTGTGAAAAAAAAATTTACTACCGAAGATTTGCCCATGTCCTTAAAAACTACTTAAACATATCACAATTCTCCTGACCAAAAATTGTATTGGTGTTACAATTGTAACATATTCAAAATTAACATCATTTTTACAAAGTCACTACAATAAAAAGTGACGATTACCTTAATTTTTAAAATCATATTTTTTTCAAAACGTTAGTTCCACTACAATTTCACATTATTCACAAACCTGTCTCCAACAGCGCTAATCTACACATAAAAAACTGGTTAGTAATGTTTTTTAAAAAATAAGATTTAAAAAATTAAGGTAATCTTCACTTTTTATTGTAGTGACTTTGTACAAATGATGTTTATTTTGAATATGTTACAATTGTAACACCACTACAATTTTTGGTCTGGAGAATTGTGATATGTATAGGTAGTTTTTAAGGGTATGGGCAAATCTTCTGTAGTACATTTTTTTTTCACAGTGATTTTTCAAAAATTGATCAATTTTAATGTAAACTGAACAAAAATTCGCTGAAAGGGCTATAGCAACAGTACAGTCTAGGAGTAAACCTAAAAACTATTCATTACGTACTAGCTACATGTCTCCTCTACTTCCATACCAAATTTTATTCGATTTTGTGGAATAGATATCCAACTAGAGCGGTGTATGTGACTAAAATAGAGAAATTTCAAAAAAAGTTTAAAAAAATCATAACTTCTAAACTATTGATTTTCGCGGAACTAATGTTTTTTTTTAAATGAGTCAACAAGATGTCCTCCATCTAAAAAAAAATTTTGGACCACTATAACTGGGCCAACCTGTATAAATAGAATAAATAAATAGAAAATGCTTTGTTGCTCCAAGAAACATTCAACAGTAATAAGTACATTAGAAAATTTACATAAGGCGCAAAGGTGGGCTTATTTTTTACAGTGAAGTGAAACTTTGGATGTTTGAGATTCGATTAATATAGTGGAATGTAAGTAGCAAAAAAAGAGTTGAGCGTGAGAATTGAAGATAAAATTATAATAACACTTATTAATAATACAATATGTAAGTCATACATAAATCACTAAATATGTATAATACAGGGTGTTCGGCACATCGACCGACAAATTTTTTTTGTAGGTAAGTGGGGTCATTTGCAACCCGTTTGACCCCATGACACCTTTTGTCAGATGTCACGTGGTATCGAGATATGATTTTTTTTTCTTTATTTTTGAAAATTACCAAAATTCCAGTTTTAAACCCTTGTAACTTTTTTGTTTATCATTGTATCAGCACGAATTTTACGATGTATTCTTGTTCTAGAATAAATATTGTTTGATGAAGTTGAAAAGGTCTTATGGTCTTAAGTCCCGATAACGAGTAAAAATGTGACAGAATCTTATCTTTTGTAAAGTTGGTTCGGATTCCACGTAAAACTTCCGTAGGTGCCTTCCCTTCTTACTTTACTAGTTGATTGGGGTTTAACCCGGGTTGGTAACACCGCACTGGATCGAAACGGCTATGTAAAAGTTCGTGTAGCCGACCTGAAATTAAGGGAAGCACTGACATGGTACCTAGTTCACCCGGTATTATGGGCTGACATCACGGATGTTGTAGGTGATGTAGCCAACCGTGTCAGTTTCCATAAAAAAAAATTGGTTGTCTGTAAAGGCGGTTTACGGACGATAGTTTTACGTGATGACGTGGAATAATCGTAGTACATAGAGCAAAGATCAGTAATTCTATTTCCAGTAGAAAGATTAATCATCTTGTGACTGGCCATCAATAAACTTCTGTTATCTGATCTTGACAGTTTTACCTCTTAAGGCGTTTCCATGCTAACTTTGACTATACCGATTGTGCCTCTCTATCGCTTGTTACGCGCTCTCGCTTGCACACACAAGCTCAGATGGAACGTGACACTTTTTCGTGTGTGCAGCCGGTGTTCATCAATTTATAAGACGTGACGTCATCACGTCAAAAACCGACATTAATATCATCCGTTCTATCGCTGTGTGTTCTATCGCTGTGTGTTCTATCGCTTATTGAGTGCTCGGGGAGCTGTTTAATGCGATCCCGCCGTCCCCTTTCCACCTTCGCACCACGCGCACTGGGCAGGGATTGCATCCCTACACGCTGGACTTACCGCGGATGCGTACCAATCGATTCTGCAGATCTTTCCTCTACAGAACCGGTAAACTCTGGAACGCTCTCCCTGCCCATATATTTCCCCCCAAGTACAGTCTCGGGTCCTTCAAGAGGGGCGTGAATGGGCACCTGTCAGGCCGGCATGGCATTCGCAACCCCCGAATACGACCGAATGTCCATGGGCGTCGTTAGACACCTTATGGGTGGCTCGGCGCCATATGTCGCGTTGTCAATAAAAAAAAAAAATCCGTACTATTCTAGCCGAATGTCGCTTCTGGATGTCTCCTGTGCCCGTGGTGGCGACGAATTAAAAACTCGGATTCGCGTATTTATCGTCTGTCTGTTCTTCTATTCTCGGCTGAAGCTATTTCGTACGCGCGGAAATGGGTCAAACGTTTTATATGAATATTCAATTTTTATTGCATAATGCATGTTCAGAGTGCAGAAATTACTTTACTGGCTTCTGTCCTCGACTTCGCTCGCGTGAAATTTGACTCTAAATAAATATATAAAATTTTCCGGAACATTAGTGGAGTCAGTCAGTCAGTCAGTCAGCGTGTAAGTGTCCACTGCTGGGCATACGCCTCTCCAACATTAGTGGAGTGCCATCATTTAACAATTTTACAAAACGTGACTACGAAAAATAACAAGGAAAGTTGATCAAAAATGTATGTATGTATGTATGTATGTATGTATGTATATATTCTTTATTGAACGCCAATTTATCAAAATTAGGTACAACAGGCGAGCTTAATGCCGCGAGGCATTCTATTCTAACTAACCTTTGGGATGTGGGAGAAGTACATGCAGGCGAACAAGAATAGTTTGTGACACTGTGTTAAAAATGGTGCAGTCTATTCGAAATTCTTCTAAACACTTGACTACAGCCTGTTCGTTCGGTCAACTTTAAATTTTCAACATGTCCTACTCATTTAATTTTTTTACGGATAACACACGTAGCGGGTTAAACGTCGACCTATGTAAGTCTTCAGTACGTACTGCTAATTCGTAAAAAAATAAAATGAGTATAATTAATAACAGAAACGTAAAAACACTTTCCTGTCCTGTCTATTTCCTTAGTTTTTTTTTTGTAGTTGGGTTTTATAAATGTGTTTATTATTTTTTTATTTAATTTCATTTAGTGCTAAAGCATTCAATTTTGTATATTTATCAAATAACCTTTTCATTGCATTGACAAAGATACCACACTCGATGGAGTTTGAAGAAAAAAAAATGTAAAGTTTGACAATATTTCCTGGCGACCGCCATTTTGAATTTTTCCATATGGTAACGAATGCCTATAACACGCGACCTATCGAGGCGATTGCAACAATGCCTCATATTTTTAACGCCATTAAGTAGTTTAGTGAAACATTTAAGTAGGTAACAGATGATAGACAGATCGACACAATTAAAATTTTAAGATTAGTAGTCCGACAATATTGATTTGTCAGGCTCGATAGCTCAGTGGTGCAGACAGTCAACTGTCCCTATTGAATGTTAAGCAACGCTGGGTGCGGTCAGTACTTGGATGGGTGGCCGCTGACCGTTGGAGGCTGACCGACATTCGGATTCCTCGTAAAACTGTAGGTCCCTTCCCTCCTAATCTTACTTGGTGGTAGGGTTTAACCCGCCCGGGTTGGTACCACCGCACTGAATGAAACGGCTATGTAAATAGTTTGTTTTTTCCGACCAGTTCAGTGTAGCCGGCGCGATCAAAGGGGGAAGCACTGACATGGCACCTACTTCACCCGGTGATATGGGCTGACATCACGGACGTTGTAGGTGATGTAGCCAACCATGTCAGTTTCCATAAAAAAAATTATTGATTAGTCATTTTAAAAACTATAAGGGTTCCTTGTTGACTACGGAACCGTAAAAATATATCTTTCTCTTCACAAATTAAATTAATATATTTCTCTGGAGAAGTGCATTCCTCGAGTGAGCATGAGTTGTTCAATGGTTCGTATTTTTAGGGTTCCGTATCCGTTACGGGACTCATATAGCCAATAATTCACTAATCTGCGTGAGAGCTAGGCAGAGTTTATCATTCATTACTCTATCCGTATGTTTGTTGGTGTGTTTAATTTCTCCGAAGCAGCTTCTGCGGCCAACTTCACAAGATCAAAGCAGCCGCTCGTGTGGGTACTGTTTACTGCGACGTCACTCACACTCGTCTAGCTTCATGTTGCACAGTCAATGCTTGAAGTTCAATTTCATTTTTAGGGTTCCGTATACATACGAAAGCCTATTATGCATATTAAAGTATTTATGTAGTACTAGCTTTTTCCCGCGGCTTCGCTCGCGTAAAATTCGTATCTAAAACAAAGTTACAACATCTCAGATCGTATTGGGAAACTCTATGAAAATAAGTTGAATGTTTTTCGAGTAAATCACATACAAGCAAATCGATTCTCAGATTTTGATTAATTTTGACCATATTACTCGGTTCCTATAATCGATTATAGAACACCAATAATCACAAAATAACACTGATTATATTAGTGGAAAACCTTACATAGGTTAACAGGTCCAGTATTTTTTTTTTTTTTTTTTAGTAAATCACATGAAACCTAGTCGAGGTTTTCTCTGACTGTGAATGCGGCTCAGCTCATAGAGCAATGGCGTGACGGTATATAACCTTGCGATGATAAAATGCCGCATGACATACGTAAAAATCGGTGGGCAGTTCCCTGTGGGTAGTTTGTTGGTTTTTTGTTAGTCTTGCAGTTTCATAATAATTATTGCAAATTTTGTCTTGTTAATTTCTGCCACAAAATGAAGTCTGACCGCAAAAGAGATGTCAAATAAGCAGGTTCTATCACTTAGGAAGGGGGTAAGAGATTGCTCGTATGCAATACACCTTGCCTTTTGAGTAAGCACCGTTACACCAGTTACACCGTTACAACATAAATCATGTAAATAAATGTATTAAGTAAGACTAAGTATTACTGCTCTGTATGCAAATGTTTATCACACTCAATAAATGGTTTTTTATTTATTTTATTTGGTAGAGTAGATTATTAAATTGGTAGAGCCGTTTTTGAGTTGTTAAGTAAGCTGTAAGCTCATAGTCTCAGCTTTCGTGCAACGCCGTCACATTCCGCTAAGCAAATAGTCCGTCGGCCAAGGCGGAAACTTAACACCTTGTCTCACGGCGCCTAACGACCGCCGGAACACTCGCCGACATTTTCCGGACGCCGGAAACGCGATGGCGCCGCGTCCGGCCGCGCTACCCTCACTTCCGGCCGATGCCAGATAAGGGCTCGCAGATTATTTGTTCGTTGTTCCACCTCCGACCACCGCCGCCCCGCCCGCCCCGCCCCGCCCCGCTAATAGCCCGTGAAAGATGCTTATCGAAGCGGGGTCGGCTCACTTGTTGCGATTAGTTTATTGGTTAGGAGAATGCTTGGAGATTAATAAACAGTTATTCGTTCAGGCAGTCAGTCAGTCAGGTGGCACGCGTTATACGGTTATGTGTATAGACCGTTCACAGTTATTTTATCTCTAGCCATCAAGTTGGCTAACCTGAGCTCTGTGTTGCCATAATTGATTCGTACTATTTCCCTGTACGAAATATTTAAACATATTTTTAGAATAGAATAGAAACTCTTTATTGCACACAAATTGAAAGATGAACAGTACACGACAAGAAACAAGAAATGAAGGACTGCGCAAAGGTGGACTTATAACCACAAGTACAACAGGTACTTATACATAATTTCCACTACCACGGGTAAAATATTAATAGGAAGTAACCCTTTTTAGGACCGTAGTACTAGTGACAGCAAGTGGTGCCAACCTAGCGGAAGATACAATGACATTTGTCAGAGGTAATAAAATAGCTGTGAACGATCTGTAGAGAAAATCACATTGCACTAAGTGTTGAAACGTCACACGCGCGGTGTGAACGGTAGCAACGAGCGCGCACTCGTTATGCGTGCGCGAAGTGAATAGCTACGGAACCCTCTGCGGGTGACTAACATTACTTAAGGCGGAAATAAGACTCAAAAGGTCAACTTTAAACGAAATAATTGAGCTATTGGTAAAGATAACAAATCTGTAAAAAATATGTGTTATGGATTGATCTTTAATTAACAAACATAGCGAAAAAAAGTATATTTTACTACTTTGGGATGGTGTTAAATAAATCTCCAAGAAATAACGAAAAGTACGAAAATTGTACTTTCAAGTTAAATTTTCTTGAGAAGCATCAATTGTTTCAATACAAGACCCTCATAGAAATATAGGTAATATAAAAAATATTGTTAAAATATTGCCATCTTTCCAACACGTGAAATTTAATATATAGTGTGATTTTCGCGCAAACGATCTTCGTCGGCGCGACGTATCAACCACCGCACGAGTAGAACGAATCTCGCACCTATTACATCTGCATACGGTTCGTGTTTCAATTAACAGTGCTCGGATAGCACGGTTTGAGTCTTATTTCCGCCTTAACAAGCTTTTTCCAATATATCTACATACTTCATACTTCTACAGATCTGTATTATGGTGGCCCATTAAGTCCTTATGGTTGCCATACACCATCCTTCCTATCGTCCAATCGGCATGAAGCTGCCGATTGGATCAAGTAGAACTGACCGTGTGTGGGCGTGGATTGGCATGACAGTTAAACTTGACGGCACATTCGAATTTCAATTATTTTGGCTTGCTCAAGCCGATTGGATCATGCCGATTGGACCGTGTATGGTGGTCGGCGATCGGCAGTTCAGTTGAGTCAAGATTTGTTCCTGAATTAGAGGAGTCACTAATAATGAATGATAGAAGTTCTATGAATGTGAAGTTCTCATTCATTCGTAAATAATTACGATAATCTTTTTGCGTAATCCTCAATTCTTTTATTAAATTTGTACGAGAAAACTGATTCCTTTTCATTAACATCCACTCCGTACGATCTTCTTCAACTGAACGGTTACTGCCGATTGGACAGTTAAATTGGATCGTGTGTGGTGTGTATGGAGGAACTGCAGATTGGATCCAATCGGCAGCGTCATGCCGACTGGATGATAGGCAGGATGGTGTATGGCCACCATTAGAAAGTTGAATTTCGAATTAAAAACATATGACGTGCGCGAAAGCCGCGTCTATGTTCTTAATTCGAAATTCAATTTCTGGGAATTCAGTCGCCATGTCTTCATAAATATTGTGTCAGACATAATCTCATCCATCACTTAACACTATAAAATAATCCCCACGGTCTACACTTAACTTCACCGACACAAGGAAAACGTCGAATTGTTTTAAGAAGCAACATTACATTACATAGATATACACAAATATGTATATCTAAGCAAACACTAAGCTAGGCTACACTAGACACTAAGCTAAGTGTAAAATATACAACGGGGTGTGAAATTCCGGAGCATTATTTGTGGATCACACCGCGAGTGGGGTCGCGCGCGGCTCGGATTGTCGATAGTGACGTCTCACCGACACATCGGATGTGATTCCGTGATGTCTTTCTCTAAAGGAGGGTAGTTGGCATAGAGGGGGAATTTTATTATTTGTATTATTCGATTTAGTTTATAGACAAAAAGGCATAAATTGCACGTTGCATAAAGCTCACGTTTTACACTTTATAATGAAATAAGCATGTTACGGGCTAAACGTACGGCTTGCCTATACTCTTGTTTTTAGGGTTCCGTATCCGTCGTACGGGACCACAGTACGGGACCCTCTTACTAAGCCTACGCCGTATGTCTGTCTGTCTGTGCGTTTGTCCGAGGGCTGTATCTCATGAACCGTAATAGGTAGCCCGTTGAAATTTTCACTGAATATTTGTTATTATGGCAATCCAATAATCCCCATACAAGCAACTAAAAAGTGTATGCGCGCCATCTACCAAAAAGAGTATGAAGCATTTTAACTAATACATAAATGGTGTGAGCGGCGCTGACCATGACATGGCGATACGGAACCCTCGGTGCGCGAGCTCGATTCGCACTTGGCGTAACTAATTGTAATTAGTAAATATTATTAGTGTAATAGAAATGTTTTCAAAATATAGTGTAAAAATGTGTCCAAGCAAAGTAGTGGCTCGTTACTGCGGACGTGCGTGGCTAAAGTCGTCTTTACTTAATGTCATAAGGTCATTTTACGGTAATTATTTCAACGCGACACGCGACCGCTACCTACCGCTACTTGCGATAAATAAAACTGAATCGGGAGTAATGTCCGCGCTTACGGCGGCGCGGGCGGCGCGGCGTCGGCGGAGGCGGCTTACGGTCAGCAGTTCAGCACGCGAAACTACCGCAGTTTGAAAGAAATAAATTTAATTAAGGTAATAGATAATATATTTTTTTGTTAACACTGCTGGGTGGCGGGTGGCCGAGTGGTTTGGGCATCGGTTTCTCATGCGTGAGGCCCGAGGTTCGAATCCGGCCGGCGTGTACCAATGAGTATTTTCTGACGAAAAAATTTACGTACATATGTACATACCTACACCTGCTGCTTCACCGTTCGGAACCGGTATAAAACTGTAGGTCCCTTCCCTAGACCCTTACTAGGTGGTAGGCTCAAATTGTGGCCGACTGGGTTGGTACCACCGTACTGGATGTAAGATGGCCCCATAGCAGCCTCGGTTGTGTTCTCCTCTAGTCCAGTATAGCCACCAATCCAGGGAAATCTCCGGTATGGCACCTACCTTCTCGAGGGTGATATTGGCAGGTCGGGGCATGTGCTTTGGCCCCTCCGACTCAGCCAACCATACCGGATTACATAAAAAAAAAATACTATTAGGCAAATTCTGTTCAATTTTTATAATCTTCAAATAAAATGTTGAATTTTTTTTTATTCACGTCTCTGCATGCAGAAGATATTGAACTTTGTGCGGAACAAAAACGTTTCCCTTTATAGGTTCAGTGTGCGGTTCAATTTCAAAAATGTTTTATTACATTTTTATTCTATTTCTATTTCTACAAATTTATATTTCTATTGTATTCAGTTTATATTATAATACCTGGTCGACTAAGCTTTGCTCGGCGTCTACGCTTATCTAGATAAACTTGAAAAACATAAAAAAAAATTTTTTTTATGGAAACTGACACGGTTGGCTACATCACCTACAACGTCCGTGATGTCAGCCCATAACACCGGGTGAACTAGGTGCCATGTCAGTGCTTCCCCCTTTGATCGTGCCGGCTACACTGAACTGGTCGGAAAACACAAACTATTTACATAGCCGTTTAGACCGATGTTTCATTCAGTGCGGTGGTACCAACCCGGGCGGGTTAAACCCTACGACCAAGTAAGATTAGGAGGGAAGGGACCTACAGTTTTACGAGGAATCCGAACCTCGGTCAGCCTCCAACGGTCAGCGGTCACCCATTCAAGTACTGACCGCACCCAGCTTTGCTTAACATTCAATAGCGACAGTTGACTGTCTGCACCACTGAGCTATCGAGGCTGACACTGTAAATAATCTAAATACACAATTTCATCCAAATCGTTGGAGCGGTTTCCGAGAAACCAATTAGATACAAGTTTAGCTCACTTATAGTAATAGGATTTGTGTATTCTATTCTAGTTCTCGACTGTTCTAATCTAGTTCGTGCGAAAAATGTCTACTTTGCCTTCTGAAACTCCATCAGGACAGACAGACAGGACCTTTGCATAATTACTTCTTCGAACCCTCAAAATTACTCATCATATGGGTGCCGCTTATGATACCAGTTCTGATTAACAAAATTAATACCGTTTCCGGCCCTGTTTTCTTTCGACAAATGGTTATTCTATCTAAACTGAAAAATCCGAATTCGAATGTCAAACGTCTGATGCGACCCCTCGTCTCTAATGCAAAATACAACCTTAAAACGATACCACAAGGTTCAGAATTGAATCGCACAAGTTGATGAAACGGAGATTGCATACAACTGGAAAAAGGAAGTAGAATTTTTTATTTTCACTTGCCTTTATAACGCTTTCTGAGGCTAAATTTTTTTGACATTCCGTTGCGTTGTAGTACGTAAACATTTGTATGGACAAAAGATGCAGTGCGTCTAGCGAGCCACTTGGTACTTAAATTGCCATACACATATAGTTGTGTTGTGGATCACCTCATAATAAAAATTCGTAATTAGAACGGAAATGGTCATGCTTAGCGCACAGAATCAACCACTTTCTCCTTGTACCACCTAATGGAACACCGTTCATACAATAAATTAGTTCAGTCAACATTTCAGTAAAATGAGCTAAATCTCTTAAGAAGACGTGTATGAGCTGCGATGCAGAGTTTAGCACAGCACGCATGCGCAAGGAACATAAATTAAGCAGCAATTAACCAAACGGGTCAGTCTATTTAAGAGCTTGGTCCAGAGCGCTCGTCTGGCAACGAAATAAAATGCTCTTTCTCTCTCTCTCTGCCAAAGAATTAAAAACATAGAAGTGACCTTATCTTCAGTCAGTCGGCGCTTATGCGTCAACTGCCTCTCCAATTTTAAACCAGTCCTCCCGCCCTTCAGTGGCATGAAACAGCAGGGATACCACCCACGTAACGATTGTCTGATGGATGGATTCATACCACACGCTGTATCTCGAAAACCGGAGTAAGCAGAGTAGTCGGTGTTGTGCTGCAAGTACTCCTGGAAATTGCAGCACAATACCGACCACCACATTTAGCAAAGTATTAGGACAAGATAACCATCAAGCAGCAAGTAAGGCACGAAGACCCATCTGCTACGACTCCGTGGAAGGATCATGCCAAATTAAGAGGTGGCTAGCCTGTCTCCCTTATGCACGGCATCGTGTTCTGATCCCTTAGTCGGCTTTTACAACATGCTTTTAGAGATGCAGTGGAAATATTCTTTTAAAGTATCGACCCTACACGGATGGATTCCTCGTTGAAAGAGCTTCAAAAAAGCTCGGTAATATTTTTTTTTCTAGATGTCGTTTTTTTTTTAGATAATCTCCATTAAAAGTTCCGTTTTCGATGGTGCAGGCATCATATTAAATTTTCTTAACAATTTTAAACATTGCAACAATAGATTCACGCCTGCACATCCCAAAGTTACTTCTCCCACTGACCAAAGTTAGCTAGAATAGAATGCCATATGGCATTAATTTGTATGAATTGGTGTTCAATAGAGAATAAACAGGGTGTTTCAGGACAGGGTTTCGTAACTTCGGGGTACGAAAGAGGTCCATATTTGAAGAAGAAAAGCTCTGAAACTGTTTTTTTAGATTCGGTCATTTTATAGTACTTTTTGGTGAAAATAGTTTCATCGAGATTTGACGTTCATGCTTAACTATTAGAATTAAATTACATGTAGGTAAATTCCAAATACCTACTTAAATTTGAATGACATCAAAATAAAAAGGGGACTTGAATAGGTCATTGCACTCCCTAGAGCTAGTCAGCATTGTTGCCAAATCTCCCCATAGTCGCTGTCCATCGAGTTTTTATTACAATTTTAAATGTTTGTATGAAAAAAAATACGGAATTTAGATTTGTATGATAAGGATTTTTTTCTTCTATATAATGAGTACTTTCTATTCCTGAAGTTTCTGAAACCTATCCTGAAACACCCTTTTTTATGGAAACTGATACGGTTTGCTACATCACCTACAACATCCGTGATGGCAGCCCATAACAGCGGGTGAACTTGGTGCTACGTCAGCCTTCCCTTCGGTCGTGTCGGCTACACCGAACTGGACGGAAAACACAAACTATTTACATAGCCGTTTCGGCCGGCCTTTCATTCAGTGCGGTGGTACCCACCCGGGCGGATTAAACCCTACCACCTAGTAATATAAGAAGGGAGTCATATCCCTTAGTCGCCTTTTACGACATACACGGGGAGAGATGCAGTGGGGCTATTCTTTTAAAGTACCCTGTATAAATAGTAATAAGGTCAATGCCAGTTACGTGATTTTGAATTCATTGGACAGAGTACACACACGGCGCCTACGTGTTTGCTTTCAGTTCACTACTGGCGTGTTTACAGTAGGTAGGCAGTTTTTATGCGCAAATAAACGCTATACCGTCCGACGCTTCGTTTCGGAACGGCGGCAATTAAAATTTCGGACAGCGATTTTTCGTTTGTGCTCAGTTGGCCAATGAAGAGAGGTTTCGAAAGCTGTTATTAGATACGAAACACTGGAAATCATTGTCACGCTACTAGAATACACTACACGCAACTACAGCGGCGGGTGGCCGAGTGGTTTGGGCATCGGCTTCTCATGCGAGACGTCCGCGGTTCGAATCCGGTCGGCGTGTGCCAATGACTTTTTTCTGACGAAAAAATTTACGTGCATACCTACACCTGCTGCTTCACCGTTCGGAACCGGTGTAAAACTGTAGGTCCCTTCCCTTGCCCCATACTAGGTGATAGGCTCGAATTGTAGCCGACTGGGTTGATACCGCCGTACTGGATATAATATGGCCGCATAGCAGCCTCGGTTGTGTCCTCCTCTAGTCCAGTATAGCCAGCAATCCAGGGAAGTCTCCGGTATGGCACCTACCTTCTCGGAGGTGATATTGGCTGGTCGGAGCATGCCCTTTGGCCCCTCCGACTCAGCCATACACACCGGATTACATAAAAAAATTTACAAATTCTAGTTATTTACCTATACCTAAACATACTCATTAGAATGTTTACAAACAACGGAAGAAAGCTGTAATATTGTGTAGGCAGATAAGTGTAAGTGAACGACCGGATGAGAGACCCTGTTTTCCATAGCTCAGGGAATCCTATTTTGGGAAACCAGGGGGATCATTATGTGTGAACAATAAACATTTTCTTTCTTTCTTCTTGTCTTCGTAGATACGAAGACAATTATTATTCCCAGTATTTTCGTATTCTGCTTTGCTATTTGTACCCTTGATAACACAGCGTATGCCTATGTTACACTAACTATGTACCTATAGGTTGCCTAGGTTGCAGGAATTGTAAAGATCTGTTAAAGTAGGTCACTTCCCATATTTTACTCACTTACCAAAGCAATTTCTTTCTTTTATGGAAACCGACACGGTTGGCGACATCACCTACAACATCTGTGATGTCAACCCATAACACCTTGGTTAATTAGGTGCCATGTCAGTGCTTCCCTTCTGGTCGTCCCGGCGGCAATGTACACTGAACTGGATGGTAAACACGAACATAGCCGCTACGACCGACCTCTCAGCCAGTGCGGTGGTACCAACCCGGTTGGGTTAAACCCTACCACCACCTAGTAAGATAAGAAGGGAAGGGATCTACAGTTTTTACGTGGAATTTGAACCACGGTCAGCCTCAACGGTCGAACGGTCACCCATCCAAGTTCTGACCGCGCCCAGGTGTACTTAAGATAACAAATGCTGGGCGTCGGTAGGGCTGAGAATCTAACTGGCACGACCAAAGGGAAGCTACGAAATGGCATCTAGTTTCGAAAGGTGCTAGGTCTATTAATGGGCTAACATGCGGGTGTTTATCACGTGATCTAGGCAGGTTATTAAAAATAATATGAGCGCCCACGCAGCAACAACAGTTAGCCGACAGTTTATTAACGAGAATGTGAAAATGGACGTGTAAAATGATTGTTCTGCGAAATAAATTAACTAAGAATTCAGTATACATTCTCAGCGAGCCACTCGCGGAATCTGCGATTTCATAATAAAGAAAAATATAGCGGAATAATACACGAACTGAGAGCAAATTCTCGCGCGAGCGCGAGTACGGAGAAATTCTTGGCAGATCCGCACGGTCAAACATACGAAGCCGTCATTGTTTTATATCCGTCTGTTCATAATTTTAGAGCGGGCAGAGCATGCAGAGTGTAGATTGAGACAGAGGCAAATACATAATTCGGTTTACGCCGCGGGAACCATGTAGCGGGCACGTGAAGCCACTTACGAAGGGGGAGACGCCATTTTGTGGAACTGTGTTCCGGCGAGTGTGTTTCCCGAATCCTTTAACCTGGGTGTCTTCAAACGTCGCGTATTAACAGGCTAGACAGCCTAGCATCAGTCCGCAAATCTGCTGGCATGGCACCTAACTGAGCGTGGTTTCGCGAGGAGAGGTGTTTTTGGCTCTGTCGAATGCACCATTGGTCTCTCGGCACAGCCACCCATGTTGGGTAACATAAAAAAAACTTACTTAAAGGAGTCGGGGGACGGCTAGGTAAATTCCCGCGCTGCTATGGGTTTTTATATTTTATTTACTTAACGGTCCCCCGACTCCTTTAAGTAGGTAAACGGAAATTATTTTTTTTACCTTTTAAGAGTCAGGGGTTTTAAAAATTTGTGATTTAACTTTTATTTCATTAAAAAAAAACCTCATGCATTGGTCCACTTTTGGGGATAACTAATATTTTGATTATTTAATTACTTGATTATTTGATTATAAATATAGCTATCAACCATCCCGATTAAACCAGCGTTCTAATAAAAACAAACCGCATCCAAATCTGCCGATCCGTTTGGCAGCTACGATGACACAGCAAACACACCCATACACACATACACCCTTATTTATTCGTCGGCGTTTAAAAATTTACACAACGCATAAATTAAATGCTGAATCCACAAAAAGGCAAGTTGATGGACCTGCGTGCCTCCTCTACGAATTACCAGCTTCTCGGACGCATCACTCGATTCCTGGCTAATGGATGCGAGATGATTATTGGATGCTTCTCAACGTGTACCAGTTCGGAATGGGTCTACATACACACGCGGCGGACTCACTGCCAACTCCTAGAGAAGCGTTCAATAAGTTTCTCTGAAGGAATATTGTAGCAATATTTTTAATTTTAGAAATAACTATATAAATCCTCGTCCAAGTTGTTTGGAACCTCAGCCTGGGTTCCAAAAAACTTGAACTTTGGTTTTTGGCTGGGCAATCTTCATCATCCCCGCCCAAGATCACCTTGGGAGAGGGTAGATGTGGTAGATGTACGGGGTGGTTCTTCAACTTATGTAGCGGGTAGATATTCAACATATATTAAAGGATAAGGACAAGGTGTCATGCTAAAGGGCGACAGGATAGCCTCCTCTCACCTTGGCACGGTCCTTCCACCGAGTCATCAGTCCTCAGTCATCAGCAGGTGGGTCTTCGTGCCTCAATTGCTGCTTGATAGTTATATAGTCCTTAATACATTGTTAACTCGGTGGTCGGTGTTGTGTTGTAAATTACAAGAGCAGTAATTGCAGCACAATACCGATTACTCTGCTTACCCCGTTTGTCGGGATACAGCAAATACATACATACACGGATGCATGTCATCACGCCGCCTGCCTCCAGGGTAAGCAGAGATAAAAGATCTCTACATCGTCGTCGCCAGGGTTCTACGCACGCCTTTTAATCCCTAATAATAAAATTTCTTCATTTTTGTGAAATAGACTGATATGTTTTCGATTAAATCTCTTGTTACAGCGCGTTGTCATACAGACAGACAGAGAAACATATATATATATATATATATATAGTTAGAGGGAGAGGATACAGGGTGCGTCGACCGGTCAAGCACGTGCTCGCGTAGAGGCGTGTGGGTCGATGTTTGCGAGGCACAAATAGGCACAGCGCGTATAGGATAATGAGGGTGTTCCAGCGGGTTTGGGGTGCCATTACGGAGATTTGGTGTCGATTTGAATAGTCCCGCTTCTGTAAAGGACTCTGCAGTTGAATGTATTTAGGTCAGAGGTTAGTGAAGGATAAAAAAAAAAGTTTACAATTAGAGCTTGGGTCCTTGGGACAGTGACAGCTGCGCCATTGGAGGAGGTCTTTATTTTAATTTTGTTTTTAGTATAATTTCATAATACTCACTCGTTTTTTTTTTGTCTTTATTAAATTTTAGCCGTAATGATTTCCAATTCCTTTGAATGAACAATAACTAAACTTCTATAACCTATTCTTCAAATTGTTAGCATTAAGCCTAAATGTCTTAATGTGGTGAAAACAATAATTTATTTTAAAAATACCAAATAAATAGAAAATACTTTATTCCTCAAAAAACCTTTGCCAGAAACAGGCACAATATAACATTTACATGAGGTGCAAAGGCGGACATGCCCCTTACAGAGATTTCTTTCAGTCAACCTTTTGATGTTTGAGAGTCGTTTAATATAGTCAACTGTAAGTACCTACTCGTTAAATAAACGATTAACTTATAAGAATACATATAAAATACAAAATATATGAAATATAATATCCAAGATTAGCAGAAATTTCAGGGGTAAATATAGTTTTTCCTGAAATTTATACTAATAATAAAAAAATTGTACTAAGAATGAATTAAATTTAATTATTAAATAAAGGCCAGCTGTTACTAAAGTTGAAGAATGAACTAAGGCAGAAACAGGAACGGAACTGAGACAAGTTAGTGTAGTGTATTGTGAAGTCGAATTTCGAAAGACGTGCCAGAAGCCTGCGGAGCTCAGCTGAAGTAACAGTGGGCATGCAATCAAAAGATCGTGAGTTCGATATCTGGTAGTGTTTTCATTTTACTCACGTTCATTTTCATTTTAGGCACGAGGGGTATGAAGTAGGAAGTGGTGTGAGACCGCGCGGAGCTCAGTAGGGAACGACTCGGTTCGACGGAGCGACGCGGAGACGTGTAGAACGTGTGTACCGACTTGGCATCGAGTTTGTTCTTTACTGAGCTCCGCGCGGTCGCTTCTCGCACCACTTCCTACCTCGTACCCCTCGTGCCTTCGTAAAATGAAAACACTCTACGGGCTGTACTGTACTGTACTGGACTGTTTTTCTTTTGCAATCTTTCCGTTCTAATTTCGAATGTTTAAATCAATGTGTTAAATGATGATGATACATTAAAACCTAGTATGAATATAAACGGTTTCAATTTCTTTATTTACACTCCTCTATTTTATTTGTTTTTAGGGTTCCGTGAGGGACCATATTACTAAGCCTACGTCGTATGTCCGTCCGTCTGTCGTACCTTTAAAGGGCTTGTATCTTTTGAACCCTAATAGGTAGCCGGTTGAAATTTTCACAGATTATGTGTTATTATGGCGGATATGCCAACAAATAAAAGAAGGAAAAAGTAAAAAAAATAAGTCGGGGTCATATGGATGTATGAAGTTGTGATTCGATGGTCGTGGGTTCGAATCCCACTTGTGCAAATGCTTTTTTCTTTTTTAGGTTTCCGTATCCCGTACGGAAGCCTATTACTAAGCCTACGCCGTCTGTCTGTCTGTCCGTCCATCTGTCCGTGGGCTGTATCTCTTGAACTGTAATAGGTAGCCCGTTTTTTTGTGGTGCGGAAACCTCGGTGCGCGAGTCCGACTCGCACTTGGCCGGTTTTTTTTAAGTATTGTTAGAGTATAAAAAAATGTTTATGGTAATTTTTTGTTTTGTTTTTGATCTATCGTAAAAACGGTAATACATGCCGGCTACCTATTACGGTTCAAAATACAGTATTAGGACAGAGACAGACAGACGGACAGACGGCGGAGGCTTAGTAATAGACTTCCGTATGTATACGAACCCTTAAAAATCATAAAGTAATGCTAAATATTATAATAATATAAATAAAAAATACGCACAAAAACTTTTACACTTTTACTTTTGAATGATCAATGGGTTAAGCTCACCTCTTAAATGAAGTGAGAGCCACCTCAAAACTCGAAATGTATTCTCAAGCCTGGGCACTCAGAGCGGATAAGCGCAGCTTTGTTACTTGTTTATATTTTCAATAACAAATCCCTAATAATCGCACATAAAACCTTCGTAAGTATTTTCATAAAAGTTAAAAGTTATACAAAAGTTAAATGAAAAAGTTGCTGAGAGTAGGCGAGAGAAAATAAACAACTTTCCACGACGGAATATGCTCATTTGCATGCGCAGTTGCTGTTTATACAATACCTATACATATGCCTTAGTACATACCTACAAACATAAGGCCATAGAATAGAATAGAATAGAATGGAATAGAATAGAATAGAATAGAATAGATGATACTTTATTGCTTTATTATTTATTGCTTTCCAATATAAAAATTGTACAAAAGGCGGGCTTATTTATTACCTAAGGCAATCTCAGGCCATCTCCACGTTGTAGTAAAAGTAGGTCCTGGATACTTTCCCTGTAATTTCGAAAACTGCGTTTTGTAAAAATATTTTTCTGCTCGTAACAAACAAATGTTTTTTGTGAGTTGGATTTTAGTTGTCTTTAATTCGCCCTTACTGACTGCCTGACATGGCCACTTAAATAAATTATTTGTATGCAAATTAAAAAAAATATATTTTAATCACGCCAAGGAATTGTAACTTCCTACTTTTTTTTATAAATGTGTTTACTAAGATAATGTTTTATTTAAATTTTAAGTTTAGTGTGTAAGTTAATATAAAATTATTCCTAATAGATTGCATTGCTAAACGGGACAAAATATTACAGCAACCCCTACTGAATATGCACGTGTGTCAATTAAATATAGTTAACATTGTACGTTATACACAGCGATATAAATATCTGAATATCTACAGTCCTCAAATTTTCACTTTAAAAACCATGTTAATAAAGCCCAGAAATACAAAATTCGCACGATCTGACTTTATCGCAGGCGGAGTTGTGGGCACATTAACATTGAATATATACTTACCCACATAATTAATATTTATGCCGCATACAGAAGTATTCGCAAGGAAACTTCAGAGGGGTGATGCGGGGGATCGCAACGACCAACTTTTCCTCTTAGCATTTTTTCGAAATTTACACCAAATCTAAATCACATATGATATTGTTGAAAAAAGAGATTCTTCTTGTGCTCTCGTATTCCAGTCTCCGTTTCTGTGTCAGATATATTTTTAGAAAATACTTTATTAAATCAAATCAAATCAAATCGAATCGTTTATTTGTTCAGGCACTTGTCCCATCGCACACACAACAAATTCAAATACAGCATTCAGTAAACAATAAATATTAAAATATTAAAATAAATACAAATTAAATGAATTGAATTAATTGAAATAAAATAATAAAGAATAAAAAAATGCGTCTTCAGTCATCAAAATAAAAAAATAAAAATACAAATTGTCTACACTTACTAATACTTACAAAAATAAAATAAAACAATAAAATTGTCTTTAATAAATTATACCTAATACCTAATACTTAATAATTTATTCGTTTTAAAAATTTATAATAATAATTTAATTTATTTCTCCCAAAATATTTTTGAGATATTAAGCACAATATTATATTAACATCACCAAACAAAAATTTTTTCCAATTACTCTTTGGATTTTTGAGAGTCGATTATTATAATGAAATGTAAGTATGTAAGTACCGTGTGGGGCCGGTACTTAAAAAGAATAGCCCCACTGCATCTCTCCCCATGCATGTCGTAAAAAGCGACTAAAGGATAAGGACAAGATGCCGTGCTGAAGGGCGACGGGCTCGCCACCTGTCACCTTGGCACGGTGCTTCCACCGAGTCATGCAGTAGGTGGGTCTTCGTGCCTTACTTGCTGCTTGATCGATTAAATCTTGTTCGAATACTTTGCGAAACGTGGCGGTCGGTGTTGTGCTGTAATTTACCAGTGTTCTTGCAGCACAACACCGATTACTCTGCTTACCCCCATTGTCGGGATTCAGCGTGTGTGATGTGTGTGTGTGTGTATGTAAGTATGTAGATATTAGCTAAAAAGTGTTGTGTGAGAATTAAAGATAAAATAATTAATAATAAGAATATTATGATCGATGCTCTGTGAAGTGGACTGTATTTTATTTATGGACAAGCTGTGCCCGCGGCTCCGCCCGCTCTCATATTTAACTTCACTGCTAACCTCATAAGCCATTTAGCGTGATAGTAAGTAGCCTATAGTTGATGGGAAGAATCAAGCTATCCGTAGAATTTTGTTTTATTAAAATCGGTTCAGTGGTTCTCGAGTTATAAGCGGACAGACAGAAAGCAGACGTTGGATTTTATTATAGGTAAGGAAAAGGAATAAGGAATTATAGGTAAGGAATAAGGAAAAAGGAAATAAGGAAATAAGGAAGGATGAAGACGCCCCGTAAGCGAAAAGAAAGCAAGAGAGCTATTTCAATACTTTTAATGGGCCGTCACGGTATTAAATGCCATGTAAGTAATATGCTAGTTAAATAAAAGCTTGTGTGAATAAGTTATATAACTTACATTAGAATAGTGTTCACTGCTTGACATACGCTTCTCCAATGCCTGACTGACTGACTGACTGTGTAGAAGTATTTTTCACAGTTCTGTCAGATAGAAATACTTATACAGGGTGACTCAGCAAACTTTTTAAATTTGAATTTCGAATAAATTGGCGGGCAGCGGAACTAGCGGGGTGCGAGGTACAGCATTCGAAAACTGACCGTTGGGGAATTTTTAGTGGGCGCCATGTCGTGGTCGGGAGAGCACCGCGCGTGCGCAGTGGAGGCTTATTTCGGCAACGGTCATTCGTGCACACGAGCGTGACGCATATTCTGCAGGCCTATACTTTTTTCAAAACCATCGCGTTAGTACTGTTACAGTGACCAGTGAGCGCTATACCGCCATGATAAAGAACTTTTTTGTGCCGGAACTGAGACAGGGTACCAGCAGATATCCTGATGTATGGTTTCAACAAGATGGGGCCACTGCACACACTGCCAGGGCCTCAATCAGTGCAGTCGCAGCACTATTTCCCAGAAAAATCATCAGCCGATTTGGAGATATACCCTGGCCTCCAAGGTCGCCAGATTTGACCCCAGCTAACTTCTTCTTATGGGGATATCTCAAAAGCAAAGTTTTTACCAACCAGCTTGCCAATCTTGAAAACTTGAAGACAAAAATAAATGAAGAAGTCAACTCTATCCCAAGTGATTTATTGCAGCTTGTGATAACTAATACACGCGTCCGCCTTGAAGAGTGTGTACGGCGAGAAGGAAAGCATCTTGATGATGTTATTTTTCATAAATAAAATCCCAATTTGTACACTTTCATTTTATACTATTAAAATTACTGTAAGTAAAACTGACATTTTTCAATTATTTTTTAAAGTTTAAAATCTGGAATGAGTCCCCCGTTACATAGGTACATAACCTATGAATTTAATATTTTTATTCATACCGATACTTGGTATCACATTTTTATATATATTTTATATAAAATAAATTAAAAAATATACAGTGTTATGCGCTGACATCACAAATGTTGCAGTGATGTAGCCAACCGTGTCAGTTTCCATAAAAAAAAAACACACATACATCTTCTTATATTTCGATTAACAAGTCGTCGTTCTTTGTTCTCTGACGACGACTTATAAAAAGATGTATAATTATGTATATTAAGTCGAAATATAAAAAGATGTATAATTATGTGTATTTTTTCATTTATTATACATAACCTGAGCGAGACGTTCCATTTACAAAATTGGGTCAGTAGGCAGAACCAGTACAGCTCTATTATTATAGAAGCTCGTCAACCGTCAAAAACTCACCGGGATTCCAATGTCGTGTCTCAAAGGCTTTTAGCGATCTGTAACTGATCCGACGATCATGAAATCCGTTCGTATTTATTACACCAATATTAAAAATGAATTCTCCAATATGACCCACCCCGTTCGGAACTCGCTATATAGCGCTATCGCTATCGCTATAGTATTGGGCTATCGCTATAGTATTGGGTCCAGCGGGATTCCAAATACAAGTGATATTAATCGTAAATTAAATTGTCAGCCTCTGTCAGTAGCTCAGTGGTGCGGTCGCTCGACTGTTATTAAGCACACCTGGGCGCGGCCAGTACTTGGATGGGTGACCGCTCGACCGTTGGAGGCTGACCGTGGTTCGAATTCCACGTTAAACTATAGTTCCCTTCCATTCTTACCTTACTAGATGGTACGGTTTATCCCGGCCGGGTTCATACCACCGCACTGAACGAAACTTCGGTCGAAACGGCTATGTAAATAGTTAGTGTTTTCCGTCCAGTTCAGTGTAGCCGACATGAAATGAAGGGAAGCACTCACTTGGCACCTAGTTCACACAATGTTATGGGCGTGAATGGGCACCTGTCAGGCCGGCATGGTATTCGCAACCCCTGCATACGACCGAATGTCCATGGGCGTCGCTGACACCTTATGGGTGGCTCGGCGCCATATGTCGCGCTGTCAATAAAAAAAAAAACCAAAGCCGTGGGCAGAAGCTAGTAAGTAATAAGGAATGTTAGTTCCTCCGAGAAGCATCATAATATGTAGTTCCTGTAGAACAGACTGAATGACCCTACAAATTATCTGTGGCTCAGAGACTCCAGATCGTGAGAGCAAAGCAGCGGTGACGGGACCCTCCTCGCCGCCTCAGCCGCTACGGCACACACGGACGCCTGCGCTTTGTTACAGCGGACGGGGGCTGCACTCCCTCCGCGCCTCCGGCTTATAAGAATACTCTAGCTAGGGAATAGCCATACTAACAGGTTATGTCGGGGCGGTGAATTTAGTTTTTCCGCAAAGTAGCCATGTCTGACCAGTGACCTGTCGGAGCGTACTCCGATGTATGAACTATGATGAACAGGTGGCGTCCACTTCAAAAATGTAACAATATTAAAAGCGAAACTTTTACACCTACGTTTGATGCATGATTGAGTATAACGTACATAAGGTAGTGCAAGTATGTTCATACGGAATATTAATAACAGCATCATCAGTGGAGTTCGTACTTGAAAGTATACCATAGACAAGTGTTGCGCTCGGGTATATTTTCAAGTGATGAACTTGCTTTGCTACTTCTTGATTGTATACCCGAGCTCAACACTATGGAGCGTTGGGTAAAGGTATATTTTCCAAATAAGCCTCGCCGCTTGACCGGTTTTTTTTTGTGTGCATTATATTCTATACTTCCCACAGGCCGCAGTATTATTTACCCCCAACCTCTTACTCCGCCAGCTCAACTCATCACACCCACCGCACCCTGCCCCGCACCCCGCCACAACACCCCCTAGGTCCTTTCACAACTTTCCCTCATCTAACTTTGTATGGCGATCATGTAGCTCTATTCCAAGTTAAGCGCGAAGAAAGATGAACGAAATTTTGAACACAAAAAATCCATAAAACAAAAATGTGCCCGCGGATTTACGCTCCTCTGCTAGAGTGCATTTAAGAAACATTTGACAATTATTTGCTTATCCTTATTAAAGTAAATACATTTATATTGCGTACAATACGCGGCAGTAAATTGTGTACATCGAATTGTAGAATGAGACGATCCGTTTGTATATCGTCGTTTCTGTCGCACAGAGACGTGCGAGTTCGTGCAACAGAGGCGATACAAATCTTAACTTCTCTCTTCTTTTTCATGCATTCGGTTGATTATGTTGTACATCAGACAAACTTTTTAATGTAATATGGTAAGCCTGTTAAAATATTATATAATATATGAATGCATATTAAAGTATTTATCTAATATTCGCTTGTTGGTGGTGTTCGATAACGAATATATACATACACGCATACACATATATACGAGTATATCGACCACTGCGCACGCAAAGGTCGTTGCAAATTTTCCGCTTTATTACCTAAGGTGTTAGTAGTACCAAAATCGGTTTCTCCCGATTTATTTTTCTCTTAGACCACTGTGAGTTTATTGTTGGAAAAAATATATGGTACTCTACAAAACATTTTGCTTCCCAACAAGGAACCCAAAACGCAATAGGATCGATTTGACTCGTTAGAAAAAAAATGGCATCCTCTCGAAAATTATGAAAAGTAATGTTTCCGTACCGTAACATCATGTTATAGTCATGCCTACTCAAACATATATATTTTTTTTATATATAAAGCGCGACATTTGGCGCCGAGCCACATAATGTCACAGATTAGGAAGGTAATGATCTTCTGCCTTCGCGATCGATATACAACAACTATACAAAAAAAAAGTCATGGGTTCCGTAATATTTGCGCCAAACTTGGAATAAGCGAGCCGGTACCGGCCGTTATGACTTTTTATCGAGTTTTTATTATTACTCTAACACGGGGAAAGGCTCAATTTTTCAATGAAATTACGAACACTTTTTCGCGGCGATTTCGTTAGCTGTCCGTGAAAGTTGGGAGTTACTTTATTTAATTTTCGTCGGCGTTTTTTGGTAGGGTTTGTGTTTTGGAACTTCTGCGCGGGCGAGCGTCGATTTAACATTTTTAGAGGCTTCTGCGATATTGTGCGTCGCGGGGATTTCATTTCAAATTAGGCGAAGCATTATGATCATTTGTGCTGTTGAATACAGGCGAGTTTATACAAAATTAACCTTCTTTATTTAATATCTGGATATTTTTCAGACTTTTATTGCCATGCAGACACAACTTCGTCAGCCTCGATAGCTCAGTGGTGAAGACGGTCGACTGTCGCTATTGATGGTTAAGCAACGCTGGGCCGGTCAGTACTTGGATGGGTGACCGCTCGACCGTAGGAGGCTGACCGTGATTCGGATTCCAAGTAAAACTGTAGGTCCCTTCCCTTCTTACCTTACTAGGTAGCACTGGCGGCTGGTCCTAAAGTGCGCTCGTGCGCCGCACTACCATACCACGAGAAGTCTTCACTTCACTCAAAATAAATAATACCTTACAACATACTACATTAAAACCATAAAGATCGTACTCCAAATAAATACGAATGTGAATTCGACCTTATTTTATAGATCACAAGGCACGTTTTTGCGAGTAAACGCGCGCGCCGTGCGGAATATAAATCGCACGCGGGTCTCCCATACTGAATGTATGGGGATCGGCAAAACACCGCTGGCGCGTGAGACAGAAGATACTTCATAGAAACAGTATGGGCCGAAAGGAGTTCTGCGTGCGGCGCACGAGCGCCAAACAAGGACGCTATATCGTGAATACCCGCGCGTACGACACGTCGCGTCGCGAGCGATTCGTTTTGCACAAGTCCGTCTTACAAACTCTTTGCCGTCTACCTAGAGTCAGCGCGCTGTCATGTGATGTCACATACCCGTTAGCGCGCGAATATTTAAAATGGGATATGGTTAGGTTTTGTGCTTTCTGTCACGTGATACTATGAATTAAGTGGTGCGGATATTTGCCTAAGCGTTGGTTAAAGGCAAGGCTTTACAATCAGGTGATCCCGGGTTCAATTTTTATATTTTATTTGGAAGTATTTTTGGACTGTTTTCTTTTTGAAAGCTGCAGTAGTGTTGTAGTCTATGGGGTGTCTTCATAAAGGTACTAAAAATAAGTTAAAAAACTTGTTTGGATTTTTTTTCTTGTTTTTTGCAACTCATTGAGTGTCTTGAGAATATTCATACTAGGTACTTACATAATAAAACGCAGGCGTTTAAAAAATTCGGAAGTGCCGATCTTAAAATAACATGACGGGAATGTGTTGGGAAATTTGGTATTTAAGTAGGTAGGTACTTAGCGCACTACCGGTCACTGAAGTCACCAGCCGCCACTGCTAGGTAGTAGGGTTTATCCCGCCCGGGTTGGTACCACCGCACTAAATGAAACGTCTGTCGAAACGGCTATGTAAATAGTTCGTGTTTTCCGTCCAATTCAGTGTGACCGACATGAAAGGACGGGAAGCACTGACATGACATGGCACCTAGTTCACCCGGTGTTAGGGGCTCACATCGCGGACGTTGTACGTGATGTAGCCAACCGTGTCAGTCTCCATAGAAAAAAATCTACAGATCTCATACTACGCGCAACTATCAAAGGCATTGAAAATGTAATTTAGAAATAAAGCACACGATAAAATTTTACAAATATATTCATTCTTTATCGTAATGACGATAAAGTGAACGGAGTGCAGACTGACCTCGCGCGTAAGGGACCCGCTACCGCCTAAAGTTTTTGTCCGCTCGCCTCCTAAGATGGCTCAAACTGTAGCTTAATTCAATCCCGAGATTAATTTTTTTTCAGTTTCTTGAATAACGAGCTCAAAAAAAAGTTATGGTGAAATTCTC
This sequence comes from Nematopogon swammerdamellus, assembly GCA_946902875.1. Taxonomy (NCBI): domain Eukaryota; kingdom Metazoa; phylum Arthropoda; class Insecta; order Lepidoptera; family Adelidae; genus Nematopogon; species Nematopogon swammerdamellus. Next base: position 23,581,820 of record OX336340.1, on the reverse strand, counting down.
GATCCAAGTCGGCGAAAATGTTTTGAAATTTTGGCAAATTTTGGAAAATCTCAAAAAGTTACAAACAGATTTTGGTAATTTAAATTGCACTTTAAAGCCCTCCGGCAGACGCACATTTTGACATACGATCCATCCGCGTACGTACCTCTCATATCTGCGAAACTACAAGCAAATGTCACAATTTCATAAATCGGAGCACTATTCTCGAACGAAAACATAAGCATTTTCAATGTTAGTAGGTAAAAATTGGATGATGGAAACGAGTTCCTCAGAGCAGCGGCCATGGTAAAAGAGGATGTGAATGTTAATGTGTGCTGAGAATGAATGTGTGTGTAAGCGTCGGCAAGCCTTGTACTGATCCTTCAACTCGAATAGCTTCAGTCAACATCAGATAATAAAATCGCAGTCTTTTCCCGCTACAAACCGATATTCAGTGCAATGAAAATACACAAACCGCTCACCGAAAATACACACAGAAGCAGCCCGCCTCTACCTACTATCTTCTCTAGTGTAAACGCTATATAGCGCGAGAAAAAATAAATATAAAAAGAACTGTTTTAAATCAAAACGATTTATAGGCCACGCAGACATGTGAAATATTACCTACATGTACGCGCACACATTTGGAAGAATGCACGCATACGAATGAATGTATGTGAAGGAAACGCTTGCTACTAAAGGTAGGGATGTTCAAATGGTAAATTCAGATAGCTATTCACATTTCACTTTTAGGATTAAGTTAAAAAACATGTGCGGCAACTATAATATAAGCAATACAATTTAGATTTCAACTTCATACGGAAGCATATAATAAAATATGAAATTAATAATATAATTTAATACAATAGAATATGCAAATACAATAGGAGCGGATCATTTTCATTATATTTTACTTGCAGTAGGTAGGCAAGTAAAATATAATCAAAATTTAATTATGTTAATTTAGTTTAATTTATTTTATTTTAATTGTGAAAGCATAGTCTCTGTTGTGTTTGTATTTCGTATTTTGTTATTAATTAATTATGTTACTTTCCTGAATAAATAAAGTTAGACATCATAGGAGCGGATTTACAATGCGAACAGTAAGAAAACAAAGGCAGAATTATCACTGAGAGCGATTGATTTCAGACAACTTTCCCAAGGTAAAGGCAAAGATCTGCTTACAATAACAACCCTGTTGAGAGTGAACGTTATTCACAGACAGAGGGTTCTGGAGCCATTCCCTTCGTGCACGCATGAGATTCTATTCATACATAGCATGGCGCTAGAAACTCGCTACGGTCGTAAACATTACTATTTTCCCTGTAATCTTTTTCTTCTTCAAAATTCATTCATTAATGCCAAAAACACAAAAATGTACTACTGTTTTTTTAGTGATCGCCTTAGACAGCGCGTATTTAAAACAGAAGAGCAGACACCTGAACGATGTTATATTATCAGTCACTGCCAACATGTCCGGCTACTAAACCATTCATTGCGATTCAGATATTTATTTCGCCATAATACACACAAAAAAAATGCTATCTTTCATTCAACTCTATACCTCGGCGCACCTCATTCGCCAGGCCTAAATATCGTGCATCAAACCAAACCATAAGTAGATACATTCCAAAATTTCGTCATTATCATTTGGCTCAGCAAACTTTTAAATATATTAAAAATTATTTGTTCTCTGACGATAACTTATTAAGTCGAAATATAAGAAGATGTATAATATGTATATTTTTTTATTTATTGTATATAAAATATATACAAAAATCTGAAACCAAATATTGGTATGAATAAAAATATTTAATTTATCATTCAACTCTACACACTGAACCGCCCTACCGACATGGGAATTGGGAAGAAGGCGGCAGCGGCGGAGCTGGATGTAGTTTATTTTAAGATATTATATCGCGAGGACGAGGGAGGAACGCTCTGGACCGTCGTCGCACTATTTTGGGATTTCACTCCAAATAATTGTAGTGTACTGTGAATGAAAGCGACAACTGTTGTTGCGGCTCTTTTGTGATATCATATCAGTGCGCACATTCTAGCTTTTTTGTTACTGCATTGTACCATCGATCAAGCGTCGCGCTAGATTCGGTATGGCGGCGCAAATACTGGCACACATCTAGTAGGCATTTAAAAAGCAGCGGGTGGCCGAGTGGTTTGGGCATCGGCTTCTCATGCGAGGTCCGAGGTTCGAATCCGGTCGGCGTGTACCAATGAGTTTTTCTGACGAAAAAAATTACGTGCATACCTACACCTGCTGCTTCACCTTTCGGAACCGGTGTAAAACTGTAGGTCCCTTCCCTTGCCCCTTACTAGGTGGTAGGCTCAAATTGAAGCACACTGGGTTAGCAATTTGTCTAACTATAGTTTAGCCGGGTTACCTTCATTTATTTTCCTCTGCAAAACAGACGACCTTGTTACCTGAAAAAAAAACATTAATATTAATAACCTTGTTCACATAAAATAAAATAATAAACCCTTTCAATATTTTCCATAAATGCTTTCACCATTTAAATTTGATGACATAGTCGAATAACCTCTATAGTTACAGATTTAGTATGATATTAGATATCTTTATCGAAGTGATAAGGATAAAATACCGTGCATAAGGGGGACAGGAAATCCACCTCTCACCTTGGCACCGTCCTTCCACCGAGTCGGTGTTGTGCTGTAATTTCCAAGAGTACTTGCAGCACAACACCAACTTCTCTGCTTACCCCGATTTTCGGGATACAGCGTGTGGTATGTATGTATTCTTTTTAACATTAGAAGCGTTTCGACCCCTTTTGACCCATTAGCGGCTGACATGAAGGGTCGGTCGGTCGCAGACGGATAAAAGGTCAAATTCGATGTTAAGTCAGCTTTTAACGCTACGGAAACTCGTCAAGACCCATTAAAAAACAAATAGTGCAGCAATTTCAAAATTATCTTCTGCACATTGTTTTCTAAAAACGTCAGGCGGCGGTCTTGCAGTACTTTCAACAAACTCTCTCCCCTCATCCAGGCTTTTCCAATAGCCTGAAATAACATAAAAAATGACGGATAAAAGGTCAAATTCGCTGTTAGATCATATTTTAACGCTATCGGAAACTCGTCAAGACTCATTAAAAAACAAATAGTTCAGCAATTTCAAAATTATTTTCTGCACATTGTTTTCCAAATACGTCAGGCGGCGGTCTTGCAGTACTTTTCAACAAACTCTCTCCCCTCATCCAGGCTTTTCCTATACCCTGAAATAACATGAAAAACTACCGGAGCCGAGAATTGACTAGAACATGACCAAGCAGACAAAGCTGCGCCTCTTCGGAGAAGTTATTTCCAGAGAATGTTCATGTCGATTGAGATCAGGATATTGCCTTTTCCTGTCGCATCGTTCCGATTACATTTTCTTGCGAGTTTTACGGCACGATTTAGTTTATTGATTCTTTATTAGGGTTACGTGGCCAGCGACGCTGAAATCGCTGCCCCCTCCTTCCCCTCCTTATCAAATCGGTCAGGTGCGGTATTGTATTGTATTGTATTGTATTGTATTGTATTGTATTGTATTGTATTGTATTGTATTGTATTGTATTGTATTGTATTGTATTGTATTGTATTGTATTGTATTGTATTGTTTATTGATTATTCATATGTCAGTTAGACTGCACTCGAACTTGTCACAATTTGTTCTATCCGGTTCGATTACACCCACGAAGAAGAACACAAATTTATTAACCTTTGACAACTTCAAGTATCTTACAGGCTTACAGTAAGACTTAGATGTTAGTATTTAGTTTTTTTTTTATTTATTAGGTTAATTTTAGCAATATTATACATTTGTCTCATTATATTGAATACATTTTTACGAGGGGGAAAAAGTATCTTAATATTCATATAATTTTTTTTTTATTTTTGACAATTATACTTCATTGTTCATGTTCATGTTTTATATACTAACATAATTATGTTGATACAAATTACGTATCAAAGTTTGACAAAGGCTCTTTACACCTGATTCACTTTATTAAAAGTCTTTGTAGTCAGAACTCTCAGACCGTTTTTTTTTTTCAACAAACGTTGTATGATTGATCACACCTTGGTGAACTAGGTGCCATGTCAGTGCTTGCTATCCTACACTAAACTGCAAGAAAAATCACGAACTAATTACATAGACAATAGACCTTTCGACCGACCTCATCATTCAATGCGATGAGTATCAATCAGGATTGGTTAAACCCTTGGTCAAACCTTATAATAAGTTACTTATTGTTTTAACTGCAATCCGAACCACAATCAGCCGCAACGTTCGAACTTACTGGACTTTAACACTTGGAACTTGTAAACATATTTTGTGTCCATACTGTGAATACATTTTAAGTAATAATACCTACTTTTTACACTTTTATGCACTATAATATAATACAGCATTTCCCATGATGCGGTGAGATGGTCTTTTTGAAAATTTGTCTTCGTTGTCCACAATATACAGTACACCAGTCCGGGGACATCCTGTATATTTTGACTAAATAAGAAATAGCCTAAAAAAATTATGCAAACTGTTATTTAACCACGAACAAATCATTTACCTAAGTACTACAAGCACGGCTACTTCTCAACGGGACAGTAAGAACTCCTAAAAAAACTCCATTCAACGCAGATAACATAAATCCTCGAGCTCGCCCCAATTCATTCGTAAGCAAATTTAAAATAATCTCCAGTGCCTACTTACACGCGTAACGACCCCTAAAAGCCTTCCCCACTGACGCCTCCCTCCCTCGTCCCCTTGCACTTCATAATGTTCCTTCTTAGGATGAGAAACAATAAAAATTTCCACTCGAAAACGCGAATTTAGGAAAATCGACTGAACTTGGGTCGTATTTCAATGTAAAAAGAATGGAACGCACTACTATCGTATCAACGATGTACAGGAGATACAGAAAAGAATGATAAAAAAAAAATAAAATCAAGACAAGAATGTACATAAATTAAAAACAGAAACCAAGACAGAAAAAAGAAAATAAAGCCAACTAAGGTAAGAGAAGAAGAGATAGAGAATATAAGATAATATATAAATAACAAAGGAAAGAGGAAAGTAAATGGATCAGAAATAAATATAGGAAAGAGATTAGAGATACCGGTGAAACGATGAAAGTTTACATAAAGTGAGCTCACACGACAGAGCAAGAGCAAAGTCAAATCAACCGAGTAGGTATTTGGTATCTAGAAGCATTTATATAAGCACACGCTCCAACCAGCCAATATCACCTCCGAGAAAGTATATACCGGAGACATCCCTTGGAACGTATTAGAGTTTCTAGGATATTAAAGGTAAGATTTCAACTTAATTTCAAGAGAAGGCATTCACAGTGCAGTTGATAATGTAAGCCTAGATGTACTACGTACTTACCTACTTACCTATAGAGTATACAGAGGGCAAGTTAACATTTTATTATCTTGTTTATGAGCGTGCTGGGAGTTATAATGGGGCTTCAGAATTCCGGCTGGGACCGTAAGTTACTCCAGCACCACCTGAAGAAGCTTCCGGGCGGAGAAGGAAATTTTTCTTAGGCGATTTTTCGCAAAAATCACACAGTTTTATGTAGCATTCGCGTTGTGTGTAGGTACTGGTATGATCTGAGTGCCAATATTTTATCTGGTTCCATCTTTAGTACTTTTTCTCGTAAATGTTTTGTTCCTGTGAAGCCCTTTATTAACTGGGTTTTGAACTTTGTAACATTTTATTGGGTAATTCATTGAATTAATAATAAAGTTTTTTTTCTAAAACCCCTTAGCTTGTTTCGAAATGAAAGTATGAGAGATCTGGTTGTAATTAAGTTTGTTTTATTATTATTTTATGAAGAAATAATTACCCTAAATTTATAATAGACATAAGTAATAAATACTAATAATAGATCTCTAAGGGATGGTCATGGAGTAAGTTACTTTGTTTTATGAGAAACTGCATTTGTAGACTACTAAATTGACGATTTTTATGTATGTATGTATGTTCCTCCATAACTCTTAAACCGATCATCCGAATTCAATAGAACTTTGTACAAGCACATTTAGCTATACAGGACACAGGATAGGCTAAATAAAATTTAGTTCCTGTTACGCTAAGACGTGGCTCTCATACAAACCGAATTGCCCCGCGCGCCGAAATAAAGATAACGCAGTAACGCACGGCAGCTCGGCCTTCTTTCTTACTTACTTACTTTCTTCTTTTTAAATACGATTTTCACGCGACCGAAGCCGCGGACAAAAGCTAGTATTTTTATTTTATTTTTTTATGGAACCTGACACGGTTGGCTACATCACCTACAACATCCTTGATGTCAGCCCATAACACAGGGTGAACTAGGTGCCATGTCAGTGCTTCCCTTCATTTCATGTCGGCTACACTAAACTGGACGGAAAACACGAACTATTTACATAGCCGTTTCGACCGACGTTTCGTTCAGTGCGGTGGTACCAACCCGGCCGGGATAAACCCTACCACCTAGTAAGGTAAGAAGGGAAGGGACCTACAGTTTAACGTGGAATCCGAACCACGGTCAGCCTCCAACGGTCGAGCGGTCACCCATCCAAACACTGACCGCGCTCAGCGTTGCTTAATAACAGTTGACTAACCAACCGCGCCACTGAGCTACCGAGGCTGACGAATTAAAAGTAGTAAATAAATGACATAATATCCATTCTCGATTGCTGCGTCATGTCATTAAGACGTCGCCGGGTTAACAGCAGTGTGCAATAAACAAGGCAATAAGTAAAAAGGTCAAATATATTGAAATATATTGCGTGTCCTTGCCGCTCCTAGATTTCAACCTGTCTTCAATTCAACCGCAGCATCAATAACATTTTTTTTTTAAATGATAAGGTCAGTAAGTGAGGTTGAGACAAGGTTCATCGAATGCTTATTTAATATGTCAGTTTTGAAATAATTAAAGACACTTATTTTAAATCAATCAGACGGTTGGCAGAGTTCTCTGCCAACCGTCGCACAAGGCAGAGTGCTCCATAAAGATGGGCCATACGCTTGGCCCGAAACGTCGAGCCACATAGCTCGGAGTGAAACCGTGAGTAAAGCTGATTGATTTAAAATAATTAAAGACAATTTATCTCTATTAGAATCCAGCTCTGAGGCCTGGTCGAAAATAAACTAGTAGTAATTTCCGAAAAAGCATTAAAACTCTAAATGCTTTTTCGGAAATTACTATTATACTCAAAATTTTAGAGTATAATAGTATAACCATTTATTGCATGAAAAAAAATACAAAACAATAAAAATCAAATATTTTTTTTATTTTGAAGAGAAACATAGCCAAAAATCAGTCCATCCGTTTGGAAGCTACGATGCCACAGACAGACACATCCTTACACACATTCACATACATGTTAACCTTATAACACCCCTCTTTTTTCGTCGCGGGTTAAATAGAAAAAAAATATCTAGTCTTACAGTAGTCGCCAATATACTTCACTCACAAAATTAAGTCACTTCCTTAACGCATTTCGACTTCCTTCCTTACCTATAATAAAATCCAACGTCTGCTTTCTGTCTGTCTGAGTGTCTGTCTGTCCGCTTATAACTCGAGAACCACTGAACCGATTTTAATAAAACAAAGTTCTAAAAATCCAACGTCTGCTTTCTGTCTGTCTGAGTGTCTGTCTGTCCGCTTATAACTCGAGAACCACTGAACCGATTTTAATAAAATAAAATTCTACGGATAGCTTGATTCTTCCCATCAACTACAGGCTACTTACTATCACGCTGAATGGCTTATTTGGTTAGCAGTGAAGTGAAATATGAGAGCGGGCGGAGCCGCGGGCACAGCTTGTCATTCTCATAAATAGGTACTGCCCATACCGAGAGTTAAGATGTTACACATCTTAGGGGTTAGATTATTCACCAGCTCAACCATTAGATAATAAGGGCGCTATAATTTGTCAGCCTCGGTAGCTCAGTGCGGTCGACCGTTGTTAAGCAACCCTGAGCGCGGTCAGTACTTGGATGGGTGACCGCTCGACCGTTGGAGGCTTACCGTGGTACGGATTCCACGTAAAACTGTAGGTCCCTTCCCTTCTTACCTTACTAGGTGGTAGGGTTTATCCCGCCCGGGTTAGTACCACCGCACTGAATGAAACGTCGGTCGAAACGGCTATGTATAGTTTTCCGTCCAGATCAGTGTAGCCGACATGAAATGAACTGGCATGACACCTAGTTTATCCGGTGTTATGGGCTCACATCACGGATGTTGTAGGTGATGTAGCCAACCGTGTCAGTTTACATAAAAAAAACTATATGTATGTTTATGTAAAAGTAATAAATGCATTCATTCAATCGTAATATTTACGTTAATAGTAGTAAATATACTTTTTTGGAACGACTTCTTCTATAGAGACTACTAAATAGTGAACTATTGATATTTCCTAAAAAAAAATTAATAATGAATTACCTTAATATTGAATATTTTACAATTTAATACACTTGTTAGTCAATTACATTACTTGAAATTCCGGCTACAGTCACACTGATACGTTTCTTTCAGTTGAGTTTTATTGGGAAAAAATATAAATAGTTCCTCCGTGTGGGTCGAGTACGAGGGGCACATAAGAAGGCAGTAGTTTAGTTTAGCTAAGTAATCCACAGAGCTCGATGGGAGGCGTCTTGACGTGACATCAATCTAATGGAAATTGATTTGTGAGCCTCCGGGCGGCCGCCCTCACCACGGGATGGAGAAAAATTGACGCTCAGGCGATAGATCGAATATCACATTATTTGTTGTTTATTGTACGCTTGGACATGTCGAAAATTCCGCCAGTTCTAAATTCAAACTTCGCAAGTCACAATGTTGTGTTAGTTGGTACCTTATAAGTATTATATTATAGTAGCTTACAAATAATTAACCCATACTATCGCTCACAAGCGCATTAATATTTACAGCATAAACATGAATACTTAAGAATCTGACCAATCTGCCTATTTACATTACCTATATCTAGTGTATAGTGCCATCGTCAATTTTGATAGTTAAATATATCAAATCAACAACAATTAGTAAAAGTTTATTACCTAATAATTTGTATCTAATGGTCAAGGTTCTTTAGTGGGAAAAACAGTAGTAGACTCTTAACTAATGTTAATTTTCAATTAACAATTAAATTTTAATTTTCAATTAACATTTAAATGTTAATTTTCAATTAACAATTAAATGTGAATTTTCAATTAACATTAGTTTAATGTTACATGAATAATTTAATTCATCTCTAAGAGAAAATCCAGCGTACGTACTTCGATGTGTGTGGCACAGTCGTATTTTTTACCCGACGGCGAAGCAAATGGAGGGTAATGTGTTTAACCTCAATGTTTGTATGTATGGGACATGTGTGTATGGGACACTCTAGCGGCAAAGCAACTCATCCGAGTTTTCAAGGTACCTAGGTTTTGTACTAGGATCTGTACCTAGGTTACCTAGGTCAGTCGTCGCAAAGTATTGCAACACTTGCAATAAAAAATATTCACGTGTCCCTTTATTCCATGATAGTCAAAGCAGATTTAGAATCAAAATAAAACAAATAGTTAATGAATTTGCGGTTAGGGTATTGTTATGTATCTGTAATTTGTTTTAAAAAAGTTAGTGTTCTTTTCAATTTCAGGAGTAGGTAGGAGGAGGATTTAATCTGTATATTTTTTTATGGTTTTCTTTTTTTATTTTATGTTACATCTCGTGTTTCTGTCTAAATTTATATTATCGTTGTGTTCTGTTTACTATCTCCTCTCATTTTTCAAAATTTTGTTAAGAGGAAACTTCACTAGTGGAATTAGTGTTTTTATAATTTTTTATGTTCTTTTTTTAACCCCGACGAAAAAAACGGAGGGGTGTTATAAGTTTGACGTGTGTGTGTGAGGGTGTGTGTGAGAGGGTGTATGTGTGTGATTGTGTGTGTGTGTCTGTCTGTGGCATCGTAGCTCCCAAACGGATGGACCGATTGGATGCGGTTTTTTATTAGGAAGCTTGTTTAATCGGGATGGTTCTTAGCTATGTTTGTAATCAAGTAATCAAGTAATTAAGTAATAAAAAAATTAATTCTCTTAAAAAGTGGACCGATTTTCATGCGGTTTTTTTAAAAAGCTTGAAATAAAAGTTAAATTACAAATTTTAAAAACTCCCGACCCTTAAAAAGCCAAAAATTATTTCCGTTTACTTACTGAAAGGAGTCGGGGGCCCGCTAAGTAAATAAAATATAAAAACTCAGAGCTGCGCGGTAATTTACTTAGCGGTCTCCCGACTCCATTAAGTAAGTAAACGGAAATTATTTTTGGCTTTTTAAGGGTCGGGGGTTTTTTCAATTTGTAATTTTTCAATGTGCTGTTTGTGTACCTAAATAAAGAATGTTATTCTAAAAGTAACAACATTTCGTATGAATCCCCGACCTAGCCGTTACTCCAATTACATACGCTCGAGTGCGTTCGTATTACAGGCAATATGAGGCGCCTAGTCCGGTAGTCGAGGGCGGCGCGGGGGCGGCGCGGGGGGGCGGCGCGGCGTGTGGGCGGGGGTGGACCACTCGAGTGATCGTGACAGAGTCCTTGATATGGAGATGTAGGATCAAGTACAACCTACTAAATCGGTTTCAGGGGAACAATGTTGGGATCATCCGTGAGGACATAAAAAACGGCCAAGTGCGAGTCGGACTCGCGCACCGAGGTTTCCATGCCATCACGTAGTTTACCTCTTTTAAACCGACTTCCAAAAAGAAAGAGGTTCTCAATCGTCTGTATTTTTATTATTTGTTGTTATACTTTATAGTTTGCACTATATTCATAGTCACACCAAATTTGACGGTTGTAAGTGTTGAGAAAAAGCAAACAACTTTGAAAAAAAAAACACGTATCTTGTATTTTTACTTTATGTTTTTTTTTATTTATGATATCCGCCATGATAATCGACATCGAGTATACAACACTATGTTCCTTGCGCATCCCTACTGCGCACGCCAAAGCAGGCAGTTTAGTTGCCCATGGACCTCGGACACGGCTCGATCATTAAACGTTTTCGCAGCCACTAAGTCTTATGATAACACATTTCTGTGAACATTTCAACCGGCTACTTAATACGGTTCAAGAGATAATTAAAGATAGAACCACAGAGCATCAAATACCTACCGCCCGCGCCCCCTACTAGAGGCGCCCTAAGCGATGATATTTGAAACCCAATAACCGTACGCTGAGCTGCTAGCGTTCGTATATGTGTGTGTGTGTTAGTATCGACACTACACACAAAGAGGAGCAAGTTAGGCACACGCACAAAACAAATTCACACGCACAACACACATATGTAAGTCATAGGCCACGCCCACAGGCTTCAACGCCGTTGTATTGAAATCGCGCTCACGGCGCCTCTAGTAGGGGCGGGCGCGCGCATTTCATGCTCTGTGGATAGAACAGACAGACGGACGGACAGACGGCGCGGCGTAAGCTTAGTAATAGGCTTCCGTACCCGGTACATAAACCTAAAAAATAATTGCGTATTATTCTCGAAAAATGTATTTGTACAGATTTCATTTACCTATAACACTGTCTAGAATCGAGTTCTTCTCTACAAACTCGGTGCTACATTTTAGGCGGCAAATTGCTTTTATTTCACGGAAATTTATACTGTGTATGAAACTGAACAATTTGGTACCATATAGTTGTTTTTTTTAGTAGTGATTTTTTTTTGGCTCTTTTGAATGAAAAAAGTTATAAAAATTTGTTCTCACAAAAAACACCTTTCGGGTACTACCATCATTAATGTAACATCGTGTACAAGTTTTATTCTTAGCTCTTATGCTATTACAATCCGTCTCTAAGTAAATTACACACAGTAATATTTTTGTTTATATCTCTGTTGGGCTGTTTTGCTCTAAATACGGGGTAACTAATATCTCATATGCGATATAGGTCTTAATTTACTGGTGCATCCAACAATTAGTACAAGAAGATTATTTAGTTAGTAAATTTTATGAGATTCCACTGTCCCCTGCACTGATACACCTTTGATTCCTCTACACAGATTACTTAACAGTTACTTCCTAACAGATAAATCACTCTATAGAATAAGTTCCATACCTTCGGCTTTAATAGCCTACTGTTTCACGTCGCCAATCGCTGCGTGCGAAAATGTACCTAAACGATCGAGTGTAAAGTGATTATTGTTTTGCAGCTGCGCGCAGTTGCGTGGGCGAGCGTGTAGGTAGTTAGCGCGCGCAAGTAGATAGAGTGCGTGAGGCCTGCTAATACTCTTCATGTATTTATTGATGCATCAGACAATTATCCATCACTAGTACATGAAGAGTATTAGGTTAGGAGATATCGTAGAATTCCATTGTCCCCTGCCCTGATACACCTTTGGTTCCTCTCCTTACTAATAAATCTTCATGTACTAATTGATGCACCCGACAATTTTATCGATCACTAGTAATGAGGATTATTTGGTTAGGAAATCTTAAGAGATTCCATTGTCCCCTGTCCGGACACACCTTTGGTGCTTCTCCTTACTAATAGTGTTCATGTACTAATTGATGCATCCAACAATTAGTATATGAAGGTTATTTGGTTAGGAGATCGTAGCTTTTCAAAATGATAAAATTCTTTTGAAGTAGGTAGTTGATCGTATTACCAGACACGGAATAGTTTCATTGCATCTCTCCACGCGTATATCGTGAAAGGTGACTAAGGAATAAGGACAAGATGCCTTGCGACAGGTTAGGCACCTATCATCACCTTGGTGACAAGATCCTTCCACTGAGTCATCATGAGTAAGGCATGAAGGTGCCTCACTTGGTGCTTGATGGTAATGAACTGGTCCTATTAGCTAAACGTGGTGGTCGGTGTTGTGCTGTAATGTACGGGATTTCTTGCAGCATAACACCGATGACTCTTATTATTTTTATCGCTGCACAAATCAGCAGTTAAAAATCCAAAGGCAATTACAAACTCGTCATAACGAACAACGAATCCATAAATAACATTTTATGGTTATCAAATGCAGCATGAGGGTGCGAGTGAACGTGACGTAGGCACGATTCTTGGTATAGTCGTTGCATCTCACAACGACACGTCCGCTTTATGGTAGAAGCAATCAAACTAATAAAATAATGTACTTTATGCCACTTAATGCGGGGCAAGGGCGGGCTTATTGCCTTACGCAATTTTCTCCAGTCATCCCGGTGGACCTACATTTTGTGGTTCTATCTGTTTCGTCGTCTGTAAGCGGCCTCGTGCCTACCTAATGGCAACAATGAGTGTCTAAGGCTTGATTGTGATTGATCAGCTTCGCGGCTCCACTACCTGTCTATCTATAAAATGTACTCTATGGATTCGGTCTGTTTTTCGCTATTCTCTGTTCTCAATACATGTCTACTCAAAGTCTTCGAGTTTTTCGACATCACCCGACCCAACATACAATCCTCGTGGAAGCCCCCGGCGCGCCGACAGTCACAGGCAAATGTTAAGGTGACGTGAGGCTACGTCAGACCCGAATTTCAAGAAGTTTACCACAAATATTACTCTCCTGACAGAGTCAGTTTTAATATATGTAATACTTCATCTATCAGTGCAGATCGATAGCTTTTTGAAAACACAATTTGATTAACATCGCTCGATAGAAAAAAATCATGAACATAGTTATAAAAACGTGACCAAATCAAGGCTTTGGAAAAGCATATATTTTATTTGTTGAATATATTATGTCTAAATCCGTAGCTTTTTACTTTTTTGGAATTAAAAAAATAAAATTTTTTATTTAATTGATTGTCTTGCATACTACTCCAACCAGCGAAAGCGGCGCCTTGAAAGAGGAGTACGGGTGAATACGGGTTGACAGGGCCTTAACACATTCGAACGTAGACCTTCAAATTGTGATTACTGTGACTGCTCTTCAGAAATTATCTAAGTGTTCAGCTTCTATGCTGTTTAATTATTGTATGTTGAGCAGACCCTTCCGGCTCGGTAGAGAAACTACACTATAATCGATCAGGTGATTCAGAACTTCAATTTACTTCAAGTGTAGTGCTATAGTAAAGTGGTGTCTCTGAGCATCAGAGCTAGCTTAGAATCTGGAATCTGCAATGGGAAAAACGTATTAGTCGGAAGACTATCAGACCGCAACCGGGCTTTTTTGCGCGGTAAACTGCGCCAGGCCTGCCGTCACTTACAAAATAAGCCAGTCACCGTGGCCGGCTGTCTGGCGACGAAGAGCGGTCACTTTGTCCGTCCTAGGTTAGGACGGCCTCAATAACCGACTGCTGGCTTAGGGCGCTTAGAAGTTACGCGTCAGAGTGCGCTGTGCAATTTGGTGGAGGTGCCGAATACCGGTGCACAATTTTCACACAGAGCGTTCTTGTAGTGTAGGGAGATGAGCTCAAAGAGTGGGTTTATGCTCCGATCGACTCATAGGTGAAGCAAATATTTGACAGTTATATTATCATTTTTTTTATTGAATTTATTTTTAGGGCTTTTAACAATAATTTGTTAATATTAGCCCCATAGTACTTATCTTCTCCATCCCTTAGGGCCCACAGTCCCTAAGCGATAGAGAATACTCCACGAAATTCAACACAATTACTAAATCCCTCTCACTTGGGCTCGCCAACAGTTTATGTATACTAAAAAACAAATTGAGTCTGTCCACCCTACCTAAGTAACGTCTGTAATTCTCTCCGTAATTCCTCGTTGTGACCACACTCCATCAGCAAATGGTACATGTCATCCTCCTTGTTACACCGATCACAATTTGGAGAATCTCTCTTTTTCATCAGGAATTTAAATTTATTCAATGGAATGTGGCCAGAATGAAGTCTTAGAGTAATATTAATATTGTGAGGATCATATTCATATCGTAAGTATTGTACGGTATCATAAACCTCCTTTTGTCTTCGCCGTAGTCGGATAAAAAAATATAAACTTCAAATGCCTTCGTGAGACGCAAGGCCTGTATCATGCATGCACACGAAGTTTATAAACAGTCTGCTCGCTCACTGATAGTTCCGCCTACACGACTAACAACGTAAGGAGAGAATTACTTTGAAGGCGAAATTACATTTTATTAAACTAGTCACGAAAGTATCGTCGAGACGCGAAGGCGTAATTTTCGTACTTTCGCGTTGCAAGACTAGCTTTAAATTTCTTATAGATGAAAGTATTGCAGTAGCGTTGCCATGAAAGTATTTTTCAGCACTAGATTGCCACAGCACGCCCGTGTCTCGTGTTTTGTATATTTTCGTTTTTAGGGTTCCGTCGCCAAATGGCGAAAACGGAACCCTTATATTTCGTTCTATCCGTCTGTCCGTTCGTCACTGTATGTCACAGCGATTTTGATCGTAGACTATTGGCACTATATGCATCTATATGTTTGGAAGGAAGGTGTGCTCTATCAACCGCATTTGCAATGGTGAGATAAAATTAAGAAAAAACAAAATTTGTCATGGTGCAACTGAGGGATGAAAAAAATGTCAGTCCTATTACAGATAGGTCCTAAAATTGATATAGAAACTTCAAAATAACTTTTTTTGTATAATTCTAGGTAGTGAGATATGCGATTCTGAAGTCGTAAAAAGTGTCCCCGGCCACCCATCCCTAGCAGAAATCCGAAAGAGTGCCAGCATAAACGATCGCCCGGTCACCCATGCCTAATCCGACAGCGCCCGACCTTGATTAACTTCGACGATCGCTCGCCGAAGCGATGAACCACCGAGCTACTGAGGTTGACGATTTTAACATGTACGGGTACTTCCGAAGAACGTATATATTTTCGCGATGTTTTTTTTTTGTTTTTTGGAAAATGTGAATTCGGTTGGTCTCGGCACTTGGATTTCAATCCATTGTTCTGGCTGGTTACGTTTTTTGTAACCCGATAAGCACAAAGTACTCAGGCCACGCTCAGTTGCTAGCCTCTCGGAAGAAATTGCCATTTTGTTTACCGAGAACTTTCTAGCCGCGGTATCTGTGTCGCTTCTTGAGTCGAGATTCGTCGAGATATATTTTAATATTTTGTATTTTTCGTACTGTAATTGGCCACAGATCAAGGAATAGCACATCAAATCAAAATATACTTTATTGTACACCAGTTTTAAAAAGTCACAAAAGACATTCTTTACAAACTAACCTTTGGGAAGTAGGAGAGGTGTATAGGGGCGGACGGACAATACAAGCGTAAAAACGATAGTATATATAGATACTAGATAGTAACTATAATAATAATGCATGTTATTTAAATATATATAAATACACATCAGTATGAAATTTAAAAAAACAACATAATTGTGTATGTTTGTTTTTTATACATAATAAAAAAATTATAGTTAGGTACTTTACTTACAATTTCAAATTGCATTTAAATTATGCTGTGGATCTTGGCTTCCTCAGACGAAATAGCCGACTGACATCCTATTTTTTACATTTTCAGCTCCTATGTTTTTCACATTTTAAAATAAGCATTATATTCACCATAAAAAAACCATTAACTAAACTATCGCGCGTTGCACTAAATATTAGAGTAATAATAGTTTAGTTAGTTCACCCTATTAGAATCGCTTTGACCTCTATGACCGCAAGCAATACTGTGTGAGCGGGATAGAGCGTGAGGTGGCGGGGAGCAGAGTGGGGGATAAATTAGAATTCGAGGCTTATTTCGGACTTTTAATATAAAAGCGACGAAGGTAATAAAACAACGCACAAGGGTGAGAACAAATTCCGCGAAGCCACATCGGGAGGAACACATTAATCTTGTGGAATAGAACAATGAGACAATCATTCATTAGGTGTACGAGTAGTTACGCAACGGAATAACAGATGACCTCAGTGCCGCGCACGCGCATATACCAGCTATAGAGGAAGAGGGGGTCGAACTGTAAGGGTATCGTTGAATTATTGTCAGATTTGACGTCCACATAATTACGCCATACCATTTGAGAGCGATGTTGTTCAGAGCTTGTTGAAATATTTTTGGGACGAAATAACTATCAACATCAAGCAGTAAGTAAGGTATGAAGACCTACATGACACACTGGAAGAACCCTGCCAATTTGAGGTGTGGCTATGGCTATACGGTTGCCCATTATAGCACGGTATCTTCGGTCCTTATCCCTCGGTCGTCGTCTTTTTCGTTTAATACAAAGATTAATCTAAGATCATCATGATTTCATCGTATGACAATGTTCTATCTCTACAAGGCACTACACATTCAATATACGGTTCTACTCAACCTTTACTTAAAGCAACTTGTCTTCCAAGTTCTAACACAGATCAAGCAACAGCCGATCAAAAAATACAATGCTATTCAAAAAAGAATGCAGCGGAGTGCGGGCGCGGCATTCTCTCAATGAAAGACAATTAAAATTCTCCTCCGTGACTGCGAGTCGAGCGTCGACATCCATACCAAATGCTTTGTTGTTTAAAGACTATTCCCAAAGATCAATCGACAATAAACCTTAACATGTTATGAATAAATCACTCAACGCTTCGTCGACTCGCGCCGTCATACACATGATAATGAAATACGTCCTGAGTGCTGTTTGAACTCTCGATTCCTGCGATGAAGGTGGTTTTGAGAATGTCAGCTTGCACTGAAATCGTTTCCACGATTCTCACGTCACAATCGCTCTCAAACGAATCTGAGCTCACTTCGCTGGACATTAAAGTTGAAATTGAATTGATGGACTCGAGAGCCGCTTTCGGGCCGCCTCCTTCCGTTCTGAGGCACGTTTTCACAATTCATTGAAAACTAACGACGTCGTGCGCGACGCGAGAATCAGACATGTTTATTATAAATAGAATATTTCGTAAGAATATTAATCCGGCGGGGCCGCTCGGAGCAGAATGGGTGGAAGCACGTGGAAGGAGAAGAACCATTCTAAATATTCCGCAGTCGGTTCACGGTCACGCGGACAACATTGTAAATAGAAGACGACACGGGCCGATTGTCCGCAGCTGCCGCCGTCTATCTTCGCGACACATTACACTGCGTGCGAACTACTAGAACAAACGTGCGCGAGAATTAAATTAAATCCGTGATTAATTAACGCGTGTTTCTGTCGTCATTGCTCGTCTATTTGTTTTCTTGCATGTTTGTCTAGTCTTCGATAATTGAAATTGGTATTAGATAGACAGGTTTTGGACAAGTCTGAAATATTGAAGCTTATAATTCTATGAATTTATTCATGAGTTATACAATCCGCAAGAATAATAGGAGCGGGGAGGGTGATGTAAGGGCAGCGGGAGCATAGGGGGTGCATAGGAATGCGGCGTGAACCAATCACAGCCGGTGGGGGTTGTTGCAGGGGGTTCGCGCGGGGCTTAGGAATCTGGAAAGAACCAACGTTTCGTACGTCCGAGCTGAATTTGCATGCAGCAAAGTTTATACTTTCGCGTTTGTACTTCTATGAAAAGAAGATGTATTTATGTATTTATATATTCTTTACTTAACATCAATTTATACAAATTTGGCACAATAGGCGAGCTTAATGCCGCGAGGCACTCTATTCTAACTAACCTTTTGCATGTTTTTTTAATAGTAAGCGCGACATGTGGCGCGGAGCCACCCATAAGGTGTCTAACGACGCCAATGGACATTCGGTCGTACGCGGGGGTTACGAATGCCATGCCGACCTGACAGGTGCCTATTCCCGCCTCTCTTGAAGAACCCGAGACTATACTATGCATGTGGGAGAAGTAAGTAAGAGGGAAAAAGAATTCTTGTGATCAGTATAATAGCTAGCTACCAGCATACTTAATAATATGTTATTTTTGCCCATACTTGGGCCTAAATTATTTATTTTGTTTTCAGATTTTCCTTATTTCATGTATTATACCTACCGAGAACATAAATAGGCCCGATGGCCGCTATAGCATAGAAGAACAAGATCGTCAGAGTTTTAGTAGCTCTAGAGTTTTGGAGACGAACACTATTTGAACATAACACAAAAAAGAGATGGAATTATAAATACAAATAATTGCAAGACTACTAATAATACCTACTTCGATAAACCCTTTCTGTAGCGTTGCGAAATCCGATGTCTGGAAAGCTGATGCAGTTGCATACTCAGAACTACGTGAGTTTTGTGAGAGCGTGCGCGAGTCAGCGTTCCACTCCCGACCTACCCGCACTCTCCCACGTTAGCGTTTACTGTACTCTACCTACAGGTGTGACGCCATTTTTATTTAGCGAGACTATATTATTTTGAATTTGGAACGTATCACAGTTCAAACAGATATATGTTCAAATAAAATAAATCCTCTCCAGAGCCATGCGAAATCCGATGCCTGGAAAGCTGACGCAGTTGTTTATTCAGAGCAACGTGAGTCTTGTGAGAGCGTGCGCGAGTCAGCGTTCCACTCCCGACCTACCCGCACCATTCTGCTCATGTTAGCATTAACTCTACTCTACCTACAGGTGTGACGCCATCTTTATTTAGCGAGACTATATTTAGTACTTTGGCCGATACGAAATCTGCAAGGTTCCTAAAACTGCAATGATTTTGGTTGATCACAGGATTTGATGCACAGATGCAGCTAAGCCACAACCTTTGTCGTGACTTCTGTAGCTGAAAAGGTTTTAACTTATCTATCACTCGATGTTATGTCACATCGGAACTGACATGGTAGGTCAAATCATCATATATTGTCATCTATACATTATATTTTAGAGATACATTCCCATCCCTCCTAATCTTACTTGGTGGTAGGGTTTAACCCGCCCGGGTTGGTACCACCGCACTGAATGAAACGTCGGTCGAAACGGCTATGTAAATAGTTTGTGTTTTCCGACCAGTTCAGTGTAGCCGGCACGATCAAAGGGGGAAGCACTGACATGGCACCTAGTTCACCCGGTGTTATGTGCTGACATCACGGACGTTGTAGGTGATGTAGCCAACCGTGTCAGTTTTCATAAAAAAAAAAACATTTTTCACCTCTACCCAATTCCCGCCTCAATGTCTCAAAATGACCTACAGACTCAATCGATCCACCCAGCTAGGGCGGGCCACCTGGAAATTTGCATAATTCAATTTCCAGTGGATGCCAATTAATGAAATCGTCCGAATCGAGATGAGACGATCGCAGCGTGCCCGCTTCCGCCGCGCCGCCCCGCCGCGTGTTATGATTAATTGCATATCGGGCGTAATTAATTTTACGTTGACAACTGGGCCGAGGAGTTCCCCTGCTGGCCGACAGCCGTGACTGACGCCAGGCGGCGCCACCGCGGCCGCCGCCAGCGCCTCGCATGTGTCACCAGATCGAATTAGCGAATATTTTTTAGGGTTCCGTATACATACGGAAGCCTATTACTAAGTCTACACCGTCGGTCTGTCTTTCTTTTGAACCGTAATAGGTAGCCGGTTGAAATTTTCACAGAATATGTGTCATTATGGCGGATAATCCCCAATATCTTTTTTTTGAGCTCGCTATTCAAGAAACGGAAAAAATTTAATCTCGGGATTGAATTAAGCTACAGTTTGAGCCATCTTAAGAGGCGGGCGGACAAAAACTGTAGGCGGTAGCTGGTCCCTTACGCGCGAGGTCAGTCTGCGCTCCGTTCACTTTATCGTCAGTACGATACGATAAAGAATGAATTCCTACAAATTTGTCAAATTTTATCGTGTGCTATATTTCTAAATTACATTTTCAATGCCTTTGATAGTTGCGCGTAGTGTGAGATCTGTACATTTTTGAGATTCTCGCAATACGAGAAGAAAGCAACAAACATTAGAAGTACAACAGAAAAGGCTGTATACTTTAATTAGTTTTGCCTGCCCCGAAAAGGGACGAATAAAAAAAATATCTTTATCTAAGAAGTCAAAAAATCAAAACGTCACGGATTCACGCGACGCGTCCCTGAAAGTTCCCAAGCGTTAATTTTTAGGTTTGCGTCTCGCGCTTCACCCTCCTCATTTGCATTGTGACGGTACACGTCAGCGCCCGCGGAGTCTGGAACCTCGCGCGGAACACGGCCAGTGTTCCGCGCGAGGTTCCGCATTGTCTGCTCGTCCGTCTGCCTCGTGACAGCTGTCAGCCGTATCGCGACTGTCAAACTTATTATCGCGCGTCAAAAGAGCTGCCGTCGGGGAGATGTGTCACCTGATACTGACACTCGTGATATCTTCATGATACGAGGCGCCTGTGTCGGAGGGGACCAGCGGCATACTTAGATACTAGTATTTAGCTCCGCTCGCGAGTTTGTGGTTTATACTAATCAGAAAAATAAAATAGGAGCGGGGAGGGTGAGTTAAGGGCAGCGGGGGTTGTTGCGGCAAAGTATGTACTTCCGCTTTTGATCTTACTTTCTTCGGAGATGTTACTATGCCGGAGCACCCACCGATATATTGCGACCTAACCTAACCCAGCCTATCCTAACCTAACCTAACCTAACCCATGCGCACCTAGGTAAATTATTTAGGTAACACACTACTTGTGCTCACCCTAAGATCTGACCTGCCTCAGAATTTATCGACGCAATTTAAATTGTTCATGCAAGCGTCAAACTTTGTGTGATTATAGTACAAATTTTATAGTAAAAACCAATAATCAAAACCGGCCAATTAAGCGGTCTTACAGAACCCTCGGTGCGCGAGTCCGACTCGCACTTGGCTGGTTTTTTTCTATCATCCGACATACCTTCGAGGAGTTAAATTGGTTCATCCGCTGTTGAGTTTACCCGGTACAGACAGACAAACAGTGTATTTTATAAAGAGTGGAGTATTTTAGTGTATTTTAATATTTAGCTCGCCTTGGCATGAGGCTCTCCACAGTTGGTTAAATTAATATTAGGCGCCGGCAAACTTATCGACGTGTTGAAGCGGAATATTTGCGAGTAGCCTGTAAGTAAGTACGAGGCCGAAGGCTGCGCCGCGCAACTTTACTCTCGCGGGATATTATCAATAAACCGCTTTCATGGGCTTTATCATCGCCGCGGTTGTGTTGGAGGAAGGGAAAACTTTTTCTGGAATATGGAAGTGTTATTTCGGGATTGCCAGCATTTCAGTAACAATCGTGAGTACACAGTTCCTGGCGGCAAATAATGCGTGTCGAGATTTAGAAAGAGGCAATCCGGTTGTAGAGCGTCGTCCCTGTCCCTGCACAATTCTAATTTATATTTTTAATGTGTTTTAATTCTCGGAAATTTTTGACAATTGTTATTTATTTCGTACATTCTTTTGACGAGTTATTTTAAATTTTATGGCTACATATAGAGTCTACAGATGCAGTGTCTCATAAAACAAAGTAACTTACTCCATTACCATCCCTTACAGATTTATTATTAGTATTGATTGATTGATGTGATGATGTTAGTGTTAAGCATGTACCTACCTATACCTACCCGCTTTACATTTCTTCAATAGATAACAAATAACATAACGCAGAAATTTTCATCACACTATTGAAGATGCAACTGTTCGAAATTTTGAGAGAATACGTCATCGACCCGGTGGCGAAATTGGTAACGCGTTGGTGGCTCTTTAGACGTGCTTTTTAGGGTTCCGTATCCATACGAAAGGCTATTACGAAGCCTACACCGTCGGTCTGTCCGTCTCTCTGGCTGTCCGTCCGTCCGTCCTAGGGATGAACCCAAATAGGTAGCCGGTTGAAATTTTTTAAAAGCAAAACGTAAACAAATAAGGGGTGTCCCTATACAAGAAACGTTTGGTAACAATTAATTATGTTTACGCTATTCAATGATAGATGGCAGATACAAAAGATAGACGGATATGTTTTTTGACAGGTATGGTATATAGCGGATATACGGAACCCTCCGTGCGTGAGTAAACTCGCGCTTGACTGTTTTGCTCTCTGTTTATTTTCCGCTTTGAAGGCCACAAAATTTCACACGAGCGAAGCCGTGGGCAAAGAAAGTGAATTTGCTCATTGTTCTGAATTGTTTAAGGAAGCCACGACCGCAGATTATATCCACGACGAACAATGCATGGACAACACTTTACCTACTTCTCACAAAGCCCGCTGCTCTAAAAATCGCTACGTAATATTTTAATCTAGAACGATAAAAAAGGTATGGACCCCGAACCCTATCCTCGCCAGCGTAACACGATATAAGTAAAAGCTAGTCGTCTAGTTGCAAAACCCGCCATAACAGTTTTGGCAAAATGTTCAGAAACGAAAAAAACATCTTTATTTTCTTTAGGATCAATGTTCTAACACACTTATAATTATAGCGGATTTTGCGGCAAACTGTAAACTTTATGATAGATTTTGTATACGAAATAGCAGGTTTAGACACAAATTGTATATACGGAACTGTTTGCGTTTACACACAGATTTAAACCCAATTTATAGGCTAATTTGAGTCAAAATTCATTATAGCGGATTCTGCAACTAGACGACTGTGTTCATTGGACGGTCGCGCGCGACGGGCCCGCTGTCATCGGCCGCGTTCGCAAAAACCTGTTTAAAATGCCCGCATGCTCTGTGTTTACGTGTAAAAACACTACAGCCAAGTTTAGTGTGCACAATAGTGGAATATCTTATCTTATCATCGGTAAGTACACTCCGCTCCCCGCAACTCGGCGACGCTAGTTTTCATACAAGCATTTGACTGTCCGGCGTCCATACCTTTTTTATCGTTCTAGATTTTAATATTCGGTCAGCGCAGGCCCCCTATACTCACACTTCCCGTTCAAACGCAACGCGACCGAGAGACAAATTCCATTACGCTGTAGGGTCGTCGTCGCGTCGTCGTCGGTGCAGTGCAACGCGGTCCGGCGCGGGGTCAGTGCACCGTGACGTCAGCGGCCGACGACGAGACGCGTCGCGCCGACCGGTGCACCCATCGACGACAATGCATACATAACTGATGGGGACAAGCCGTGTCAATACAAGCTATATGGTGGCATATTTAACTCAAAACTGCAAAATTTTGAGCTGTTGCAGTACAGTGCTGAGGTATCGACATGCTTATGTTTTATCAACCGACTTCGAAAGGAGGAGGTTCTCAATTCAACTGTTTGTTTTTTTATTTTTTTGTATGTTTGTTTGCTGGAATAGTCCGCATCAAAAAAGTTTTGCTGAACGTAACCACAAACCATAGTTTTTTGTTGACTTTTCAAAAACCGCTGCATCGATTTCGATCGAATTTATATGGGGCCACCTCTGAAGTATGAACTACATAACCAAAAAAGAATCATCAAAATCGATTCATAATTGGCAGAGTAATCGCGTAACAAACATACAAAAAAAAAAATTGAAGTCGGTTGAATATTTACGACAAACATTATTTTTGCCCGCCTCATCGCTGGCATGTCACCTCAATACTGAGAGTAATTTCACGAGGAGTGGTGTTATTGGCTGTGTCTGATTGTTCGATGGACATCTGGGCGCAGATGTTTTCGTATGACCATGTAATTGTTCGATGTTCATTATTTTCATCTGTCCCCGGTGTCTGTCTGTGGGTAATCAAATCTTAAAAGTTAAATTTGACCCACTACCCGGTGTTCGATTGAGCTGAAATTTTGCATACATATGTAAATCGGATGACTATGCAATATAATGATGTCATAGCTGGTCTGATGATGGAGCCAGAAGGTGGCCACAGGAACTCTGTAACGAAACGACGTAACCCCATCGAGTTTTGGCTCGTCTGATTTGTCTTCACAAGTACTCTGGTCCTAGATGACGTTTTTCCTATCATACAATACTAAAACGTAAAAACAAACTTAAAAAAACATTAAAACAAGCTTTTATATTGATAAAAATGAATTAAAAAGTAAACAATAAAATTCCGATTGGACATTTTTGTGATTGTTACATTTGAGAGAAAAAGAGGGTGCAACAAGTTTTTATTTTAAAACTTACAGTTTTATAATAAAAACTTACTTTTAAAACAAACTTTTAGAAAATGACTTGTTTACAATAAGAATAAATTTATTTTTAACTTTTTAGTTCATTTCTATCAGTATAAAAGTTTGTTTTGACATTTTTTTTTTTTAAGTTTATTTTTCTTTTTTCCTTTCGAGTTTGCACTATAATCACACAAACTTTAACGCTTGTATATATTACCGTTTTTACGATAAGTGTTTGTGTAGTTTCGTTGTTCACGAAGTTCAGTAAGGATCGACGTAAGGACCTTAACTTACATATATTAGCCCATACGTCATCTTCTACTAAAGCCATTCTTCTAATCTAGGGGAAAGTAAATCTTTAAATCTACAGACACGATACCAACTGAAAATATTTCTGGTATAATAATTAAGTGCTAGGGATGACCCATCTGTAAAACTTGGTCGCTGTTGGTGCTATGCTGGGCGTCATCCCGTTCCATCTCCCCTCCGCGCCGCGGTCTCCACGCTCCAGCTACGCTACTGCGCCAGTGGTGAAGCGAAAACCTATAATTTTATGTTAGGGATGTGTTGGAAACAAGGAACCATTTTTAGGGTTCCGTATCCGGTACGGGACCCTATTGCCAAGCCTACGCCGCCGTCTGTCTAACTGTCCGTCCGTCCGTCCGTCTGTCCGAGGGCTGTATCTCTTGAACTGTAACATAGGTAGCCCGTTGATATTTTCACAGAATATGTGCTGTTATGGCCCATATAACGACAAATAATAAAAATAAGAAAAAGTTAAAAATTCACGGGGTTCCGATAGAAGAAACCAAAAAGTGTATGCGCGCGCGCCATCTACCGAATAGAGTGTGAAGCATTGTAACTAATCATGGCATTTAATTAATATGAAGCGTTTCATAAGACGCCATAGATGGCGTGAGTGGCGCTAACCATGACCTGGCGATACGGAACCCTCGGGGCGCGAGTTCGACTCGCACTTGGCCGGTTTTTTTTATTATTCTCGCCATAGTCGTGTACAAGGGCATCGCCGGAGGTTGTGTTCAGTGTGGGGTAAACAGACCAGTTAAATAATAAAACATTGTTTTCGTTACAAGCTAAGTTTTATAAGTTTTCGTTTGAAACAAACTAAACAAATAAATAAAATCAACATTTTATTAAGCTCGAATACGAAATACGAGGGAAATAACAAGGAAAGTTGATAGGAAATGCTGCAGTCGGGCTACCTGCCTATTCGAATCCTTCTAAATGCCCGACTACAGAAATTTTGATAAACTTTCCTTGTTATTTCCTTCGATTTTCGTAGTCCGTTTTTATAAAAAAAAATATGTTGTTTTTAATTTAATTCATTTTAGTTTCAAACTATAAGGTATGATATATTTTTTAAATCGCCTTTTCAAGCTTTTTTGTTTAGGTATAGTATTATTTGATGTTATACTTTAGAATTTGCACTTGACACTAAGTTTGACGCTTACATGTTTGCCGCTTTTACAAAAGAGCAAAAACATAACAAAAACTTGAAAAAAACACGTTTCATATATTTGAACTCCCTTAAGTATTTACTTGTTGTTTTTTTTTTTTTTGTGTGGTTTGACACCATATTCTTTGAAAACTTCACAGTTCAAAAGTCCAAGTCAAAAGCGGAAAGACGGACGGACAGAAGGCGTAGGCTTAGTAATAGGGTCCCATACTAATACGGAAAACTAAAAAACCAATTGTTAACCAATTCTAGTACTAAGGATTTACTTAAATAGTAAAAAAAATATTCTAGTTTATTTTTAGTATTTTTGATGAGTTACAAATAATTTTAGTTCCATTGTAGATTGGTCCAACCTACTCTAAATATAAATTTAGCAATAAGACTACATTGGTTTACGCTTATAGAAAAAAAAAATTGTAATTGTAATGCATTTTTTAAAATAGTGATGACTCGTGCTATGTAGGCAGTGGCAAACAATTTTGTAAATGTAGACTAAGTTTCTAGGCGAGAAGTTTCTTGCCGCTTCTTCTTCGCTGTGATACTGATAATCGAACTGGCAAAATGCAAAATGTTAAATGTTAAAATATGACGAATCCGAGTGCAGTGTACTGTCTATAGATGACGAATAAAGAATAAAGAATTGAAATAAAATCTATTATGACATTTTGACACGCCTTAATAGTCATGTGGTACGAGTATGAATATGTGATTCGTTCTGAACGGGTCAAAGCTGGGTGAGTGACCTATCCGTCTGGTTCTAAGTAAATATCGCGCTCGAGTCAACTAGAACTTGCAGAATCACTGTCAAATAAAAAGAATACAAAGAAAATGCCAGCCTTTATCTGTGATATTTCTTAGCTTTATCCAGCGTCTTCGCTTGGAATATTCTAGCACTTGTTGGTCCTGGGTGAATCACTGCCGTCGGATGGTAAAACGTTGTATGTTCAAAAGTATTGTTTTGAAATAAACGCGTTTGAAGGATTTGTGTTATGGCTAAACGCTGTAACTAGGCAGTGTTATGGTGAAACGATGTATTGGATATTACATCGTCGTGGCATACCTTAAATGGAGGGTTCTGGAAAAAAATGCATCGTTTTACCGCACAGAATCGTATGTTTTTGGACATACATCGTCATATCGATCTTCATAACTTCTTCAGTGAAGGTCCTACAAAGATAACATTTATATTGGGTGATAGGGCACGCCAAGAACTTTCGATTGAGCCGTGTTACGTAAAAACGCTGTATGTGCTCATACATCGTTTTACCGTCCGACGGCAGATCAGCGTGCTGTTACAATGTAAGTATGTACTGCACTAGTAATACCTAACCGTGTCGAGATACCGAGAAAAACGCTAGCAGAAAAACGCTAGCAGAAAAAATGGCACGAAAGATAAAATCAAGTATGACGCATTTTCGAGATTAGCACATTCTTTTTATCGAAGATGCGTGTCCCAAATCTTTAGAAAAATGTGTTTTATCAACTAAGAATTTTATTATTGTTTAGGATTTTGAGTAGGTGCGTAACTTGCGAAAACAGACGAATTCTAGAATGACATTATGATTTAATTTTTGGAAAATTATTACATTGTGTATCATCATCATCATCATCATCATCAGCCTGTATCGGTCCACTGCTGGACATAGGCCTCTCCCAAGGCATTGTGTATGGAACTATTTTTTGCACATGTTATTGTCAAACATTGCAATTATGATACAATATATCATTCACGCAAACATATATTTCATTTGATCAAGCGGGCGTTGGCTTCCGAGGTTCGAGGTTCGAATCCGTTCTGCTCGTACCAATGAGTTATTTCTGATGGAAAAATAACGTTCCATAGGTAATATATAAAAAAACAAGTAACTGCATTTAGATCAAGAAAATATTGAAAACCACAAATATGTACATAGATACATCAAAATACTTTTATCCTATAACACTTACTACATCCTTACCTATAATAAAATCCAACGTCTGCTTTATGTCTGTCTGAGTGTCTGTCTGTCCGCTTATAACTCGAGAACCACGAAACCGATTTTAATAAAACAAAATTCTACGGATAGCTTGATTCTTCCCATCAACTATAGCCTACTTACTATCACGCTAAATGGCTTATGAGGTTAGCAGTGAAGTGAAATATGAGAGCGGGCGGAGCCGCGGGCACAGCTTGTACTCTATATTAATCGAATCTCAAAACATCCAAAGGTTGACTGTAAGAAATCCCTGTAAGGGATAAGCCTGTCTTTGCACCTTATGTAAATTTTCTAATGTACTGTTGAATGTTTATTGGAGCAATAAAGCATTTTTTATCTATTTTTTATTTATCTGTTTTTTTTCTTTCGCTACCCATGAACGTCACCAACTATGACTATAACGCCTTTAGGCACAGACAAGACCCTTTATGCGATAAGGCAGCCCAACTTTATTTTATTTTATTTATTAAGGAGAAAAACAGTGATAATGATCAAACAGTACATGGATAACAAAAGAGAAACAGAAATTATACATATCACATGACCCCACTACGCTTCCTTGTGGAACACATTTCTTTCACATTGTAAAGACAAGTCTATTAATTAAGGACACAGATGCAAAACAAAGAAAAAGAAAAGAAAAAAAATCATAGTCGATATTTGTCCATTTTTATGTTTCCGTATCCGTCGTACGGGAGCCTATTACTAAGCCTACGCCGTCTGTCTGTCTCTCTGTCCGTCTGTCTGTCCGAGGGCTGTATCTCTTGAACCGTAAAAGGTAGCCCGTTGAAATTTTCACAGAATATGTGTTATTTTGGCCGATATAACAACAAATAAGAAAAAGTATAAATTCACGGGGGTCCCCATACAAGAACTAAAAAGTGTATGCGCGCCATCTACCGAAAACATCATGAAGCATTTTAAGTAATCATGAATTTTAACTAATATGAAGCAGTTCATAAAACACGCCATAGATGGCGTAAACGGCGCTGACCATGACATGGCGGTACGGAACCCTTGGTGCGCGAGTTCGACTCGCACTTGGCCGGATTTTCTAATAATCATCTGCATCCTTTTATATCAAGTCCACCACTGCATGTAGCTCACGGAGTACTGTGCTATCCACGTACCATCGCGGCGCGCGTCTCGGAGCGTGACAGTAGGAAGGAATCAGTTCGTCGCGTCCTCGTGGAGCGAGTAATCACCTAACCGCACGTTTGATAACATTTCCATTCAGTTATTTCACTTCAAACAAACTGGGCTAATAATTTTAAAGTTATTTGGTGTTAAGGAAGACTTTTGGTACCTACATCTCTAATAGCTACAACATTTTTGCAGAATAAATATTAATACATAAATACATCCTTTTTTTATGGAAACTGACCCGGATGACCACATCACGTACAACATCCGTGATGTCAGCCCATAACGGGTGAACTAGGTGCCATATCAGTGCTGCTCCCCTTCGGTCGTGCCGGTTACACTGAACTGGACGGAAAACACAAACTAATTACATAGCCGTTTCGACCGACGTTTCATTCAGTGCGGTGGTAGCAATCCGGGCGGGTTAAACCCTACCACCTAGTAATATAAGAAGGGAGTCATATCGCCTTTTACGACATACACGGGGAGAGATGCAGTGGGGCTATTCTTTTAAAGTACCGGCCCCACACCGTAATAAATTTGGTCAAATAAAACCTGGCACAGTTTTAATCGAATACAAGTTACTACTTTAAATGGGTTGATACCACCGGACTGAATGAAAGGTCGGTTGAAAAGGCTATGTAAATATCGTGTTTTCGTCCATTTCAGTGTAGCCGGCCCGCCCGAAGGGAAGCACTCAAATAGCACCTATTTCCCCAAGGTGTTATGGGCTGACATCACGGATGTTGATGTAGCTAACCGTGTCACTTTCCATAAAAAAAAACAAGAAAATAAATAGTCAACGCTATTTATGAGAGACTCTGTTTATATTTAACAGATCAATAAGACAATTTGATGACAGGTACTTCATAAAATCGACGTGTTAACAATACTTACTGCTTACGACATAGACATGAGTGTCACTAGCGGAATGGTCTATAAAAAGGACAATAAAATGATCGGGAAGTAATGAAGAAATAGCTGTTGTAGAGGTCACTCAAGTTTAATAGCTCTACCAACTATAACGACAAAGCTAGCTGCGTTGTAATACACATACACGTAGATGCATAGTAGTGCCGAGGGGGGGGGGGGTGTTTGGGATTCGGACCCCCCCCCCCCCCCCCCTTCCATCCCGACACAATTTTTTTTTTGCACTAGGGATTCAATTAATTATTAATTAATTTGGAATATCCTTTGATTAAATCTGAAACTTCTAGGTAACCAAAATCCTAGGTAAGTCCGTGCGTAGATGAATTATCGTATGTACGCGCTCAACCATGAAAATACTGCTGCCAACACTGATCTATAAAGGACTAATATACTATTAAGTTTCCAACTTATATTGTATGAAAAACTATTCCGCACTTTTTTTGCGGTGTGGGTACTTACAGGTACAGACTATGGGAATTCCTTGGTGCGGTGGTACGGTGTGTTTATCATACATGAATAATCCTTACCTATAATAAAATCCAACGTCTGCTTTCTGTCTGAGTGTCTGAGTGTATGTCTGTCTGTCCGCTTATAACTCGAGAACCACTGAACCGATTTTAATAAAACAAAATTCTACGGATAGCTTGATTCTTCCCATCAACTATACGCTACTTACTATCACGCTAAATAGCTTATGAGGTTAGCAGTGAAGTGAAATATGAGAGCGGGCGGAGCCGCGGGCACAGCTAGTAGTTTATATAACACACATTACGTATCCATTCGTCGAACACTACGCGTCAGTAAATAATCAACATCGACCTTTTAGAAAGAGACAATCCGGTTGTAGAGCGTTGTCCCTGTCTCACAGAGATATGCGAGTTCGTGCGACAGGGACGACGCTCTAAAACCGGATTGTCGTTTTCTAAAGCTTACTATTAATTATTTACTGCCCAGTGCTGTACCTACATAATAAAAAAATAACATCTCCATCTGGCACTCACGCATTCTAAATTTAAATAATTTCGAAACATTAATGAATTGAATTCATTAAAAGAATTCAAACTGCCTAATAAAATCAAATACAAGACGTTGAAAAACGTTCTGCCTGCGCGCAGACAGACAGACGGCGGCGACGACGACGCGCAGAGACGTTGAATCAATGCAAGCGCACGCGCATCTTTCCCCCCACTCCGCCCACCATCTTCCGTTCACTCCATTCCCTCCCCCTCAATCTTTCCCTCTCCCTCTTTCGACGCCGGGCGTCGTCGCATCGTCGTCGTTGGTTCGTCGCTCTCCCGTGGGAAAGCGATAACCGCGATGGAACAGAGGATGGCACTATTCCGAAATGCCCCTAGTACCTGTTGTGGCGTTAACGCAACGCGCAAGTTTTTATATTCGAAAACTGTCTTACTTACGTTCGTTCGTAAGTAAGACAAATTTGTGAAGCGATTATCGGCCGTTTATTTAGAAAGCGATTTGGTAAACATTGTAATTTTTAGGGTTCCGTATCCGTCGTACGGGACCCTATTACTAAGCATACGCCGTCTGTATGTCCGTCTATCCGAGGGCTGTATCACTTGAACCGTAATTGGTAGCCCGTTGAAACTTTCACAGAATATATGTGTTATTATGGCCGATATAACAACAAATTAAAAATAAGAAAAAGTAAAAAATTCACGGGGGTCTCCATAGAAGAAACTAAAAAGTGTATCCGCGCCATCTACCGAAAAGAGTATGAAGCATTTTAACTAGTACATAGATGACCATGACATGGCGATACGGAACCCTCGGTACGCGACTTCGACTCGCACTTGGCCGTTTTTTTTTTATAAAACGCTAAAACTGGGAGAAATCCCTGTAGGGATAAGTCCGCCTTTTCCTCTCATGTAAATTACTTATCATTTGTTACTGTAAAATGTTTTGGAGCAATAAAGTATTTTTATTCTATCTATAAAACTATATAAAAAAACATTCGACGTCGATCAATACCTACCTATTTAAAATTATTAAAATCAAATCAAATTAAAATATTTAACGTAAATGCGGATAACGCAACGTGTTTTCTGGTAATATTATATACAAGCTGTGCCCGCGGCTCCGCCCGCTCTCATATTTCACTTCACTGCTAACGTCATAAGCTATTTAGCGTGATATTAAGTAGCCTATAGTTGATGGGAAGAATCAAGCTATCCGTAGAATTTGGTTTTATTAAAATCGGTGCAGTGGTTCTCGAGTTATAAGCGGACAGACAGACACTCAGACAGACAGAAAGCAGACGTTGGATTTTATTATAGGTAAGGAAGGATAAGGAAGCACTTTCCAAAATATTATATGATTTTTTTTATTACTGTGATTGGTGTAGTTTGGTTTACATTATTAAAAATTTTAAAGGCTTTATTCACGGTAGATCTGCGAGCGATGTGGCTCATCGTTTCAGGCAAAACGTTTGGCCCATTCTCATGAGCACTCTGCCGGGACGAAGACATTTGGGGGGGAACTCTCAGAACGAACATGAATGAATAAGTTAATTGGATAAACCAAAATATTGTTTAGGTATATGAATTTGAACTTTGAATTTGGTCTTATGCGTAGTATGCGTTAGTAAATTTTTGCCCGCGGCTTCGCTCGCGTGAAATTCGTATTTAAAAAGAAGAAAGTAAGTAATTAAGCTGCGTTCCTGCGTTACCTTTATTTCGGCGCGCGGAACAATTCGGTTTGTATAAGAGCCACATCTTAGCGTAACCGGAACTGAATTTTATTTAGCCTATCCTGTGTCCCGTACCGTATAATCAAATTGTGCTTGTACTAACTTTAATCGAATTCGGATGATCGGTTTAAGAGTTATGGAGGAACATACATACATACAGAAAAGATTTCTAAAAATCGTCAATTTAGTTTTAGTATCATACAAAGAGTCTACAAACGCAGTATCTCATAAAACAAAGTAACTTACTCCATGAACAGCACTTACAGATTTATTATTAGTAGTATAGTATTGATTCTATGGTAAAGCATAATGGTGTCTCGAAATATAAACGGAATAGTCGTTGCAAACCGCTGCCATGTGATGTAGGTAGAGTCTTGATTCGCATGGCCTGGCCTCGCGGATCTTTCTAGTTGAAATGTTAACGGAGGTCAAAGGTTGATTTACGGAATCTCATACTTTATAGGTATAAATACGTACGACGATACATACGATTCCGTACGTTGTGTAGGTACACAACGTACGGAATCGTATGCATCCCACTGCGTTACATTCCGAAAAGTTTCGTGTAGTCGACACGATACAAAAGCAAGCGCCGACCTAGCTCCGACAGGAACGAGGCGTGATGGACTGACGTCACGGGGGGAGAATGAAACCGGAAAACGAAGAGGTAACCTTGTAACGTAGCTTACAAAAATGTTTTGAACATGTAGTTCTTTTCATAGAAAAAAAAAACGCCCAAGTACAGCTCAAAGTCAGCTCGGACGTCCAAAAACGTCCATGTGTTGTGATGATTGGCTCTTTCCGAATTAATAAGCCCCGGGCGCTGTTGTGTTCTCCCTTACCTTGTCGTGCTCTCCAGCTATATTTTTAACCCCCGACTTTAAAAGGGTTGTTAATGCGTCGGGTTTTTTTTTAATTTGTAATTTAAATTTTATTTTTCTTCAACCGCTTATGGATATTGGCACATTACTTCCGCCGTGTCATGCAGCAGGTGGATCTTCGTGCCTTACTTGCTGCTTGATAGTTATCTTGTCCGAATACTTTCCTAACGTGGTGGTCGGTGTTATGGTCTACCTTACAAGAGTACTTGCAGCACAACACTGATTACTCTGCTTACCACGATTGTCTAAATACAACGTGTGGTATGTATGTTTATGAACTTAAATAAAAAGTACGACGGAATATAAGCAGCAGAACAAAATATCACTGCACTGATACTATTTCTTCCCTCGTCGTCAGCTGTCACCCACTTCTACCCCCCTCGTACGCACACCCTCCACACTTCTTTCACTGAAAGCTATTCTATGTTAATTTAATGTAGGCTTTGCATAACGCCTGTTTTTGTAGGGCGTATTGTCGCGAGTGCGGGGAGAAATGAATATGGGAATATTTTCTTGTGAAAAAAACCAGGCGTTAGGTAGAGTCGTATGGAAATGTGGTGCAGTTTTTGAAATACATACATACATATCGCACACGCTGAATCTCGACAATCGGAGTAAGCAGAGTAATCGGTGTTGTGCTGCAAGAACTCTGGTAAATTACAGCACAACATCGACCACCACGTTTCGCAAAGTATTCGAACAAGATTCAATAGATCAAACACCAAGCATACATACGGGAGTGGCAACCGTCGAGCGCTATTATATGGGAAAATTAGCCGCGTCTTAGTGCATTATGCTCTTACAATATAATAGTCTGCGGGATCGAACGTCAGTGCACATGTGACTTGGGGACAAAGAACACGTATATGTGCACTACGCAAAATGGCGAGTTGTGCAGTTCGTACGTGTCGAAAGAGCTCAAGATCATCAGGAATAACAAAAGATGGCGTAACCTTTCATAGGTAAGTCATTTTAATGATAATACAACGCTTAAAACGTGAAAAATACAATAATTCCGCGACTGCGCGCCATACCGGGCGCGTACACATGATAGGCAAATTTGACAGACTGAAAAGAAATTTGAAATCAATTATTGTATACGGGGATGTTGTTTATAATAAATGCGATGTTGTTTATCATAAATGCGAAAGTATATTTGTTTGTTTATTTGTTTGCTATCATGTTGTTTATCATAAATGCGAAAGTATATTTGTTTGTTTATTTGTTTGCTTGTTTTTTTTTAAGTGAAAATTTCTTTAGCGGTGCTTGGCACTTTTTTAGGTGGGTATAAAATTTATAACTCGAAATCGCGACATCGCGTCAGCGTCATTTTTAAAATGAAACCTTAAGTCATTGCATTAAGGGTTAAGTTAGAGTGGCACGGGATCTGCCGGCACACCCGGAGTGCAACTGTTAAGTAGGGTTCGGTAACAGGTTTATGTCTGTCCATTCTACTAAGTTCTGCAAAATGAATGTAGGGTTGCGTAACAAATGCATGTCTGTCCGTTCTACAAAATTTAACATTTATTTCAAAATGAATGTAGGGTTCCGTAACAAATGCATGTCTGTCCGTTCTACTAAATTTTACAATTTTCAACCAAGGTCCTCCGACGGTTATTTTATAATAAAAGTAGGGTTCCGTAACACGTTTATGTCTGTCCATTCTACTAGTAAGTTCTGCAAAATGAATGTAGGGTTCCGTAACAAATGCATGTCTGTCCGTTCTACAAAATTTAACATTTATTTTAAAATGAATGTAGGGTTCCGTAACAAATGCATGTCTGTCCGTTATACTAAATTTTACAATTTTCAACCAAGGTCCTCCGACGGTTATTTTATAATAAAAGTGTCTGTGTGGGCCCTGAATACGAATCCGTTGTCAAAATAAAAAAAAAGTGGCCGCCATTTTGAACTTTTTAGTTATTGGACCGATTGCTTTCAAAATCGATATCTGGGTGTCTGTGTGGGCTCTGAATACGAATCCGTTGTCAAAATTTTATAAAAGTGGCCGCCATTTTGAACTTTTTAGTTACTGGACCGATTGCTTTCAAAATCGATATCTGGGTGTCCGTGTGGGCTCTGAATACGAATCCGTTGTCAAAATTTAAAAACGTGGCCGCCATTTTGATCTTTTTAGTTACTGGACCGATTGCTTTCAAAATCGATATCTGGGTGTCCGTGTGGGCTCTGAATACGAATCCGTTGTCAAAATTTAAAAAAAGTGGTCGCCATTTTGAACTTTTTAGTTACTGGACCGATTGCTTTCAAAATCGATATCTGGGTGTCTGTGTGGGCTCTGAATACGAATCCGTTGTCAAAATTTTATAAAAGTGGCCGCCATTTTGAACTTTTTAGTTACTGGACCGATTGCTTTCAAAATCGATATCTGGGTGTCTGTGTGGGCTCTGAATACGAATCCGTTGTCAAAATTTTATAAAAGTGGCCGCCATTTTGAACTTTTTAGTTACTGGACCGATTGCTTTCAAAATCGATATCTGGGTGTCCGTGCGGGCTCTGAATACGAATCCGTTGTCAAAATTAAAAAAAAAGTGACCGCCATTTTGAACTTTTTAGTTACTGAACCGATTTTTTTTATTTTTTTTTTTATGGAACCTGACACGGTTGGCTACATCACCTACAACATCCGTGATGTCAGCCCATAACACAGGGTGAACTAGGTGCCATGTCAGTGCTTCCCTTCATTTCATGTCGGCTACAATAAACTGGACGGAAAACACGAACTATTTACATAGCCGTTTCGACCGACGTTTCGTTCAGTGCGGTGGTACCAACCCGGCCGGGATAAACCCTACCACCTAGTAAGGTAAGAAGGGAAGGGACCTACAGTTTAACGTGGAATCCGAACCACGGTCAGCCTCCAACGGTCGAGCGGTCGCCCATCCAATCTCTGAACGCGCTCAGCGTTGCTTAATAACAGTTGACTAACCAACCGCGCCACTGAGCTACCGAGGCTGACGAATTTTCTTATCCCTTAGTCGACTTTTACGACATGCGACGGGGAGAGATGCAGTGGGGCTATTCTTTTTAAGTACCGACCCCACACGATTGCTTTCAAAATCGATATCTGGGTGTCTGTGTAGGTTCTGAACACGAATCCGTTGTCAAAATTTAAAAAAGTTTCCGCCATTTTGAACTTTTTAGTTCCTGGACCGATTGCTTTCAAAATCGATATCTGGGTGTCTGTGTGGGCTCTGAATACGAATCCGTTGTCAAAATTTTATAAAAGTGGCCGCCATTTTTAACTTTTTAGTTACTGGACCGATTGCTTTCAAAATCGATATCTGGGTGTCCGTGTGGGCTCTGAATACGAATCCGTTGTCAAAATTTAAAAAAACTGGCCGCCATTTTGAACTTTTTAGTTACGGGACCGATTGCTTTCAAAATTGATATCTGGGTGTCCGTGTGGGCTCTGAATACGAATCCGTTGTAAAAATTTAAAAAAGTGGCCGCCATTTTGAACTTTTTAGTTACTGGACCGATTGCTTTCAAAATCGATATCTGGGTGTCCGTGTGGGCCCTGAATACGAATCCGTTGTCAAAATAAAAAAAAAGTGGCCGCCATTTTGAACTTTTTAGTTACTGGACCGATTGCTTTCAAAATCGATATCTGGGTGTCTGTGTGGGCTCTGAATACGAATCCGTTGTCAAAATTTTATAAAAGTGGCCGCCATTTTGAACTTTTTAGTTACTGGACCGATTGCTTTCAAAATCGATATCTGGGTGTCCGTGTGGGCTCTGAATACGAATCCGTTGTCAAAATTTAAAAACGTGGCCGCCATTTTGATCTTTTTAGTTACTGGACCGATTGCTTTCAAAATCGATATCTGGGTGTCCGTGTGGGCTCTGAATACGAATCCGTTGTCAAAATTTAAAAAAAGTGGTCGCCATTTTGAACTTTTTAGTTACTGGACCGATTGCTTTCAAAATCGATAACTGGGTGTCCGTGTGGGCTCTGAATACGAATCCGTTGTCAAAATTTAAAAAAAGTGGTCGCCATTTTGAACTTTTTAGTTACTGGACCGATTGCTTTCAAAATCGATATCTGGGTGTCTGTGTGGGCTCTGAATACGAATCCGTTGTCAAAATTTTATAAAAGTGGCCGCCATTTTGAACTTTTTAGTTACTGGACCGATTGCTTTCAAAATCGATATCTGGGTGTCTGTGTGGGCTCTGAATACGAATCCGTTGTCAAAATTTAAAAAAAGTGGTCGCCATTTTGAACTTTTTAGTTACTGGACCGATTGCTTTCAAAATCAATATCTGGGTGTCTGTGTGGGCTCTGAATACGAATCCGTTGTCAAAATTTTATAAAAGTGGCCGCCATTATCGATATCTGGGTGTCTGTGTGGGCTCTGAATACGAATCCGTTGTCAAAATTTAAAAAAGTGGCCGTCATTTTGAACTTTTTAGTTACTATGGCGGTTATTATATTATTATTTAAAATGGCGGCCACTTTTTTTACATTTTGACAACGGATTCGTATTGAGAGCCCACACAGACACCCAGATATCGATTTTGAAAGCAATCGGTCCAGTAACTAAAAAGTTCAAAATGGCGGCCACTTTTTTTAAATTTTTACAACGGATTCGTATTCAGAGCCCACACGGACACCCAGATATCGATTTTGAAAGCAATCGGTCCCGTAACTAAAAAGTTCAAAATGGCGGCTACTTTTTTTAAATTTTTACTACAGATTCGTATTCAGAGCCCACACATACACCCAGATATCGATTTTGAAAGCAATCGGTTCAGTAACTAAAAAGTTCAAAATGGCGGCCACTTTTTTTACATTTTGACAACGGATTCGTATTCAGAGCCCACACAGACACCCAGATATCGATTTTGAAAGCAATCGGTCCAGTAACTAAAAAGTTCAAAATGGCGGCCACTTTTTTTAAATTTTGACTACAGATTCGTATTCAGAGCCCACACATACACCCAGATAGCGATTTTGAAAGCAATCGGTCCAGTAACTAAAAGTTCAAAATGGCGGCCACTTTTTTAAATTTTGACTACAGATTCGTATTCAGAGCCCACACATACACCCAGATATCGATTTTGAAAGCAATCGGTCCAGTAACTAAAAAGTTCAAAATTGCGGCCACTTTTTTACATTTTGACAACGGATTCGTATGCAGAGCCCACACAGACACCCAGATATCGATTTTGAAAGCAATCGGTCCAGTAACTAAAAAGTTCAAAATGGCGGCCACTTTTTTTACATTTTGACAACGGATTCGTATTCAGAGCCCACACAGACACCCAGATATCGATTTTGAAAGCAATCGGTCTAGTAACTAAAAAGTTCAAAATGGCGGCCACTTTTTTTAAATTTTGACTACAGATTCGTATTCAGAGCCCACACATACACCCAGATATCGATTTTGAAAGCAATCGGTCCAGTAACTAAAAAGTTCAAAATGGCGGCCACTTTTTTTATTTTTACTACAGATTCGTATTCAGAGCCCACACATACACCCAGATATCGATTTTGAAAGCAATCGGTTCAGTAACTAAAAAGTTCAAAATGGCGGCCACTTTTTTTACATTTTGACAACGGATTCGTATTCAGAGCCCACACAGACACCCAGATATCGATTTTGAAAGCAATCGGTCCAGTAACTAAAAAGTTCAAAATGGCGGCCACTTTTTTTAAATTTTGACTACAGATTCGTATTCAGAGCCCACACATACACCCAGATAGCGATTTTGAAAGCAATCGGTCCAGTAACTAAAAGTTCAAAATGGCGGCCACTTTTTTAAATTTTGACTACAGATTCGTATTCAGAGCCCACACATACACCCAGATATCGATTTTGAAAGCAATCGGTCCAGTAACTAAAAAGTTCAAAATTGCGGCCACTTTTTTTACATTTTGACAACGGATTCGTATGCAGAGCCCACACAGACACCCAGATATCGATTTTGAAAGCAATCGGTCCAGTAACTAAAAAGTTCAAAATGGCGGCCACTTTTTTTACATTTTGACAACGGATTCGTATTCAGAGCCCACACAGACACCCAGATATCGATTTTGAAAGCAATCGGTCTAGTAACTAAAAAGTTCAAAATGGCGGCCACTTTTTTTAAATTTTGACTACAGATTCGTATTCAGAGCCCACACATACACCCAGATATCGATTTTGAAAGCAATCGGTCCAGTAACTAAAAAGTTCAAAATGGCGGCCACTTTTTTTTATTTTTACTACAGATTCGTATTCAGAGCCCACACATACATCCAGATATCGATTTTGAAAGCAATCGGTACAGTAAATAAAAAGTTCAAAATTGCGGCCACTTTTTTTACATTTTGACAACGGATTCGTATGCAGAGCCCACACAGACACCCAGATATCGATTTTGAAAGCAATCGGTCCAGTTACTAAAAAGTTCAAAATGGCAGCCACTTTTTTTAAATTTTGACTACAGATTCGTATTCAGAGCCCACACATACACCCAGATATCGATTTTGAAAGCAATCGGTCCAGTAACTAAAAAGTTCAAAATGGCGGCCACTTTTTTTATTTTTACTACAGATTCGTATTCAGAGCCCACACATACATCCAGATATCGATTTTGAAAGCAATCGGTACAGTAAATAAAAAGTTCAAAATGGCGGCCACTTTTTTTACATTTTGACAACGGATTCGTATTCAGAGCCCACACAGACACCCAGATATCGATTTTGAAAGCAATCGGTCCAGTAACTAAAAAGTTCAAAATGGCGGCCACTTTTTTTAAATTTTGACTACAGATTCGTATTCAGAGCCCACACATACACCCAGATATAGATTTTGAAAGCAATCGGTCCAGTAACTAAAAAGTTCAAAATGGCGGCCACTTTTTTTAAATCGCGAGATTAAAACACCATGAATATTATTAAACCGGAAAAAAATATTGTTTTAAGGAAGACTCCAATCTTTTACTCTGTTCCTCGAAGTTTAGGTAAATAAGCCCTACTTATTCTTATCACTGATTATTAGTACAACTTTTCAAAAATATTAGAACAACAGTCTGGTTTAATTTTTCAATATTTTTTTTTGGATTCAAACAATAATATTCGTTCAGTAAAAACTATTTGAAATAATATTACAAATAACAATTTCAAAATTCACAAATTTAACGCACCATCATCGTCCGTCAG
The DNA here is from genome assembly GCA_946902875.1 of Nematopogon swammerdamellus. Taxonomy (NCBI): domain Eukaryota; kingdom Metazoa; phylum Arthropoda; class Insecta; order Lepidoptera; family Adelidae; genus Nematopogon; species Nematopogon swammerdamellus. The sequence goes on along the minus strand of OX336340.1, from coordinate 23,540,737 downwards.
ACTGGCATTCGTAGTGATCCCGTCAAGTTGCCGTCAAGCAAGGCTTCCGATTGGTCGGACGGTCGGCTCTTACTACCAGATACCCGAGCCAAGCCAGCGATAACAAACCTGTCGCTGGCCTTGCTCGCTCTGTCTCTCTCCATATCGCAGGGCGCGATATGGGTAACGGAGATAGACAAGTCACGTCATAAAAGATTAAATTGCGATTTCGATTTTCGTAGTAGTAGGGATTTTTGGCTAGCCGTGCTCCGATACAAACGCAGTAGCGTTGCGTCTCCCGTATGTATGCTCGGTGAGATCAAAGCAGCAAGTACATAAGGCACGAAGACCCACCTGCTGCATGACTCGGTGGAAGTACCGCGCCAAGGTGAGAGGTGGCGAGCCTGTCGCCCTTTAGCACGGAATCTTGCCCTTATCCCTTAGTCGCGTTTTACGACATGCATGTGGAGAGATGCAGTGGGGCTATTCTTTTTAAGTACCGGCCCCTTCTTCTTCTCTTTGCGAATGTGAATTTGTGAATGTGAATTATCGAACTTTGCTTATGTATCTACTCTTATGTTAATAGGTGTAGGGTTTGAAACGTCCGAATTGCTACCACCGCACTGAATGGAGCTTGTTCGAAAGCTAATAATGTTCTTGTGAGTATGGGTTGATCATTTGTATGTAACTATAATATTAAATAAATACATTTTCATTTTCATTTCATTTTTCATAATAGCAAGTGATATCCTTCCTTACCTATAATAAAATCCAACGTCTGCTTTCTGTCTGAGTGTCTGAGTGTCTGAGTGTCTGAGTGTATGTCTGTCTGTCCGCTTATAACTCGAGAAACACTGAACCGATTTTAATAAAACAAAATTCTAAGGATAGCTTGATTCTTCCCATCAACTATAGGCTACTTATTATCACGCTAAATAGCTTATGAGGTTAGCAGTGAAGTGAAATATGAGAGCGGACGGAGCCGCGGGCACAGCTCGTTATCTATACATATAATAAAATCGTAGAGGTAAGAAAGTCTGTACATTGAATGTATTCGGAAAAAAACTAACCAGGGTGGCTTAAAATGAGATACTGAACATGTTAGAACAGTTTTTAAAATTTTTGTTTGTTTGTTTGTTTGTTTGTCTGTACGCGCATCACGCAAAAACCACTGAACGGAATTAGACGAAACTTTGTATAGTGGCAGTTTATATGCCGGGTTAACATAATACGTAAAAAAAATAACAAAAATAAAAAAAAATTCACAATTATAAACATTATTGCGCGTTTAAAATGACGTAGTCCAAAGTACATAATTATATCTTGAGAACTGGCAGCAAATACAATTTGAATAAAATATTCATTCGAAATTTAAAAATAAGTAGATACAACGAAAATGACAGTTCTTATTTTTTATAACTTGAACACAATAGTCTATACATATCTATTCTTTCTATACATATCATAAAATCGTAAATGCAAAAATGTCTATTTGTACGCGCATCTCGCAAAAACCACTGAACGGAATTTGACGAAATTTTTATAGTGACAGTGTATATCCCGGATGAACATAATAATTAAAAAATATAATAAAAATCACTTAATCCAAAGTAAAGTTAAAAAAAATAATTTTAAATGTCATGTTGACAACGGAGAACTGCCATCTCGACGTGAGCTGGCCGTTGACAAATTGTTTGATAAATAAAAATAATAATTGAAAGTCGAAGTTATGTCGCTGTCATTGGTGCAATAAAATTTATATATCTGTTGCCCGCGGCTTCGCTCGCGTGAAATTCGTATTTAAAAAAAAAAAGTAAGTAACTAAAGGCGGGCCCGAAGGCGGATCTGCGCTCACGTAAACGATATTCTATCTCGATGAAAGTAACTAAGGGCGAGGCGGAAGGCGGAGCTGAGTTCAGGAAGAAGAAAAACATTCTTGAAGAAAGTAAGTAAGTATGGGCGAGGCCGCAGGCCGAGCTGCGTTCAGGAAGAAGCTAAACCATCATGAAGAAAGTAAGTAACTAAGGCGAGGCCGAAGGCCGAGCTACGTTCGGATAATTGAAAAACCATCTCGAAGAAAGTAAGTAACTATAGGCGAGGCCGCAGGCCGAGCTGCGTTCAGGAAGAAGCTAAACCATCATGAAGAATGTAAGTAACTAAGGCGAGGCCGAAGGCCGAGCTACGTTCGGATAATTGAAAAACCATCTCGAAGAAAGCAAGTAACTAAGGGCGAGGCCGAAGGCCGAGCTGCGTTCAGGAAGAAGCTAAACCATCTTGAAGAAAGTAATCAACTAAGGCGAGGCCGAAGGCCGAGCTACGTTCTGACAAATGATAAACCATCTCGAAGAAAGCAAGTAACTAAGGGCGAGGCCGAAGACCGAGCTGCGTTCAGGAAGAAGCTAAACCAGGCAACACCATCTCGAATAAAGTTAATTAATATTAAGATTAAGTTAATTTAATTTAAATTATTAAGTCCACGCTTCTAACGGCAAATATACCGTGCATCCTAGAACCTCGCGGTTATTCCCGACTGGAAGGCAAGAGGCCCGATGCTATCACCTTAGTGCCATGGACTAAGGGTAGTTCTTTGATGTGGGACGCCACTTTTGTTCTCGCATTGGCTCCAAGTCACGTTAGGACATCTTCAAGAGCAGCTATCGCGGCCGAGGCTGGGGCGGAGAGCCTCAAACGCAGCAAATATAGAAATATAATTCAAGATTTCGAATTTGTTGCGTTTGCGGTTGAAACCCTCGGTCCGTGGAGCAGTGAAGCCAAAAGAGGCTTGAGCTGGTTGACGCAACTGGTGTCCCGCCATCAAGGGCTTATGTACTTCATACAAAGGGTAAGCCTTGCCATTTAGCGGGGTAATGCCGCAAGTGCTCTAAGAACATTTGAAAATGCCCGTTTTGATAGTTATTTTAATGTTTGTTAGGTAGGTTTAATTCTTTAGTTATTAATATTACTTTTTTATTTATATGAAATAAATAGATTGAATAAACGATATTATATTCTATCGAAGAAAGGAAGTCTTTAAGGGCGAGGCCCGAAGGCGGAAGAGGGTTTTTGGTTTACCTGAACGCAGCTCGGCCTTCGGCCTCGCACTTAGTTCCTTCCTTTCTTCCAGAAGGTTTATCGTCTTCCTGAACGCAGCTCGGCCTTCGGCCTCGCCCTTACTTACTTCCTTTATTTGAGAAAGGTTTATCGTTTACCTGAAAGCAGCTCGGCCTTCGGCCTCGCCCTTAGTTAGTTACTTTCTTCAAGAAGGTTTATCGATTACCTGAACGCAGCTCGGCCTTCGGCCTCGCCCTTAGTTACTTACATTCTTCTTTGGAATACGAATTTCACGCGAGCGGAGCCGCGGGCTCAGCTAGTATTATATATAACAGTAATTAGTACTTATATATAAGGTACTAACAAAACATAGTGACTTGCGAAGTTAGTTTGTCAGTTCTTCTTCGCATTTAATTTAGAACTGGCGGAATTTTCGACGTATCCAAGAGTAGGTTACCTACTAGGTTACTTACTACAACCTCATAGGTACTACATAAATTCCCGCTTAGCTCTGAGTTTTTATATTGTATTTAAGGGTAGCACTGGAGTACTGCTCGCACCTGTGGGATGGCTCTGCCAAATACCAGCTTGGCGTCGAGCCGTGCGACTAGTGGGTGACCCCGAAGTGTCCTGCGATCTAGAACCACTGCAACACCGTAGGGATGTCGGCTCCCTAAGTGTGTTCTATCGCTTATTCCATGGGGAGTGCTCGGAGGAGCTATTTAATGCGATCCCGCCGTCCCCTTTCCACCTTCGCACCACGCGCACTGGGCAGGGATTGCATCCCTACACACTGGACTTACCGCGGATGCGTACCAATCGATTCTGCAGATCTTTCCTCTACAGAACCGGTAAACTCTGGAACGCTCTCCCTGCCCATATATTTCCCCCCAAGTACAGTCTCGGGTCCTTCAAGAGGGGCGTGAATGGGCACCTGTCAGGCCGGCATGGCATTCGCAACCCCCGCATACGACCGAATGTCCATGGGCGTCGTTAGACACCTTATGGGTGGCTCGGCGCCATATGTCGCGCTGTCAATAAAAAAAAAAAACCCTTAGCGGTCCCCCGACTCTTTTAAGTAAGTAAACGGAAATTACTTTTCATTTTTTAAGGGGTTCGGGGAGTTTTTTAAACGGTTTTATTTAGCTTGACTCCTTATATTTGTTTGTTTGTTTGTTTGTTTGTTACTATCTTTGTTTCAAATCTTGCGACAACTTTTTCAACTACTTCTAGTGAACCGATTTTTATGAAACTTTGCACACACATTGAGTTCTCGTGACAATACAATATTATGATAATTTCAACTTGGTAACGAGGGTCTGATGATGGAGTCAGGAGGACAGTGGAACTCTTCAACCGTTACTAGTAACCCCCTCGAGCTTGGGCTCATATGGTCGACGGACGGACGGACTTCCATGGTGTTATCTGGGAAACAACACACCAAGATTTTATTTATAGGATTATTAGTACCTACATACTTTGATTTGTGGTCGGCCGTTGTAGACAGTAACCTAAATTGGTTTGCTACTGCAGGAGTTGAATGAGAGGGGAGTCATAAATATATTCTAAGGCTGCAGTACATTTATCGGATAGGACTGAGTCAATAAAAACCTTACCTAATTAACCAGCAGCATTGTTTTTTTTTTCATTGTGTTTCTCTCGTAATAGAGAACTAGAGGCGTATTTCAATTTCCTGTACACAAAGGCGTGCGGCATACATAATTTAATGGATGATATGATACTGCACATTTTCAGGTTATGTTTATTTTGACAATTTTCACTACGACCCTACTTGGGTAATATAATAACTTACTCTGTACTACAGACAAAGGCAAGCATCCAATAAATAACATGCTCTAACATTATTTTATTTGGAAATATCGTGGAAAAATTTGAAATATTAAGAAGTATCAAAAGCACTTTTCTTACCTCCTCCGTGAAGCTGTAGGTACACTGCACTTCACCCAAATACTTTTACTGTTTGCTGCAAGCTTGGTGCATTCGTTTTCGAACGAAAAATGATAGTAAAAGGCATAACTCGTGTTTTTACGTGGTTGATTCTTTTCTTTGGGTAAAATTTCCTAAATGCTGGAATCCATAATGTTACCACGTAAAAAATGTAAAAATGCTCAATTCAATTCGGCCACTTTTTTTACATTTTGACAACGGATTCGTATTCAGAGCCCACACAGACACCCAGATATCGATTTTGAAAGCAATCGGTCCAGTAACTAAAAAGTTCAAAATGGCGGCCACTTTTTTTAAATTTTGACTACAGATTCGTATTCAGAGCCCACACATACACCCAGATAGCGATTTTGAAAGCAATCGGTCCAGTAACTAAAAGTTCAAAATGGCGGCCACTTTTTTAAATTTTGACTACAGATTCGTATTCAGAGCCCACACATACACCCAGATATCGATTTTGAAAGCAATCGGTCCAGTAACTAAAAAGTTCAAAATTGCGGCCACTTTTTTTACATTTTGACAACGGATTCGTATGCAGAGCCCACACAGACACCCAGATATCGATTTTGAAAGCAATCGGTCCAGTAACTAAAAAGTTCAAAATGGCGGCCACTTTTTTTACATTTTGACAACGGATTCGTATTCAGAGCCCACACAGACACCCAGATATCGATTTTGAAAGCAATCGGTCTAGTAACTAAAAAGTTCAAAATGGCGGCCACTTTTTTTAAATTTTGACTACAGATTCGTATTCAGAGCCCACACATACACCCAGATATCGATTTTGAAAGCAATCGGTCCAGTAACTAAAAAGTTCAAAATGGCGGCCACTTTTTTTTATTTTTACTACAGATTCGTATTCAGAGCCCACACATACATCCAGATATCGATTTTGAAAGCAATCGGTACAGTAAATAAAAAGTTCAAAATTGCGGCCACTTTTTTTACATTTTGACAACGGATTCGTATGCAGAGCCCACACAGACACCCAGATATCGATTTTGAAAGCAATCGGTCCAGTTACTAAAAAGTTCAAAATGGCAGCCACTTTTTTTAAATTTTGACTACAGATTCGTATTCAGAGCCCACACATACACCCAGATATCGATTTTGAAAGCAATCGGTCCAGTAACTAAAAAGTTCAAAATGGCGGCCACTTTTTTTATTTTTACTACAGATTCGTATTCAGAGCCCACACATACATCCAGATATCGATTTTGAAAGCAATCGGTACAGTAAATAAAAAGTTCAAAATGGCGGCCACTTTTTTTACATTTTGACAACGGATTCGTATTCAGAGCCCACACAGACACCCAGATATCGATTTTGAAAGCAATCGGTCCAGTAACTAAAAAGTTCAAAATGGCGGCCACTTTTTTTAAATTTTGACTACAGATTCGTATTCAGAGCCCACACATACACCCAGATATAGATTTTGAAAGCAATCGGTCCAGTAACTAAAAAGTTCAAAATGGCGGCCACTTTTTTTAAATCGCGAGATTAAAACACCATGAATATTATTAAACCGGAAAAAAATATTGTTTTAAGGAAGACTCCAATCTTTTACTCTGTTCCTCGAAGTTTAGGTAAATAAGCCCTACTTATTCTTATCACTGATTATTAGTACAACTTTTCAAAAATATTAGAACAACAGTCTGGTTTAATTTTTCAATATTTTTTTTTGGATTCAAACAATAATATTCGTTCAGTAAAAACTATTTGAAATAATATTACAAATAACAATTTCAAAATTCACAAATTTAACGCACCATCATCGTCCGTCAGACTGGCATTCGTAGTGATCCCGTCAAGTTGCCGTCAAGCAAGGCTTCCGATTGGTCGGACGGTCGGCTCTTACTACCAGATACCCGAGCCAAGCCAGCGATAACAAACCTGTCGCTGGCCTTGCTCGCTCTGTCTCTCTCCATATCGCAGGGCGCGATATGGGTAACGGAGATAGACAAGTCACGTCATAAAAGATTAAATTGCGATTTCGATTTTCGTAGTAGTAGGGATTTTTGGCTAGCCGTGCTCCGATACAAACGCAGTAGCGTTGCGTCTCCCGTATGTATGCTCGGTGAGATCAAAGCAGCAAGTACATAAGGCACGAAGACCCACCTGCTGCATGACTCGGTGGAAGTACCGCGCCAAGGTGAGAGGTGGCGAGCCTGTCGCCCTTTAGCACGGAATCTTGCCCTTATCCCTTAGTCGCGTTTTACGACATGCATGTGGAGAGATGCAGTGGGGCTATTCTTTTTAAGTACCGGCCCCTTCTTCTTCTCTTTGCGAATGTGAATTTGTGAATGTGAATTATCGAACTTTGCTTATGTATCTACTCTTATGTTAATAGGTGTAGGGTTTGAAACGTCCGAATTGCTACCACCGCACTGAATGGAGCTTGTTCGAAAGCTAATAATGTTCTTGTGAGTATGGGTTGATCATTTGTATGTAACTATAATATTAAATAAATACATTTTCATTTTCATTTCATTTTTCATAATAGCAAGTGATATCCTTCCTTACCTATAATAAAATCCAACGTCTGCTTTCTGTCTGAGTGTCTGAGTGTCTGAGTGTCTGAGTGTATGTCTGTCTGTCCGCTTATAACTCGAGAAACACTGAACCGATTTTAATAAAACAAAATTCTAAGGATAGCTTGATTCTTCCCATCAACTATAGGCTACTTATTATCACGCTAAATAGCTTATGAGGTTAGCAGTGAAGTGAAATATGAGAGCGGACGGAGCCGCGGGCACAGCTCGTTATCTATACATATAATAAAATCGTAGAGGTAAGAAAGTCTGTACATTGAATGTATTCGGAAAAAAACTAACCAGGGTGGCTTAAAATGAGATACTGAACATGTTAGAACAGTTTTTAAAATTTTTGTTTGTTTGTTTGTTTGTTTGTCTGTACGCGCATCACGCAAAAACCACTGAACGGAATTAGACGAAACTTTGTATAGTGGCAGTTTATATGCCGGGTTAACATAATACGTAAAAAAAATAACAAAAATAAAAAAAAATTCACAATTATAAACATTATTGCGCGTTTAAAATGACGTAGTCCAAAGTACATAATTATATCTTGAGAACTGGCAGCAAATACAATTTGAATAAAATATTCATTCGAAATTTAAAAATAAGTAGATACAACGAAAATGACAGTTCTTATTTTTTATAACTTGAACACAATAGTCTATACATATCTATTCTTTCTATACATATCATAAAATCGTAAATGCAAAAATGTCTATTTGTACGCGCATCTCGCAAAAACCACTGAACGGAATTTGACGAAATTTTTATAGTGACAGTGTATATCCCGGATGAACATAATAATTAAAAAATATAATAAAAATCACTTAATCCAAAGTAAAGTTAAAAAAAATAATTTTAAATGTCATGTTGACAACGGAGAACTGCCATCTCGACGTGAGCTGGCCGTTGACAAATTGTTTGATAAATAAAAATAATAATTGAAAGTCGAAGTTATGTCGCTGTCATTGGTGCAATAAAATTTATATATCTGTTGCCCGCGGCTTCGCTCGCGTGAAATTCGTATTTAAAAAAAAAAAGTAAGTAACTAAAGGCGGGCCCGAAGGCGGATCTGCGCTCACGTAAACGATATTCTATCTCGATGAAAGTAACTAAGGGCGAGGCGGAAGGCGGAGCTGAGTTCAGGAAGAAGAAAAACATTCTTGAAGAAAGTAAGTAAGTATGGGCGAGGCCGCAGGCCGAGCTGCGTTCAGGAAGAAGCTAAACCATCATGAAGAAAGTAAGTAACTAAGGCGAGGCCGAAGGCCGAGCTACGTTCGGATAATTGAAAAACCATCTCGAAGAAAGTAAGTAACTATAGGCGAGGCCGCAGGCCGAGCTGCGTTCAGGAAGAAGCTAAACCATCATGAAGAATGTAAGTAACTAAGGCGAGGCCGAAGGCCGAGCTACGTTCGGATAATTGAAAAACCATCTCGAAGAAAGCAAGTAACTAAGGGCGAGGCCGAAGGCCGAGCTGCGTTCAGGAAGAAGCTAAACCATCTTGAAGAAAGTAATCAACTAAGGCGAGGCCGAAGGCCGAGCTACGTTCTGACAAATGATAAACCATCTCGAAGAAAGCAAGTAACTAAGGGCGAGGCCGAAGACCGAGCTGCGTTCAGGAAGAAGCTAAACCAGGCAACACCATCTCGAATAAAGTTAATTAATATTAAGATTAAGTTAATTTAATTTAAATTATTAAGTCCACGCTTCTAACGGCAAATATACCGTGCATCCTAGAACCTCGCGGTTATTCCCGACTGGAAGGCAAGAGGCCCGATGCTATCACCTTAGTGCCATGGACTAAGGGTAGTTCTTTGATGTGGGACGCCACTTTTGTTCTCGCATTGGCTCCAAGTCACGTTAGGACATCTTCAAGAGCAGCTATCGCGGCCGAGGCTGGGGCGGAGAGCCTCAAACGCAGCAAATATAGAAATATAATTCAAGATTTCGAATTTGTTGCGTTTGCGGTTGAAACCCTCGGTCCGTGGAGCAGTGAAGCCAAAAGAGGCTTGAGCTGGTTGACGCAACTGGTGTCCCGCCATCAAGGGCTTATGTACTTCATACAAAGGGTAAGCCTTGCCATTTAGCGGGGTAATGCCGCAAGTGCTCTAAGAACATTTGAAAATGCCCGTTTTGATAGTTATTTTAATGTTTGTTAGGTAGGTTTAATTCTTTAGTTATTAATATTACTTTTTTATTTATATGAAATAAATAGATTGAATAAACGATATTATATTCTATCGAAGAAAGGAAGTCTTTAAGGGCGAGGCCCGAAGGCGGAAGAGGGTTTTTGGTTTACCTGAACGCAGCTCGGCCTTCGGCCTCGCACTTAGTTCCTTCCTTTCTTCCAGAAGGTTTATCGTCTTCCTGAACGCAGCTCGGCCTTCGGCCTCGCCCTTACTTACTTCCTTTATTTGAGAAAGGTTTATCGTTTACCTGAAAGCAGCTCGGCCTTCGGCCTCGCCCTTAGTTAGTTACTTTCTTCAAGAAGGTTTATCGATTACCTGAACGCAGCTCGGCCTTCGGCCTCGCCCTTAGTTACTTACATTCTTCTTTGGAATACGAATTTCACGCGAGCGGAGCCGCGGGCTCAGCTAGTATTATATATAACAGTAATTAGTACTTATATATAAGGTACTAACAAAACATAGTGACTTGCGAAGTTAGTTTGTCAGTTCTTCTTCGCATTTAATTTAGAACTGGCGGAATTTTCGACGTATCCAAGAGTAGGTTACCTACTAGGTTACTTACTACAACCTCATAGGTACTACATAAATTCCCGCTTAGCTCTGAGTTTTTATATTGTATTTAAGGGTAGCACTGGAGTACTGCTCGCACCTGTGGGATGGCTCTGCCAAATACCAGCTTGGCGTCGAGCCGTGCGACTAGTGGGTGACCCCGAAGTGTCCTGCGATCTAGAACCACTGCAACACCGTAGGGATGTCGGCTCCCTAAGTGTGTTCTATCGCTTATTCCATGGGGAGTGCTCGGAGGAGCTATTTAATGCGATCCCGCCGTCCCCTTTCCACCTTCGCACCACGCGCACTGGGCAGGGATTGCATCCCTACACACTGGACTTACCGCGGATGCGTACCAATCGATTCTGCAGATCTTTCCTCTACAGAACCGGTAAACTCTGGAACGCTCTCCCTGCCCATATATTTCCCCCCAAGTACAGTCTCGGGTCCTTCAAGAGGGGCGTGAATGGGCACCTGTCAGGCCGGCATGGCATTCGCAACCCCCGCATACGACCGAATGTCCATGGGCGTCGTTAGACACCTTATGGGTGGCTCGGCGCCATATGTCGCGCTGTCAATAAAAAAAAAAAACCCTTAGCGGTCCCCCGACTCTTTTAAGTAAGTAAACGGAAATTACTTTTCATTTTTTAAGGGGTTCGGGGAGTTTTTTAAACGGTTTTATTTAGCTTGACTCCTTATATTTGTTTGTTTGTTTGTTTGTTTGTTACTATCTTTGTTTCAAATCTTGCGACAACTTTTTCAACTACTTCTAGTGAACCGATTTTTATGAAACTTTGCACACACATTGAGTTCTCGTGACAATACAATATTATGATAATTTCAACTTGGTAACGAGGGTCTGATGATGGAGTCAGGAGGACAGTGGAACTCTTCAACCGTTACTAGTAACCCCCTCGAGCTTGGGCTCATATGGTTGGTTTGGACGAGTGTTCCATATTTCTACCAATACACTTGGTGACGATGGTCTGATGATGGAGTCAGGAGGTGGACAGTGGAACTCTTCAACCGTTACTAGTAACCCCCTCGAGTTTGGGCTCATATGGTTGGTTTGGAAGAGTGTCCCATACTTCTAACAATACACTTGGTGACGAGGGTCTGATGATGGAGTCAGGAGGTGTACAGTGGAACTCTTCAACCGTTACTAGTAACCCCCTCGAGTTTGGGCTCATTTGGTTGGTTTGGACGAGTGTCCCATAGTTCTACCAATATACTTGGTGACGAGGGTCTGATGATGAAGTCAGGAGGTGTACAGTGGAACTCTTCAACCGTTACTAGTAACACCCTCGAGTTTGGGTTCATTTGGTTGGTTTGGACGAGTGTCCCATACTTCTACCAATACACTTGGTGACGAGAGTCTGATGATGGAGTCAGGAGGTGTACAGTGGAACTCTTCAACCGTTACTAGTAACCCCCTCGAGTTTGGGCTCATGTGGTTGGTTTGGACGAGTGTCCTATACTTCTACCAATAAACTTGGTGACGAGGGTCTGATGTTAGAGTCAGGAGGTGGACAGTGGAACTCTTCAACCGTTACTAGTAACCCCCTCGAGTTTGGGCTCATTTGGTTAGTTTAGACAAGTGTTCCATACTTCTACCAATACACATGGTGACGAGGGTCTGATGATGGAGTCAGGAGGTGTACAGTGGAACTCTTCAACCGTTACTAGTAACCCCGTCGAGTTTGGGCTCATTTGGTTGGTTTGGACGAGTGTCCCATACTTCTACCAATACACTTGGCGAGGGTCTGATGATGGAGTCAGGAGGTGGACAGTGGAACTCTTCAACCGTTACTAGTAACTCCCTCGAGTTTGGGCTTATATGGTTGGTTTGGACGAGTGTCCCATACTTCTACCAATACACTTGGCGAGGGTCTGATGATGGAGTCAGGAGGTGGACAGTGGAACTCTTCAACCGTTACTAGTAACTCCCTCGAGTTTGGGCTCATATGGTTGGTTTGGACGAGTGTCCCATAGTTCTACCAATATACTTGGTGACGAGGGTCTGATGATGAAGTCAGGAGGTGTACAGTGGAACTCTTCAACCGTTACTAGTAACACCCTCGAGTTTGGACTCATTTGGTTGGTTTGGACGAGTGTCCCATACTTCTACCAATACACTTGGTGACGAGAGTCTGATGATGGAGTCAGGAGGTGTACAGTGGAACTCTTCAACCGTTACTAGTAACCCCCTCGAGTTTGGGCTCATTTGGTTGGTTTGGACGAGTGTCCCATAGTTCTACCAATATACTTGGTGACGAGGGTCTGATGATGAAGTCAGGAGGTGTACAGTGGAACTCTTCAACCGTTACTAGTAACACCCTCGAGTTTGGGCTCATTTGGTTGGTTTGGACGAGTGTCCCATACTTCTACCAATACACTTGGTGACGAGAGTCTGATGATGGAGTCAGGAGGTGTACAGTGGAACTCTTCAACCGTCACTAGTAACCCCCTCGAGTTTGGGCTCATTTGGTTGGTTTGGACGAGTGTCCTATACTTCTACCAATAAACTTCGTGACGAGGGTCTGATGTTGGAGTCAGGAGGTGGACAGTGGAACTCTTCAACCGTTACTAGTAACCCCCTCGAGTTTGGGCTCATTTGGTTAGTTTGGACGAGTGTCCCATACTTCTACCAATACACTTGGTGACGAGAGTCTGATGATGGAGTCAGGAGGTGGACGGGGAACTCTTCAACCGCTACTAGTAACCCCCTCGAGTTTGGGCTCATATGGTTGGTTTGGACGAGTGTCCCATACTACTACCAATAAACTTGGTGACGAGGGTCTGATGATGGAGTCAGGAGGTGTGCAGTGGAACTCTTCAACCGTTAATAGTAACCCCCTCGAGTTTGGGCTCATAGGGTTGGTTTGGACGAGTGTCCCATACTTTTACCAATACACTTGGTGACGAGGGTCTGATGATGGAGTCAGGAGGTGTACAGTGGAACTCTTCAACCGTTACTAGTAACCCCCTCGAGTTTGGGCTCATTTGGTTGGTTTGGACGAGTGTCCTATACTTCTACCAAAAAACTTGGTGACGAGGGTCTGATGTTGGAGTCAGGAGGTGGACAGTGGAATTCTTCAACCGTTACTAGTAACCCCCTCGAGTTTGGGCTCATTTGGTTAGTTTGGACGAGTGTCCCATACTTCTACCAATACACTTGGTGACGAGAGTCTGATGATGGAGTCAGGAGGTGGACGGGGAACTCTTCAACCGCTACTAGTAACCCCCTCGAGTTTGGGCTCATATGGTTGGTTTGGACGAGTGTCCCATACTACTACCAATACACTTGGTGACGAGGGTCTGATGATGGAGTCAGGAGGTGTGCAGTGGAACTCTTCAACCGTTACTAGTAACCCCCTCGAGTTTGGGCTCATAGGGTTGGTTTGGACGAGTGTCCCATACTTTTACCAATACACTTGGTGACGAGGGTCTGATGATGGAGTCAGGAGGTGTACAGTGGAACTCTTCAACCGTTAATAGTAATCCCCTCGAGTTTGGGCTCATTTGGTTGGTTTGGACGAGTGTCCCATACTTCTACCAATACACTTGGTGACGAGGGTCTGATGATGGAGTCAGGAGGTGTACATTTGAACTCTTCAACCTTTACTAGTAACCCCCTTGAGTTTGGGGCTCATATGGTTGGTTTGGACGAGTGTCCCATACTTCTACCAATACACTTGGTGACGTGGGTCTGATGATGGAGTCAGGAGGTGTACAGTGGAACTCTTCAACCGTTACTAGTAACCCCCTCGAGTTTGGGCTCATTTGGTTTGTTTGGACGAGTGTCCCATACTTGTCGAACGCAAAAGTATTAAACAGACATACCATCTGTTCAAATTGATTTTGAAAGAGACGGCGGACCCCTTATCCATCCTAAAGCCATACAGTTTCCAGCAAACTTTAATTATGGAACAGCTGAGAGACGGATGTTACCGATAATTTTGTCATGGGCCTCCACTGTCCATAAAATGCAGGGCAGTACTGTTGACCGTGCTGTCGTGTATTTGGGCTCCAGACTATTTGAGGAGGGTCAAGCGTATGTTGCATTGAGTCGCGTAAAGTCTTTAGAAGGGTTATGTATTGAGGAGCTTGATTGTGAGTAATTGACAGGTAAGAAACCGAGTAACAAAGATGCAATGAGAGAGTTGGAAAGGATGACGAGCTTGCGTAATGATGAATGATACGAGCGAAAAATCAAACTAAAAACGAGTAAATAAAAAAATAGGTAGAAAAACTTTTAAGTTAAACGGTTTTATTAAAAATAAAAAACTAGAAAAAAAACAGCTGTACAAAAAACTAGAAAATAATAAGGACACAAGCCTGGGCCTTCTTAAGATTTTACGTCTGGGTAAGAAATCGTGCAATACTAGCGTGCTGTCTTCTCATGTCGGATGCCAAAGGGCACATTGTGTCGCTGCGTCAGCGGAATAAGTAATAAATTGAGACTTTTAACAGACTAATATAAAAACGTGGGGCGTATAATATGCGTAATAAATAACATGCGCCCCACGTTTTTATATTAGTCTGTTAAAAGTCTCAATTTATTACTAATTCCGCTGACGCAGCGACACAATGTGCCCTTTGGCATCCGACATGAGAAGACAGCACGCTAGTATTGCACGATTTCTTACCCAGACGTAAAATCTTAAGAAGGCCCAGGCTTGTGTCCTTATTATTTTCTAGTTTTTTGTACAGCTGTTTTTTTTCTAGTTTTTTAGTTTTAATAAAACCGTTTAACTTAAAAGTTTTTTTACCTATTTTTTTTTAAATTTGTAATTAAACTTTTATTCCAAGCTTTAAAAAAAAACCGCATGCAAATCGGTCCAATTTTTAAGATAATACATTTTTTCATTACTTAATGACTTGATTACGAACATAGCTAAGAACCATCCCGATTAAACCAGCTTTCTAATAAAAAAACCTCATCCAAATCGGTCCATCCATTTGGGAGCTACGATGCCACAGACAGACACACCCATACACACACACATACACCCATACACACGCAAGTTAACTTATAACACCCCTCTTTTTGCGTCCGAGGTTAAAAAGGGTAGCACTGAAATGGCACATAATTCACCAAGGTGTGATTGGGTGATATAATGGGTGTTAAAGAGGTGATGTTGCCAACCATTACGCGTTCCATAAACACGACATTACAAAGAAAATCCTTAAGGAACCATAAAAAAAAGAAACAGCAATAATAAAGGAGTGAATACATCATAAATTGTGTCAGAAGGTAAGAGAGCTCTCCTTTTCTCTGTGATGGAGATTTTTCATTTTCTTCATACATATTTAAAAGCTGAAGCTGTACAGCAGTCTAGTGGTTGGCTTGTACTTCGAAGCACTGCGAGCGAAAGCAGGCCTCACGCACTCTATGTATAGCGCGCTTTTCTCAACCGTTCACTTCGAAAGAATGCGGCGCGCACCCTCCGCTCTCCGCCTCCACCGTACTGATGGGCAATTGCGGTGGGGGCGGGAGCGGAGGGTGCGCGCCGCATTCTTTCGAAGTAAACGGTTGAGAAAACCGCGCTATAGTATGTACTTGCGCGCGCTAACTACCTACGGCCCGACGGGCCGCCGGCGGTCTATTTCAAATTCGTCAGCCGCGCGAAGTATACATAGACGCTCGCCCACGCAACTGCGCGCAACTGCAAAGCAATAACCACTTTACACTCGACACTCGATGGCGACGTGAAACAGTAGGCTATTAAAGCCCGAAGGTAGGAACATTTTCTATGGAGTGATTTATCTGTTACGAAGTAACTATTAAGTGATCTGTGGCGAAAGTACGAGAGAGCGAAATGACAATTGAGAGTTAATGTATCAATACTAATTTGTTAGCTTCGGTAGCTCAGTGGTGCGGTCGGTCGGCTGTTGTTAAGCAACCCTGAGCGCGGTCAGTACTTGGATGGGTGACCGCTCGACCGTTGGAGGCTGACCGCGGTTCGGATTCCATGTAAAACTGTAGGTCCCTTCCCTTCTTACCTTACTAGGTGGTAGGGTTTATCCCGGCCGGGTTCAGCCCATAACACCGGGCGAACTAGGTGTCATGTCAGTGCTTCCCTTCATTTCATTGGGATTCGTGGTCGGTGTATGTGATGGTTCGCCATAAATGTTGTTTTATCCGATGTTTGTCGTAATAGTTCGTATTCTATATTTTGACATGTATTTGTCTGTATAGGTTGTTGTTCGGACTCGTTCTCCGCGCTTTAGCCCGCTCCATTGCAGGCCTTTTGCGCGTGTCTGTATAGGTATTGCTAACGGCTCATTCAAGCTACCTTGAAATTTTACATGGGAGTAGTCTATGTGTCGACAAACAGTTTTCCGATCCGAACTTGGCGGGACCGAAACAGCGGGCTAAACTGAACCGTGTGTTTTGTATAGGAATACTAATAATGTATGGTGAATCGGGATTAAAATACATACATTTTATAACCATTTAATATACTACTGCACTGACGTCCTTTCCGAATGCAATTATCTATGGGCTTTTGGCCATACGGGACCACACCACATACAATATCTAAACCCAACCGAACTATCTAGCTTTGCACGTTGCCGCTGAACCGAGCGCGGAGGCATTGTAACGTTGTTGATCGATTCCAAATTCAGCTTGACGAAACATTGATATACAAACACCGTGAACGCCGCCGCCGTGTCTACGTACAAACAACAATGCACTGGTATGTGTGACGCGTTGTGCCTGTATATTGCGGAGGGCGAGACGTGAATGGTCGACATCGCGGCTGATATTCCTAAAGTTTATTATGACTTGCGTGCGCCGCCGCACGTCTGAGCGTAGGCCGTACTCTGCGTACCCGCGTATCACCCTCCCAATAAGTATGACTGAACAAGGAAGTTTTACCTGAGTTAAAGTTAGAACATAAGGAAGAACCGGTCACTCATTCGAGTGTCGCTCCCTATAAACAAATGGCGTTACACAATCCTGTGCAGTTCTGCTTTTAGGCACACACATGATTCGCTCAATGGTATGTTAACATTATGCCTTCTCCATCGATATGACCTTCACTATATAACAATATAATAAAATACAACATATATATTCTGTGTGCATTTACGTCCAATAACTCCAGAACGTCTGAAACGATTTACATGTAATTTCACCAATGCAGTCTTACGAATCTTCTGTCATTAAGGGATATATACCATCACGCGATCTGAAGTTTGTGCTGAGCAGTGGGGCCAGAAGTGATGACAGTCGAAGTCGAAGAAAATCGGAGTCATATTTGCTCTCTCTGTCGTTTGTCCAATTTTAACTAAGCTCGTACTAAACTTGGATTCGAGCTGCATCGCCGAGCTCGTATCGTCTCATTTGCCACGAGGTCGTATTCATTGCTTTCAATTACCGATACACATTGCTAGTCCCCTACCTACCGAGACAACACGACACGACACGGTACAGCAGCACCACAGCACGATAACTATACAAACAGTTAGCTATACCGTCACATCCCGGCGCGGTCCCGTTATTAGTGCAGACAAGCTGCTCTCAGGACAAAGTTCGTAATCTATCTTCTCTATCTCTATCTCTGTATCTATCTCTATCTCTATCTCTATCTCTATCTCTATATCTAGTGTGTGTAGATGTGATGCATACTACAAGGCCTCACGCACTCTATGTACTTGCGCGCGCTAACTACCTACCACACGGTGCACCGCCGGCGGTGTAATTCAGTAGATATTCGTCAGCCGCGCGAAGCATACCTACACGCTCGCCCACGCAATTGCGCGCAGCTGCAAAGCAATAATGCACTTTACACTCGATCGTTTAGGTACATTTTCGCACGCAGCGATTGGCGACGTCAAGCAGTAGGCTATTAAAGCCGAAGGTATGGAACTTTTTCTATGGAGTGATTTATCTGTTACGAAGTAACTATTAAGTAATCTGTGACACTACTCCAACCCGAAAAAACGAAGAAAAACAGCGTGCTTTGCTTGCATCCATGGATGTTACACCGCAGCACTTGTTGTTTGTTGTTGTTGTTGTTGTTTTGGTTTGGGGTTGGCTCTAGGCCTGCAAACTAATCCCACTTGGTTGGGGACCTTCGTGCAAAACCCCGCAGTCTCCAGCTACCCCAGCCAGCCTATGTCTTCCATGGAAGCCACAAGTCGACAGGGGTGTCTGCAGGCCGCTTATCCCTTAGTCGCCTTTTACGACATGCACGGGGAGAGATGCAGTGGGACTATTCTTATTAAGTACCGACCCCACACAGTACCACCGCAGCACTTGTATGGATACTTAAGTTAAAAGTTAAGGGTCAGACAAGTTCTTTTGTCCATAGCTGCTTGAAGCTCTTCCACAGAGCACACATCAGACAAATGGTGATTTTATTCTGCTTGCGCTCGTATAATGAATCTCATGAGACGCTGCGTCGCGTCGTCGCGTCGTCGTAGTGATGTAAGAGCATGAGACGGTGATATATGCTCACACAGATACTTTCATCGTTTAGTTTGTATGGGAATTAGGTCACTATCTTTAGAAAACTTTGAGAAATGTGTGATGTACGTAGAATCGGAGTAGGTTAAGGTTTTGTAAAAAGATTCCACTTCTGATAGGCATCTTTCAAGTCAAATTGCAATGCCTTCCATAAGTTATGCCCAACCATAGGGTCTCTAATGAAGCCCATGGAGATTCGGTCGCATGCGGGGGTTGCGTATGCCATGCCGGCCTGACAGATGCCTATTGACGTCTCTATTGAAGGACCCGAGACTGTATGTGGGCAGGGAGAGCGTTCCAGAGTTTACCGGTTCTGTGGAGGAAGGATCTGCGAAAACGAACGGTACGCATCTACTTATGACACTGTTAGATCAGTTTCAGATTAGGTTTTTATTTTGTGTCTTCAAACAAAATGTTAGATTTCAAATTATAACGCAACATACTGGTAAAAACGTGGAAAAAATTCCAAATTGTCAGAGTTCGTATTAAAGCGACTGGACTTTGAATTCGGAACATTTTCAAACAAGGTTTAGGCGCGGACGTAGAAGGTCGAGTTCAGGCGTTTTCATCCGGGCGTTTTCATCTGGACGTGGCGCCGGGGCATCGGAGGCACTATTTCACAAACAATAAACCTCCCCGACATCTACCAAACGAACGCCACCCCAACTGTAATCTGAAAAATCTAAATTTCAATAGTGCGTTCCGCCAAAAAGGCCCGATAAAAGCGCCGGCCCATAAAAGCGCACAGGTCACGTAGGTCTATTGGGCTTTCAGGCTGATGAGAGCCTACCGTTTCAGGACGCGTCGCGGGCGGGGCGGGGGGCGCGCGGGGCACCGGGAGGCATTTTTGCGCCAAGTGTGACGCTCAGTGCGCGAAATTCTATTATACTCGCTCTTTAGGGAGGTAATTTGATTTGGCGACGGGTAAACACAGGCTAAACCTCCTCACGTGTTGTGATTCTGCTCGTCGACTACAGAGCTTCGATAAATTGCCATTTACAGTTTAAGTAAATTTACGTGATTACACCGACGTTGTTGATGAACTTGTACAGAATATCTCAAATTTTATATTCTATAGAACGTCTGGCTGCTGTTTTTCCCACGAACGAACTTTGACTGAACTGGAGGAAAATTGGAGAGACGTGTGTCCAGCAGTGGACGCTTACACGCTGACTGACTGACTGACTGAACTTTGACGATTGGATACACTTTGTATCTTTAGATTTTTAAATAATATTTAAAAATATTATGACTTATTTATTACATTTCTTTGTAGTAAACTTATACTAACTATTCTTGATTTGATTTGATATGTTTAAGTATCAAAATTGACGATGCCACTCTAATACACCAGATATATTTAATGTAAATAGGCAGAGCGGTCAGATTCTTGAGTTCTCATGTTCATGCTGTAAATATTAATGTTCTCGCATTGAATTTAGAACTGGCTGAATTTTCGACATGTCCAAGAATAGGTTCCTCCCAAGTACAGCCTGGGGTTTTTCAAAAGGGGCGTGAAAAGGCTCCTTTCAGGCCGTTATGGCATTCGCAATCCCCGTGCATCACAGACCACATGTCGCGCTATCTATAAAAAAATTGGTTACCTACCTATGGATGAAATTATACAATAAACATTAAAATAGCTTTGTCATTAGCAACGTCCGTCTGTATGTACGTAGAGTTGTGATTGGAAAATAATGTTGAATCAATAAGTATTATTTAATTTATAAATATAATGAAATCATATATTTTAAACAATGACCTAAACTGCCAAGAGGCTGAATAAAATTTAATAATCAATTCTCACCGCCTACTTGCGTCCTCCCCATCGAGTCCTGCGGAACCTTCCGTCGCCGTGCGGGGTCCGCCCCGCCGCCCCGCCGCCGCGTCGTCGGTGCGTGGGGGATTGTTACACTACCTGAATTTTGATTAACGTGACTGTGGGGGAATCAATAGCAGGGTTTGATTTTTAAATGATTTACGAAGTAAAAGAGAGCCGTCTATTCGATCCGCGTGAATTTTTATTTCCGCCATAACTTTATAATGGATGGACCTAATTGAGTTGTGATTTTTAAAATATCACATTGCATGGTTACTTTTGATGATTTCTTTTGGAAATTATACACACAAACCACAACCTTTATTCCGACAATTGGGGTAAGCTGAGTAGTCGGTGTTGTGCCGCAAGTACTCTTGTAAATTACAACACCGACCACCATGTTTAGCAAAGTATTAGGACAAGATAACTATCAAGCAGCAAGTGAGGCACAAAGACCCACCTGCTACAAGACTCGTTGGAAGGACCGTGCCAAGGTGGCTAGCCTGTCGCCCTTTGTCGGCATCTTGTCCTTATCCATTAGTCTCCTTTTACGACATGCATGGGGAGAGATGCAGTGGGGCTATTCTTTTAAAGTATCGAACCCACACGGTACTTTTGGAAATTCTGTATGAATAATGTTTAGGTACTCGTAAGTTCATCAGTGCGCTGCGCTATGTCCCCTGCGTTATTGCTTCTAAAGAATAGACCCACTTCATCTCACCCCGTGCATGTCGTAAAAGTCGACGAAGAGATAAGGACAAGATGCCGTGCTAAAGGGCGACAGGGTATCCACCTCTCAACTTGGCGCGATCCTTACATCATCGAGTCATGCAGCAGCAAGTGGATCTTCATGCCTTATTGGCTGCTTGATAGTTATCTACTTTGCTAAACGTGGTGGCCGGTGTTGTGCTGTAATTTACCGTAACACCGTTTACTCTGCGCACCCCGATGTTGCGATACAGCGTGCGGTTTGTATTATTTTCATCATCATCATCATCATCAGCCTGTATCGGTCCACTGCTGGACATAGGCCTCTCCCAAGGCACCACACGCGGTCTTCCGCTCTTCTCATCCATCCACTCCCGGCTACCTATTTTAGATCATCTGTCCACCTAGCCGGGGGGCGTCCCACGCTACGTTTGCTTGTACGTGGCCTCCATTCGAGCACCCGTCTACCCCATTGGTTGTCGGGTCTGCGACAGATGTGCCCAGCCCACTGCCACTTCAGCTTGCTTATTTTCTCAGCAATGTCGACTACCTTAGTTCTTTCACTTTATCGGTCAAAGAAATGCCGAGCATTGCTCTTTCCATAGCTCTCTCTTGTATTATTTTACTCAATAAAAACTATTGGGCATTAGGAGGTTCGCGTCGAGTGTTTAGTCTTGCCACACTGTGTGCAGGATCAAGTTTATTTATTTACTAGCTTTTGACCGCGGCTTCGCTCGCGTGAAATTCGTAGTTAAAACGAAGAAAGTAAGTACGTAAGTAAGAAAGAAGTTCGAGCTGCGTTCCTGCGTTACATTTATTTCGGCGCGCGGAACAATTCGGTTTGTATGAGAGCCGCACATCTTAGCGTAACCGGAACTGAATTTTATTTAGCCTATCCTGTGTCACGTATAGTTAGATGTGCTTGTGCTATATATCATCGAATTTGGATAATCGGTTTAAGATTTATGGAGGTACATAAAAAAAGATACAGAAAATATTTAAAAAAATGTTCAATTTAGGTTTAGTTATTTATCATGCATAGAGTCTACAAACGCAGTATCTCATAAAAAAAATCTGTCAAGTGCGAGTTTTACTCGCGCACGAAGGTTTCCTTATCTATCCGCTATCAATAATATCCGCCTATCCGCTCAGGTGGCATGGCAGGTGGCGGCTATCTTTTGTCTTTCAACAATGCAATGCATAAAAGCGTGTGGCGCCATCTATTATTCAGTAGCGTAACTAATCGATTTTCGTACGTTTGTTGTATGGGAGCCCCCCTTAATTTTTAGCATCTTCTTTTTTTTATTATTTTTTGTTATATCCGCCATAGTAACACATATTTTGTGAAAATTTCAACGGGCTACCTATCAAGGTTCAAGAGATACAGCCCTCGGACAGACGGACGGACAGACAGACAGCGGAGGCTTAGTAATAGTTACTTTGTTAGGCTTTCGTACGGGATACGGAAACCTAACAAAGTAACTTACTCCATGACCATCCTTTTCAGATTTATTATCAGTGTTGATAGCAACATTTCTGCCAACACGAGCCACCTCCGAGTGGGTTTGCGAGGAAACTGAGTTTCTCTACTCGGGCAAATATTTGCGGAGCTAGCCTCTGTTTGTTTTGAGCCACTTATTCTGTACGATTTTATTTAAGCTTCGTTTCTACACAAATAACAGACGGATCGACAAATATTAATTCTTTTTATTGAAAATATTCCTCACAATTTGGTTGCTCACGTCGTCGTGCAAGCGACAGAATTGACCAATAAATTCAAAAACCAGTTTTAAGAATTTTGATGAAATCTCTATCGTTTTGTAAAATATCTAAAACACCGCTAGTAGTCTTTACTCTTAACAGATTCAGATATTTATTTCACCATAAAGAAAACACACCATGAGCAATATTTCATTGAGACATAATGCATATTCAGCAGTATGGTTCGTCATATTTTTTTTTTGCCATGTCCCGTTCAGCAATGCAATCTATAAGGAAGAACCGGGTAAGAAACCATATAGAGCTTTTTTTTAAATATAACTTACATACCAAGTTTTAATTATGTTAAAGTTTTATATAACAATATAACATACTATGTCTAAGTAAAAAAGAAAATAAAAGATAGTAAAATACAAAGAACATAGTGTTCAGTCAAGTTAGTTGCATTACTTAGTGCATATACTTAATTCTCTCTTGAGAAAATTTTCTTCGTCACATCTTAGTCACCTTGAGCATGAACGAAGAACGGAGCCGGAAGGAGCCGAAGTAATTGATCACGCCCTATGTAATTCGATTAAGGTAAAGCCCGATGGGTAACTAAAATGAAAATTTAATTACGAATTCTCCAGGCGGTAGGTGCTTCGTTGCTCTGCGCAGTTCATAAAAACACTTCGCCGCTATACGAATTATTTATATTAAAAGTTGAGTGCGTGCACAATTCATCAAGGGAGCTTCACAAACACCCGACGAGGGGTAGAAATCTTTGATATATGTGTTGCAAATGGTCGGCCTTATGAGGGATGACCCCGTCCAAACAAATTGCTCAACATTATCCACCTACCCGCAGACCGCACTAACGACGCGCGCCTCAATGCACCTCCTCCCCTCCCCGCTCCCCCGCCCGCCCGTTTTTGCGGCCGCGCGAGACTTTAGCGGGTCATTCGTCTTCCGGCCGCCGACGTGTGCGGACATGCCCACTCCGTATGTCACGTGTTGAATGTGTGAACACGGGTTGAAGTAATTTGTAACATTTTTGCTGGAAGATAAATGGCGTTTTTCTTCGACCTCTAGGGAGCTTTTTAACGGATTTCGTTTAGCTGACGTCGCGCTTTCTTTCAAATAATGAGCCCCGTCATCTCACGGCGCTTTGGAAAGTTACGACTTGCGACAGACCATAATGCTTAACTTTGTTCTTATTAGTGAAGTGTTCACTGGCGCCTCCGCCGCCCTAACGATTGTGAAAATATTACATACATACATAGATACCACAAATATCCCGACAATAGGGGTAATAAGAGTAGTCGGTGTTGTGCTGCAAGTACTCTTGTAAATTACAGCGCAACACCGACCACCACATTTAGCAAAGTATTAGGACAAGATCAAGCAGCAAGTAAGGCACGAAGACCCACCTACTGCATGACACGTTGGCAGGACCGTGCCAAGGTGAGACGTGGCTATCCTGTCGCCGTTATAAATACTGAATATATTAGAGAGATGGAATTCTTCCCACTGATTCGGAACCTTTAGATTTACTTTCGGAACGTGTCCAAAGCGTCCATAATGTACAAAGGCTGGGATGGGGTAAGAACTTTTTAGAGGAATAAAGTTATCATTTTCCAGAATCTACTTTCCTTGTACGGCTTCAGCCCAAGCCGCGCCTCCGACGACGCCGACGTCGAGACGCCGACGCGAAGCCGGCAGAGCGTCCGTTTAATTTGCCATTAAAATTTTCGAGATGAGTTTCCCTCACCCTCACAATTGCCTCACTTTTTTTATCGCGCCGTAATTCCATTTAAATTCTGGTAGATACTTGGTAGTATGAATATTCAAATAAGCGTGAATTTCTTTCGGAAAATGAATGAACCTCATCTTATTGTCAGTTTAATATGAATTACGGATGTTCACCTTCAGGTTAATCGGCACATTTTTCACGTTTGTTCTTCGCGGCCGAAATAAATTTCTCTTTTTTTTTCTTGGCTTACCGGAGATTTGAAGGGCCGTTGCGTACCTGCAAATAAATAAACTGTAATCATTACAAATTGGTCTACATACATAAATACATACATACATATATTTTTTTTTAATCAAATCGCATCCTGTCCTTCAGCGTTTATTAAAGATTAGCTTATCGTATATACAGAGTGATTTCGTTAGAATAGAATAGAATATACATACTTTATTGCACATAAAAACACAAACAAAGATATAGAAGACAGAACCCAACAAACAAATTGCTCCTAACGGCAGGTGGTTTTAGATCTTAAAGTGTATTAAACCCTTTGGCTCTGGAAGCATTAACCAAAACAATCCTTCTGCTACACCAGGTGGCGCGCCGCGATCGGCGCCGGCGCATTACTCTCGAAAAAAAATCATTTTGGAAGATTTTTCCATAAAACACTACTGTGCCTGGAGTGGATGGATGAGAAGAGCGGAAAACCGCGTGTGATGGCGTGCCTTGGGAGAGACCTATGTCCAGCAGTGGACCGATACAGGCTGATGATGATGATGATGATGACCACTACTGTAAAGCTCTTGTCCCACCCATATAGCACTTACTAACGCTATTGGAAGGTCACTAAAGAACCTTCTTATAACGCCTGTCTAAATAACCTGTTAGTTGGGAAGATAACACATAACCAGAATCTATATCCCGACAATCGAGGTAGGCAGAGTAATCGGTGTTGTGCTGCAAATACCCTTGTAAATTACAGCACAACACCGAACACCACGTTTAGCAAAGCATACGGACAAGTTAACTATCGAGCAGCAAATAAGGCACGAAGACACACCTGCTGCGTGACATGGTGGAGGGACCGCACCAAGGTGATAGTTGGCTAGCCTGTCGCCCTTAAGGGCGAAGATCCCGTGCTTAAGCACGGGATCTTGCCTTTATCCCTTAGCCGCCTTTTACGACATGCACGGGGAGAGATGCGGTGGGGCTGTTTTTTTTTAAGTACCGGTCCCACACGGTACAAATTGGTCTATAATGTGTTAAATACATAAATATTAGAGGCGGTTTCGGTGAAATAAAAATTAACGGGTGGCCGAGTGGATTGGGTATCGGATTCTCATGCGAGAGGTCCGAGGTTCGAATCCGGTCGGCGTGTACCAATGAGTTCGGAACCGGTGTAAAACTGTAGGTTCCTTCCCTTACCCCTTACTAGGTGGTAGGATCAAATTGTAGCCGACCGGGTTGGTACCACCGTACTGTATGTAAGATGACCGCATAATATCCTCGGTTGTGTTCTCCTCTAGTCCAGTATAGCCAGCAATCCAGGGAAGTCTCCGGTATCGCACTTACCATCTCGGAGGTGATATTGGCTGGTCGGAGCATGTGCTTTGGCCCCTCCGACTCAGCCACTCATACCGGAATACATAAAAAAAAGGTACACAAATACAGCACAGATTACAAAGCCTGGCCAACCTCATCATTACACACTATTACAAACTGTTTACCCTTTCACTCTCGACATTTCCTACGAAATATTTTCCTACTGTCGTATAGCAACAATATTTCCATTCCCACGCTCAGCTCGGCCACCGTTAGTAGAGCCCGATGACCCCAAGACGAGACGATTCACACCCTTACGTACATTAAACTACTGTAGGTGTTCGCTAGTGGGTGTTACCCTTTTCACTGTAGCGCCCAACCCATTATTACGGTCTACTGAATCCACGTGTGGCGTGACACACATAAATACAATAATTTGTGGAAATCAATACTAATAATAAATGTGTAAGTGATGATCATGGAGTAAGTTACTTTGTTTTATGAGATACTGCGTTTGTAGACTCTATGCATCATACTGAAACTAAATTGACGATTTTTAGAAATACTTTCTGTACGTATGTATGTTCCTCCATAACTCTTTAACCGATCATCCGAATTCTACGAAACTTGACACAAGCACATTTAACTATACGTGTAACAAGATAGGCGAAATAATAATTCCGTTAAAATAATTCATTCATAAATAATTCAGTTCCAGTTTCGCTAAGATATGGCTCTCATACAAACCGAATTGTTCCGCGCGCCGAAATAAAAGTACGGTAGCGGTCTTACTTTCTTCTTATTAAATACGAATTTCACGCGAGCGAAGCCGCGACCAAAAGCTATTATATTATAAATATGAATAAAGGTATACTTAGTAGAGCTAAATGTGTGGTTGTTTGAAATTTGTGCTCTATCTTTGGGCGCAAAGAGTAAGATTGTTTTAATAACATTTACTTGTTAGATAGATAGATAGGAGTACTTATAGCTCCAAAACTTTTAACATTAACAAACGATAAGCAATTTGCGCGAGGGTCAAAGGCGGACTTATGCCTTACAGGGGATTTCTCCAAGTCAACTTTTGGATGTTGAGAGTCGTATGTTGTGAAATTATGGACACTGACACGGTTGGCTGCATGACCTATAACATTCATGATGTCAGCCCATAAGACCGGGTGAACTAGGTGCCGTGTCAGCAAGGTAGGGCCTAGTAACCTAGTAAGGTAAGAAGGGAAGGGACCTACAGTTTTACGTGGAATCCGAACCACGGTCAGCCTCCAACGATCGAGCTTTCACCCATCCAAGTAATGACCGAGCTCAGGGTTGCTTAACAACAGTCGACCGATCGCACCACTGAGTTACCGAGGCTGACAATATTTGTGCGATTCATTCTACTCCAACCCGAAAATAACGCCGTATCGCTATCCTGCTTGCACCCGTGAAATTTTCACCGTGCTTGCTTACCTTGTATGACGCCTTCACTTGCAGGACACTTCCATCACTTTTTTTTACTTTATTTATTGTCTAGGTATACAAGTGAAACCTGTTGTCTGCAGACAAGTCCACACTGTTACGTCAGCGTTTTAATTCGCACTCGCCGACGACTGAGCTACCCAAGGCACCCAAGCGCGGAAGCGGCGGCCGTCGAACTCGCCTCGCCTTTACCTCTCTACGTCGCTACCGCCATGACGCACGATGGCCACTCGGACAAAGAGAAGCATGTCAACTATGCTATTAAATAATTCGTGGCCTAAAACACTCCATTCTAAAGCGTCGGGCCCTTTCACCACATCGTCCGTACACCGCGTATTAAGGCCCTGTCAACCCGTATTCACCCGTACTCCTCTTTCAAGGCGCCCGACGCTTTCGCTGGTTAGAGCAACACAATCAATCAATAAAAAATTTGGTTTTTTATTTTTTTATTCCAAAACTACGGATCGAAACAAAAAAGTAAAAAGCTAGAGATTTAGATATATAGGTATATTCAACTAATAAAATATATTTTTTCCAAAGCCTTGATTTGGTCACGTTGCCTTAAATACGTTTTTATAACTAAATTCAGAAGCATGTTCATGATTTTTTTCTATCGAGCGAAGTTAATCAAATCGTGTTTTCAAAAAGCTATCGATCTGCGCTGATAGATGAAGTATTACATATATTAAAACTGAATCTGTCAGGTGAGCAATATTGGTGGTAAAATTCTTGAAATTCGAGTCAGACGCAGTCTCACGTCACCTTAAGTTGACTATAGGAATGGTCCAATAGCTAGGCCGCTTCAACCACGCACGCGACATTACACCCAAGAGACCGGTGACTCGTCCTGACACCCTGTCACAAAGCAAACACTAGCGCTATACAAGAATTTAACTTATATTTGTGTTGTGAATATTGTTACGCCTGTGTAGTACGCTCCGCAGGGTTACGGAGCTGCGGTGGAGTACGTACGACGTACGATACAGTTCTAACGCATCTCATGTTTCCGTGAAAAATCGGCAATTTCCAACAAATCAAATTTGGAAGCGTCGCCAGAAATGATTTTCCAATTTGCCTATAAATAAGGGTTCCTTTGTAACATTTGATACGAAACCATAAAAACTGAACTCATCCTACCTACGTAAAAGCGTAAAATCTGTAGGGAACGTCGTCGATTCTGTGTTCGCTTATAGCTCAAAAACTACTCAATTAGTTCACATAGGGTTTGCACTGACGAGTTCTGGCAGAACTGAGAATCATTATAATATAGAATAATTGCCCGAAGTAAATACCCACTTATTTAAACTAAAAATAGTTTTAGTTCCAAATTTAATTAGTTCGGCCATATCTTGTAAAATTTTAATTTAGTCAAAAAGCCCTTCCTAAAGTTTCTATCTTCACCAAAGTGTGTTCAATCAAAGTAAGTTTTTAAAGTAATTTAACTTGACGAGGCGAAATAGTTAGATAGAGCAGGCTCTAGCTAGATAGAGCAGTGGCGAGCTATTCAGAAAAGGAAATCGCGTAGGTGTAACATAAAATATGAATGTAGCCCTGTCACTTGATACTGAACAATGGTTACACGGCGCCGAGGTGGGAACGATTTTAGCCTTATTTGGGAATAAAGTAGACGATTTTACTGCACCAACGTAGGCGAAGCTGGGTTGCATCAATACTAATCAATGATCATCATCAATCAATCATCATCATCATCATCATCATCATCAATATCAATATCAATCAATCAATCATATCATCTAATAATAAATCTGTAAGCGATGGTCATGGAGTAAGTTACTTTGTTTTATGAGATATATGTTTTACTGCGTTTGTAGACTCTATATAAAATAATAAAACTAAATTGACGATTTTTAGAAATCTTTTCTGTATGTATGTATGTATGTATGTATGTTCCTCCATAACTCTCAAACGGATCATCCGAATTCGATTAAACTTAGCACAAGCAGATTTTACTATACGGGACACAGGATAGGCTAAATAAAATTCAGTTCCGGTTACGCTAAGATGTGGCGCTCATACAAACCGAATTGTTCCGCGCGCCAAAATAAAGGTATGGCGGTAGCGGGCTTACTTTCTTCTTTTTAAATACGAATTTCACGCGAGCGAAGCCGCGGGCAAAAGCTATAAACAATATTGTAATGTGAGCTGAAAGAAGCATTTTCTTTTAAAGTCAGTCAGTCAGCGTTTACTGCTGAATATACGCCTCTAAATTGTTAGTTCAGTCCTACCGGCAATCAGGCAGTGTTTGTCAGCCTCGATAGCTCAGTGGTGCAGACAGTCAACTGTCGCTATTGCATGTTAAGCAACGCTGGGTGCGGTCAGTACTTGGATGGGTGACCGCTGACCGTTGGAGGCTGACCGAGGTTCGGATTCCTCGTAAAACTGTAGGTCCCTTCCCTCCTAATCTTACTTGGTGGTAGGGTTTAACCCGCCCGGGTTGGTACCACCGCACTGAATGAAACGTCGGTCGAAACGGCTATGTAAATAGTTTGTGTTTTCCGACCAGTTCAGTGTAGCCGGCGCGATCAAAGGGGGAAGCACTGACATGGCACCTAGTTCACCCGGTGTTATGGGCTGACATCACGGACGTTGTAGGTGATGTAGCCAACCGTGTCAGTTTCCATGAAAAAAAAACAACCGTACGGAATCACTGATTGCTTCCGATGCGCTTGATGTCGTCGTCCCACCTGGCGTGTGGTCTTCCCTGTCCTGGTCCAAGGCCGCCCGCGTAGGACACGTTGACGCTAGCGGTCGTCGTCTTCCCGACTGACGTGCCCAACCTACTGACATGTGAGCTTAGCTACCCGAGTATAGATAGGCTATTAGCCAATCGGGCCGCCGTCGATGGTATGTGTATGTGTGTATTTGTTTAAAAGACAAAAGCGAAAACAGATTACGTAACCCTAAAAACAAACAATTCAGTACCTTATAAATATGTTGGTGATATAATAAATGCGCACTTCAGTGGTTAGGTTCTGCGGATCCTAACCACTGAAACCATGTCAGGTCTGGACACTGTTCATACATCAAATGCTTAGAAAGACGCTACAAGAGACGGTTTCAGAACGGAGGGTTCAGCTGTCGAAGATAGCTTTGTAGATTATCAGGAAGGTAATGCGAAGTCAGACATTTTCGGAGACATAATATTTATAATTTTGGGACAATTAAATATTATATTTTCAAAATTGGTCGAGCAATTTTAGAACGATAAAATTCATTAGCCAGTCAACGTGTAGGGGTTCACAATGTATATGAACGTCTTTAGAGACGGTCTTTTACAAAAAGTTGTGTACACAAAATTGTGTACTTTCAGAGATCTATATCATCGAAACTATAAGAGATACAGAAACGTATATGGATCTTTGAGGCATATTGCCTTAAATATTCATTCGGCAACTGCATTAGGCAATTAGGCACTGAATGAAAGGTCGGTCGAAACGGCTATGTAAATAGTTTGTGTTTTCCGTCCAGTTCAGTGTAGCCGGCACGACCGAAGGGAAGCACTGACGTGTCACCAAGTTCACCCGGTGTTATGGGCTGACATCACGGATGTTGTAGATGATGTATAACCAAACGGGTCAGTTTCCATAAAAAAAAACTGTGCATAATAGACCCAAAGAGTGTTGTACCTTGAGCCCATCGAAAAATATGGTTAAATGCTTATAAATCCAGAACTAACTTATTACTACTACATACGTACGTACCGTGTGGGGTCGGTACTTAAAAAGAATAGCCCCACTGCATCTCTCCCCGTCGCATGTCGTAAAAGTCGACTAAGGGATAAGAAAATTCGTCAGCCTCGGTAGCTCAGTGGCGCGGTTGGTTAGTCAACTGTTATTAAGCAACGCTGAGCGCGGTCAGTGATTGGATGGGTGACCGCTCGACCGTTGGAGGCTGACCGTGGTTCAGATTCCACGTTAAACTGTAGGTCCCTTCCCTTCTTACCTTACTAGGTGGTAGGGTTTATCCCGGCCGGGTTGGTACCACCGCACTGAACGAAACGTCGGTCGAAACGGCTATGTAAATAGTTCGTGTTTTTCGTCCAGTTTAGTGTAGCCGACATGAAATGAAGTGAAGCACTGACATGGCACCTAGTTCACCCGGTGTTATGGGCTGACATCACGGATGTTGTAGGTGATGTATAGCCAACCGTGTCAGTTTCCATAAAAAAAAACTGTGCATAATGGGCCCAAAGAGTGTTGTACCTTGAGCCAGTCGAAAAATATGGCCCTTAGAAAAAGTGCTTTTAACCCGTTGACGCTGGAGCGGTCTATATAGACCGATAGAGCGTTAAAATAAATTAATGCTTATAACCAGAACTAACTTATTACTACTACATACGTTCTATATTATTTTATACTGTTATGTACATACATTATTAATATTTTCTACAGTTCCTACAGTTGCGGGGTCTGTTGTGTAGCTAGACACAATGTATTGTAATCGAAGACGTTAAAAAAAACATGCGAAGTTTCTTGCCGGCACTTCTTTGTGGGCGTAATCGAACCGGATTGTAAAAACTAAACAGGATAAATTCAAGCTTTCAATACGAATTATGAATCCTTCCTCCTTATTACCTATAATAAAATCCAACGTCTGCTTTCTGTCTGAGTGTCTGAGTGTATGTCTGTCTGTCCGCTTATAACTCGAGAACCACTGAACCGATTTTAATAAAACAAAATTCTACGGATAGCTTGATTCTTCCCATCAACTATAGGCTACTTACTATCACGCTAAATGGTTTATGGGGTTAGCAGTGAAGTGAAATATGAGAGCGGGCGGAGCCGCGGGCACAGCTTGCAAAGAATAAAGTGCAAATTATCTTGTCATCAGTATTGCAATATTAAAAGGTAAGTGTGTGTTTAAGAGGAATTACGGGGAATTACGGACGGAATTAAAGACGTCATTTAGGATGGACAGACTCAATTTGTTTTTTAGTATACATAAACTTTTGGCGAGCCCTAGTGAGAGGGATTTAGTAATTGTGTTGAATTTCGTGGAGCGTTCTCTATCCCTTAGGGCACCCTTAGGGACTGTGGGCCCTAAGGGATGGAGAAGATGAATACTATTAAAAGCCCTAAAATAAAACAAATAAAAAAAAATATAGCTCAAAGATTTTTTCAAAACCGGATGAGTATTTTCGGAGTTTACCTCCTACATTTATTTTTTATGGAATCTGACATGGTTGGCTACATCCATCTTAATATTAATTAAACCTATAATAAAATCCAACTGCTGCTTTCTGTCTGAGTGTCTGAGTGTATGTCTGTCTGTCCGCTTATAACTCCAGAAACACTGAACCGATTTTAATAAAACAAAATTCTACGGATAGCTTGATTCTTCCCATCACCTATAGGCTACTTACTATCACGCTAAATAGCTTATGAGGTTAGCAGTGAAGTGAAATATGAGAGCGGGCGGAGCCGCGGGCACAGCTTGTCACCTATGTACAACAACCGTGATGTCAGCCCATAACACAGAAACTACAAATTAATTAGTTCAACATCGAAACTTACAAACTTTATCTCTTTATAATATTAGTGTAGATTACAATTTTTTCGTTTCGCTTCTGAAGTTGACGGAAGCGCCTCATACCCCCCGGTGCCTTCGTAAACGAAAACCATGCAAAAGCCGAGGGAGCATTTCCGCCACTAACGACGTCCAAGGTTCGCGGCTCGAGTGCGCGTGTCGAGCGGTGATAAGGATTATCGGTCAAGTTGCGAACACATCGACAGCTGGGGGTGGACTGGAACTGCGACACTGCCGGGTATTAATATTAATTAAACCCAGTATCCTTCCCGGTGTTACATTAATAGATGGTGGTGCCCGAAAAGGGTGCTTTTGCATCGGAAACTTAATTTTGTTTTGTTCTTTGACTTAATATTTTAAGAACTTTTTTTTCACTTATTACGTTTCGAACGTTATAAGTACGTTAGTTTTAGTATCACACATAGAGTCTACAAACGCAATATCTCATATAACAAATTAACTTATTCTGTGACCATCCCTTACAGATTTATTATGAGTATTCATTTTAATAAGTAAATACAAAGCCGTTTACTATTTCGTTTATCAACTGCAGCAGAATATCCATAAACCATTAATAGCAGTTTAATCACCTTTCTTGAAAAATTCAATTAAACATAGGTTCCAGTCCTCCAGTACGGGCGCGCTTCTGCATGCCGGAGGGCCATTGTTGGCGGCTGAGAATGGCGTGAGGTGGCGCGGCGGATATCCTGACGCCCAGAATGGCGCTGCGGATGGCGGCGGCGACGACGCTGCGGATGGCGTGGCGTGACGAGCGGGAATGGCGCGCCTACCGCCTAGTGCAGTGATATGATAAGGCAGTACATTTAAAGGAGGGCCAAAGAGGAATCATTTTGGGAGGCCGAAAAAAAAGTGAATTGACATTCGTGAAAAACAAATTATTTAATTGTATGATATAGACAATACAATACTTGAAGTTAATTTCTTATCTTAGCAACTGATAAATCCCCAGAAATATAGCATAAATCGATGAAGAAAACTATATAAAAACATTTGTCTCGAAACAAATAAATAAAATCTCGCTAGGTAGAAAGCGAACTAACTACCGCCGGGTTGGTTTGGTTTCGTGAACTCAATGAACGTTCCCCGTGTGCTTTGTTCGAAAATTATTATATTTTTGGGCCAAATGTATTTTGAGGCTGAATCTGTCCGTGAGAGTTTATTTGGTTAAAATCGGACGAGTACTTTTGACGCTATCGCAAGTTGTACTGAGCGCGAGAGCATACATGGGGAGACGGTGGTGACGTCATCAGTGGTGGGGGGGGAAGTCGAATGCACGGTTTTGTGTAGTCGCCGGATGGGTCTTCAAGGCGTGGTAGCGTTCACGTTTGTAGGTTGTATAATTTGGCAGCACGAAACCGTCGAAAGTACATACTTTGTGTCGCCATCTTTCTGGAATGCCCCCCTTGTTGCGAAGCCGTCGCGGGCCGGATTAAACAGACTTGATATATACATAATATACAGATTGACTTGATATATTTAAGTATCAAATTGAATCCCAAATTGACAATGGCACTATACAACAGATATAAGTAATGTAAATAGGCTGAGTGGTCAGATTCTTCAGTATTCATGTTTATGCTGTAAAAATTAATGCTCTTGTGAGCGGTATATTATGATGGGTTAATTATTGTAAATTACTTTAATATAATATTAAAATTTTATTATAAGGTACTAACAAAACAATGTGACTTGCGAAGTTTGTTTGTCAGTTCTTCTTCGCATTGAATTTAGAACTGGCGGAATTTTCGACATGTCCAAGCGTAGGTTACCTACCTATGGATGAAATTATACAATAAACAAATAAACAATCAACTCGCTCGCGGGCCGGATTGGCCTGTGGGCCGCCTTTTGCCCATCCCTGGTCTAGTGCGTCGCCCATTGAGAGCGAAGATTACGCCCAGACTGGGCTTCTAGTGCGCTTCAGTCTACATAGCCTACATGGCATCGTTCCAACGCGTCGTCTCGTCGCCGGCTCGAGATGAGGCGATTGTGGCCATCTCTCATTCACAAATTGTGCTCAGCGATGCTGAAAGTAGCTGTGTGTGCAATGTTTATATATATGTATGTACTCATTAAACCTAGATATACATTACTAGCTTTTTCCCGCGGCTTCGCTCGCGTGAAATTCGTATTTAAAAAGCAGAAAGTAAGTAAGTCCGCTACCGTACCTTTATTTTGGCGCGCGGAACAATTCGGTTTATATGCGAGCCACATCTTAGCGTAACCGGAACGGAATTGTATAGCCTGTCCTGTGTCCCATATAATAAATTGTGCTTGTACTAAGTTTTATCGAATTCGGATGATCGGTTTAAGAGTCATGGAGGAGCATACGTATACATACATACAAACAGAAAAGATTTCTAAAAATCACCAATTTAGTTTTAGGATCATTCATAGAGTCTACAAACGCAATATCTCATAAAACAAAGTAACTTACTCCATGATCCAACCCTTACAGATTTATTATTAGTATTGATGTTTACGTTGCTTTTAAATAAAAATGAGAGAGGTCATCAGCACTATTCTATTTACGCTTCTATAACGATATGCTTTTGACTCTTTTTTCCCGGTCTGTGTTTTGACTAAATCAATTCTGACAGCTGTTCTTCGTGAACAGGAGAAATAATTTATTTTACAGCTGGCGGGTCTTCCATCACCTAAATATTTTTAACCCCGACGAAAAAAGGCTGTTATAAGTGTTACGTGTGTGTGTGTATGGGTGTGTCTGTGGGATCGTAGCTCCCAAACGGATGAACCGATTTGATAAATAAAATATTAGATTATTTGTATAATTTTGTAGGGGTAATGAGTGAATGTTAATTTGACACGGTTCCTAAAGTGTGAGAAATGAGAGAGTCGTGTGTACAACATACGTGTTCATTTGACCGCGTCTCCTGCGAATGTTTTTTTCGAAACATTACACAGAAACATCGAAACATTGGGGCGTGACATTTGTATGAAAACAAATGTTTCTTGTGTAATGTTTCGAAAAAACATGCGCAGGAGACTCTGCTTTTTTTTGTTTTATGGGAAGCACGACATATGGCGCGCGCCAGACTAACGCAGAAGTGTAGTCCGACGGCGTCCACGGGCATTCGAATCTTTACTGGGGCTGCGAATACCATGTCGGCCGGCTAGGTGCACCTTCACATTATGTTTAAAGGATCCCAGACACAAATTCTGGATTTGTGTAAAATGAACACGTATGTTGCGTTATAAAACGTATCTTTTTATCTTGCGTTGTCAGAGCAATGGTAACGTAAAGGGGGTGACTTATTTCGGGAGCACGTTAGGAGGCGGCGGGGCGGTGCGGGGTGGGGGATGCACCGGGGGTGACTCGGTTTGACGGTGACCTATTTCTGTAATATTCATATCCAGTCCCCCTGCTCGTCCATTGCGGGTGTAAATGTAAACAGTACAGTCTGCTTCGTAAGCACGTGTGTGTACCTACACAAAGAGATCAAAGTGATAGACTTGTCTTTCAGACATGGCATACTGTTTACTCGTGTTGACGTAAAATACTAGATTTTAAGTTGTATGCGTGGATACAAGAGGGTGAAACACGGGCGAATTCAAGTAAGAAAAATGAGGTCAAGTTGTAATAAAACACGAGATCAGAGTGTGGAGAATGTGTTTTTTTTTTTCATAAAGTGTTTTTTTTTTTATGGAAACTGACACGATTGGCTACATCACCTACAACGTCCGTGATGTCAGCCCATAACACCGGGTGAACTAGGTGCCATGTCAGTGCTTCCCCCTTTGATCGTGCCGGCTACACTGAACTGGTCGGAAAACACAAACTATTTACATAGCCGTTTAGACCGACGTTTCATTCAGTGCGGTGGTACCACCCCGGGCGGGTTAAACCCTACCACCAAGTAAGATTAGGAGGGAAGGGACCTACAGTTTTACGAGGAATCCGAACCTCGGTCAGCCTCCAACGGTCAGCGGTCACCCATCCAAGTACTGACCGCACCCAGCGTTGCTTAACATTCAATAGCGACAGTTGACTGTCTGCACCACTGAGCTATCGAGGCTGAAATTGTGTTCCTCGAAATCATAGCGCATTAGTAAAATTGGCTAATCATGAATTGTTTTTTTTTTTATGTTATGCCATATGGGTGGCTGAGTCGGAGGGGCCAAAGCGCATGCTCCGACCAGCCAATATCACCTCCGAGAAGGTAGGTGCCACACCGGAGACTTCCCTGGATTGCTGGCTATACTGGACTAGAGGAGAACACAACCGAGGCTGCTATGCGGCCATCTTACATCCAGTACGGTGGTACCAACCCAGTCGGCTACAATTTAAGCCTACCACCTAGTAAGGGGCAAGGGAAGGGTTTTTTTAAGGTTTTTAAATAAATAAATGATTATTTGACTTGATGTATGAATTTATCAAAATTGACGATGGCACTATACACCAGATATAGGTAATGCAAATAGGGAGAGTGGTCAGATTCTTGAGTATTCATATTTATTATGCTGTAATGTTCTTGTGAACTCCCTATGGGTTAATTATTGTAAATTACTTTAATATAATACTTATTATAAGGAACTAACAAAACATTGTGACTTGCGAAGTTTGTTTGTCAGTTCTTCTTCGCATTGAATTTAGAACTGGCAGAATTTTTGAAATGTCCAAGCGTTGGTTAACTACCTATGGATGAAATTATACAATAAACAATGCGTGTTACTTTCCAACAAAGTAACTCGACTTGGCGGTGGCACTCCTGTGCCCCCAGATTTCATTGTATTTTGTCTATCAACTAAATGAAGTAACTACTTTCAAATAAGATGAAATAAGAGAACAATTTGGTAATTCGAGCATTAGTTTATTCGAAACATCCACATCTACGAGTATTTTGTTTCAAAAACAGTAAGTTCTAATTAGAAATCCTCATCGAAATAGTCGACGCGAGAACTTAAGACTATTGAAGACACTTTACCTGACTATCCTTCATATTTTCACACATATTCACAAAATTAAATTGAGTATTGTTTACCAAACTTAATTTAATCTATATTGTATCATTCGATTTTTAATATGACTTATTACAATGTTTAACATCAGATCTGCCTTGAAACATCAGTATGGAGGAACGGATGTTTGGTACTGCTGTCATGTCATGAAAAGCGCCCAAGTTTCGTATTAGTAAGCACGGAATCTGCGTATCTCGGTTGAGTTTTCTCTCATTTACCCCGTCGCGTCGCCGCCCCCACGCGCCGCCGGCGCGGGCGGTGAAGGGTAGGGGGTGTAGGTGAAGTGTGCACGGAGGGTGGGGGGGTACATCCTTCACATGTCTCTCCAGACCACTATTGTTAATGGAAGACGTTTGTTTGTTGACTCTGCCGGCGGCCGGTGAGTGAGAACATGAAAATATGTACATAGAATCGATATCGAAAGTTGTGGAAAATTGTTGGCACCACATCTTGTACAGTAACCGGGAGTAAATTATGTACATTGAGCTTTAGAAAGAGACAATCCGGTTGTAGAGCGTCGTCTCTGTCGCACAGAGACTTGCGAGTATGTGCGAAAGAGACGACGCTCTCCAACAGGATTGTCTCTTTCGAAAGCTCGACGTACGTTGTTTACTGCCGTTTGCTCTGCATAATACGAGTACCTACCACACCTTACGAAAAGTAAACAAAGTGGATTGTCAAGGTAAAATGAGGGTCCTACAGTTTACAAGACCAGCAATGTCAAAGAGATGTGCGAATATTGAACATAGTGGGTTGTCAAGGTAAGAGGAGGGTTCTACATTTTACAATACCAGCAATATCAAAGAGATGTACGAAAAAAGTTAACAAAGTGGGACGTCAAGATCAGAGGAGGGTCCTCCAGTTTACAAGACCAGCAATGTCAAAGAGATGTACGAAAAGTGAACAAAGTGGTTTGTCAAGGTGAGAGGAGGGTCCTACAGTTTACAAGACCAGCAATGTCAAAGAGATGTACGAAAAGTGAACAAAGTGGTTTGTCAAAGTGAGAGGAGGGTCCTCCAGTTTACAAGACCAGCAATGTCAAAGAGATGTACGAAAAGTGAACAAAGTGGTTTGTCAAGGTGAGAGGAGGGTCCTACAGTTTACAAGACCAGCAATGTCAAAGAGATGTACGAAAAGTGAACAAAGTGGTTTGTCAAGGTGAGAGGAGTGTCCTACAGTTTACAAGACCAGCAATGTCAAAGAGATGTACGAAAAGTGAACAAAGTGGTTTGTCAAGGTGAGAGGAGGGTCCTCCAGTTTAACCAGCAATGTCCAAGAGATGTACGAAAAGTGAACAAAGTAGTTTGTCAAGGTGAGAGAAGGGTCCTACAGTTTACAAGACCAGCAATATCAAAGAGATGTACGAAAAGTGAACAAAGTGGTTTGTCAAGGTTAGAGATGGGTCCTACAGTTTACAAGACCAGCGATGTCAAAGAGATGTACGAAAGTGAACAAAGTGGGTTGTCAAGAGGAGAGGAGGGTCCTCCAGTTTACAAGACTAGCAATGTCAAAGAGATGTACGAAAAAAGTTAACAAAGTGGGTCGTCAAGGTGAGAGGTGGGTCCTACAGTTGAGACCAGCAATGTGAAAGAGATGTACGAAAAGTGAACAAAGTGTGTATGTACCACCAAATATAACAACGTGGACCTTCCACCAGGTCATTTGGAGTAAAAAAAAATTTTATACAATTTTTCTCTTAGATTACTCTTTTTCATACAAAAGTTTAATAAAAAAAATACCGGAATAATGAATGCGATTTCGAGGTATTTATTTCATTCAGCCGGGCTAGTCGCGCTCGATTGCTTCTCCCCTCTTTAAAAACTGCTCGCTCCATTGCAGTGTCTCGCTTGAACGCTTCCGGTTTGGGAAACTATTAGACGCTCTATGTTTAAAGCTTTCGTTAATGATGCTATGTGACAGTTTTTTTTTTCAGCAAGTTCGTTCGCGTGCATTTTTTTAACCCCCGACGAAAAAAACGGTGGGGTGTTATAAGTTTCACGTGTGTGTGTGTGCGGGTGTGTGTGTGTGTGCTTGTTTAATCGGGATGGTTCTTAGCTTGTAATCAAGTAATTAAATAATTAAAAAAATTATCTTAAAAATTTGGCCGATTTTTATGCGGTTTTTTTAAAAAAGCTTGAAATAAAAGTTAAATTACAAATTTAAAAAACCCCTAACCCTTAAAAAAAATTTAAAAATAATTTCCACTTACTTAAGAAGTCGGGGGACCGCTAAGTAAATCAAATATAAAAACTCAGAGCTGTGCGGGAATTTACTTAGCGGTCTCCCGACTCCTTTAAGTAAGTAAACGGAAATTATTTTTGAATTTTTAAGGGTCGGGCGTTTTTTAATCCCCCTATTTGACGGTGTCCGAATTTTGAAAGCGTTTTATTGAGCGTCTAGGCTGATTGCATTCATAGAAATTTAAAAGGGATAAGGACAAGATGAAATTATGAAATGTTTATTACAGATAACATACACATTAATTTTGCGGTCCCTCTCCCCTAAACTAGCTTCATAGCTGTGACATAAGGGAGATGTATTCAGTGAGCGCAATATCATTTGCTTGGGTATATATATTTACATATATTTAGCCTAAACGTGGGATGGATGGATGCGGTGTGTTGTGGTGTGGTGTAGTAGTATAGTGTAGTGTGGTGTGGTACTGTGAGTTTATGTTAAGTTTTGTATAAATACGTGCATTGTGTCTTTCACTTCGGCCAAAATCGAGAGTTGTTGTTCAGTACCTTCATAAGCCATTTCAATAAGACTGTTAAACACTTGTATTTTACAGTTAAGATGTTGCGCTAAAGGGCGACAGGGGGTAGCAACCTCTCACCTTGACACGGTCCTTCCACCGAGTCAGTTGGGTCTTCGTGCCTTACTTACAGCAAAATAGTTATCTTGTCCTAATACTTTGCTAAATGTGGCGGTTGGTGTTGTGCTGTAATTTACAAGAGCACTTGCAGCACAACACCGATTACTCTGCTTACCCCCAATTGCCGGGATACAGCGTTTGGTATGTATGTATGTCATGCATGACACTACTTGTTACAATTTGTTCTATTGTTATAGATACAATTTGTTATATATACTCGTAATACAGCTACTACTCTTGAACTTGTCACTACACTATGTGACATAATTTGAATGTGAACGGGTTACGTTGGAGGCTAATAACCTCATCTAATCCAACCAAATGAATGCAACTGGTTTAATTACGTACTTCGTTATAATTTTAATGTTCTGATTCAATTAAAACCTGCACATGTACCATTTAAGTATCGCTTGATTTGAACACGAAATAGGCATCAAGGTCGCGCCACACCTCCGAATCCGGACCAGACAGTCGGACTGCACGCGTGTGTACTGTGTAGACATGCCGTACTATATCCAGAGAATTCAGAACCGTAGAAGGGACATTACTCGTCGTCGACCTTAAAGAACTATCTGGTGATTCATAACTATTCATAAGGCCAGGTGTTGAGGACTCGGAGAGAAAAGTGGACTGTATAGATAATTGGCCTTGCAAGGTTTTGTAAGGTTTGACTTACCGACCCTTCCCCACCTTCTGCAGCTGCGTCCTGCCTGGCTGGATCGGTCTGGATTCGGTAAGGACGTTAGGTATGTAACTTGAAATTGATTGCAAATTTTTCTTTCTTGTTAGACAGCGCGCGCGCGCTCATATCGTGGTACATTTGGAAAAACTCATCGATAATATCTCCACTCTCTGTCATGGCAAGAGAATGCTCAGGTTATTTTCAGCCAGTTGCGGCGAACAGTGCCGCTTCCAGTGAATGAAAGGAGGAAAAAGTTCAAACCTTCACAGGTTCCTTGCAAGATATGTGATAAATAAATGGATAATAGAATTAACTCTAGTTTGTGCAATTATGATTTTACATAAATCAAGTTTGGTACGGAACACCAGGAATCCACCAAAACGATGGGCGGAGAGGAGAGGAGAGATGTGTCGTAAACAACCAATAGGATTTCATTATTTACCCATCTCCTCTCCGCTTAGCTTCAGTAGACACGGTTCAACGTTCCACGGTTCCACGCGGAGTGGCGGAGAATAAACCCCCTGAAAGGTCCGGCATTGCAACAAAATTACCCAACATACTGTTGCGTACAGAGAACGTTTTGTCCCGCTGCATGTTCCAAGAAGTTCCCCGTAACATGTGCACATTGTACTTCTAGCGACTATACTTCTATGGAGCGACAAAATCACCCATATCGCCCGCAACATGTCCCGCGGCACGTAAATGCCGCTTGAACGTTGCACGCAGCACTAGCTCGCAGCAGCAGCACGCAGCTCCTAGGAGAAGAATTTACTCTATTTTAAGTCGAAATTAAATGCAATAATATTTAAGTCTTATTTAAGATTAATTATTTAATAATATTTTTTGAATGTAAATCTAATATTTTTGCATGTTGCTAGGGTATTTACCTCCTATTAAATCTAAGGCTTTACGTGCTGCTTTATAGTCATCTTGTCCTAAAGGTTACTGAAGGTGGTAGTCAGTGTTGTGCTGCAATTTAAATTAATCACCAGAGTTCTTGCTGTATAATACCGGTTACGCTGTTTTGGTACCTATGTGTATGTTTCACCAACACGCGTGTTATGAGTATGGCACCCGTGTGATGTAAAATGTATGCATTTCTTTGAGACGACGGCGACACGACGCGATGTATTGTATGCAATGGCACTTCTGTCGATGTAAATTATTTGGGTAGATAACATCGGGGTTAGGGGCACGGAGGGTCTGTCCGTATTCAAAGGGGCCAACTTCCAATTAAACCATGCATAATCTACGACCCCAATCTACCTAAACTTATAAACTTAAATACCTAAGCGCCTAGCGTATAGGGTATACTCTTACTAGCTGCGAATACAGTTTGGTAAGATAATCGTGAATCCGTGATACTGTGTAGACAACAGAATACAAGGATAAGAACCTTGGCAAGGTCCTTCTACTGTCGTTCCGTAGGTAGGTACGTAATTGTGTGCACCACTGATATACATGGTATATGTATATGTAATACAGTATTTTTTAACCGACTTCAAAATAAGGAGGAGGTTCTCAATTCGACTGCATTTTTTTTATGTTTGTCACCTCAGAACTTTCGACTGGGTGAACCGATTTTGAAAATTATTTTTTATTTGAAAGCTGGTGCTTCCCGTGTTGTTGGTCAAGATCAGATTGGAAAGCGATTCCGCCGAGTACATTAATAGCAAAAAATTACAAAAAAAAAAATATTAAATAAAAAACTATTAAAAAAATATAAAAACCACCTTCAAAAATGTATGAAATAAAAAACAATCGAACCCTAGAGTTAAAGGCGGTGGTGATAAAGCAAGCAAAAATAACCGACCGCCTTCAACTCTAGGGTTCGATTTTTTGTTATTTCATACATTTATGAAGGCGGTTTTTATATTTTTTTAAATACTTCGTTTTTTTTTACACATAGGTACACATTTACAAAAAATATGTTTTAAATCGTTTAAATTTAATAGTTTTTGTACCGCAACTATCATCATCAACCACGGTCAACTATCATCGCGGTAGTCCGCATTGATACAGAAATAGTTGAGCTCGAGAAAGCAAGGTGGACGCGCACGCGCGCGATGCGGGTGGAGACGGCACGGTGCGCGCGCGCGCGCGTCGTCGTCGTCGGTCCGCGCCACCAGCCGTCACCGCGCCCGTGCGCTCCGCTTACCTGTCACGGATCGAGGTGAAGGTCAAAGTCGCTCCAACAAAAATACATTAATAAACTGGACCGGTTCGCCGTGAACCGGCCGTGAAGCGACGCGCAATACTCGTACAACGAGTCGCCTGATGTCAATGGTACGAGGCACACAATGCCAGCAACATCCATCTCTGCCGTGTGGTTTGATCAAATTGTGCATACTTCCATCACTAATATGTTGCTCAACCAAAATAATCATGACATTAGGTTTTATAGGTCTGTTTGTAGGTTTTATAAGTAGGTTTATTTAATTTATTTATTTAGTTTTAGATATATACATTTAGATTTATTTTAGATTTAGTATAGTTTTTAATTTAATGTTATTATTTGTTAGTTGTGTATATGTATATCATTATGTTATTGCTTTAAATAAAGATGTTAGCCTTTAAAGTTAAAAAAAATTGCCTATCATGCCATTGTCATTAATGTGATGGATGACTGACCTTCACCTAAGTTTTTTTTTTTTAAGAAGAAAGCCCGATGGAACTTCAGAATATGAATAGTATTGAGGTTATTCCTAAAAAAACAGGTGTGAGTCGAACTCGCGCACCGAGGGTTCCGTATCGCCATGTCATGGTTAGCGCCACTCACACCATCTATGGATGAATTAAAATGCTTCAGACTTTTTTCGGTAGATGGCGCGCATACACTTTTTAGTTTCTTGTATGGGGACCCCCGTTATTTTCTTTCCTTTTTCTTATTTTTATTATTTGTTGTTAATATCGACCATAATAATACGTATTCTGTGAAAATTTCAACGGACTACC
Organism: Nematopogon swammerdamellus; assembly: GCA_946902875.1. Taxonomy (NCBI): domain Eukaryota; kingdom Metazoa; phylum Arthropoda; class Insecta; order Lepidoptera; family Adelidae; genus Nematopogon; species Nematopogon swammerdamellus. Next base: position 23,495,935 of record OX336340.1, on the reverse strand, counting down.
TACGGCTCAAGAGATACATCCCTCAGACAGACGGACGGACAGACAGACAGACAGACGGCGTAGGCTTAGTAATAGGGTCCCGTACGACGGATACGGAACCCTAAAAAGTCTTATTGATCTCTGTAACTATTGAAAATATTATAATTGTGTACCTGTCTGAACATCGGTTCTGAAGTGGTTCTGAACTATCTTCATTAATTCTAATTTAGAAACAGCATCATTTACATTGTGTAAGATTGTATTTGAAGGATTTAAGTATCAAATACCCGATTAAAAGTCATGGCCTTTTTCTAATTTGTTTTAATGCCAGGTCGAAGATCTGTTGTGAAACTGCTTACTTAGGGCGCGGAGCTCTGTTGCCTCTGCCTACCCTATTGAGAGGCAGGCTTAAGATCATATGGCAGAACAACGAAAATTGTAAAACTTCAAACAAAAATTTAGTCCTATGAAGTACATAATATGAAAAAATAAATTTAACTAGATAATACTATGTACTAAACACTGAAGCAGGCTTTTTTAATTTACAGTATTTTTTCATGGTGAAAAAAATTTCTGAATGTGACTCTATTTTAATTTCTTATGTCGAGCTAGCTCCATACTGGATAATTATTTTGGAATAAAATTTCATCGTGAAAAGTAGACGACGTAAAAAGTCATCGTATAGAGAATTTAATTTTCTAGACACTAAAGCAGCATTATTTAAAAAAAAACTAATTCTAATAATTTTTAAACAAACAAAAGCTACAAAATTCACCATAAAAACGCGCGCACTGCGCTCGATTCGATCGAGGATTCGTATGACATTTTTGTTTTGCCATATGAATCCTCTTAACGTTACGTACCTATGTTAATATAATCCTTAAATTGGTATAAGCCCTTTACAAATTCAGTCCAGTCAGACACAATACCCACTTCCTCTCTGATCTCTCACGAAGGCCATCGTGTCTGGCTCTGCGAGTTCTTCCTTGTCGCGTAAAGTTGATTGAACGAAACCGGTTCCAGCTTGTATGAAGGTCTTGGTTTCGGTTTGGTTCAACTTTACTTACTTCTTATAACCACAGATTAAGAAATAGTTGTTAAAACTTGCCCTTATTTAACCTTGAATTCATTTGTCTAGTCGACTTACAGATAGGCCTCTGAAAACCTCCTAAGAGCATGATATTACTGATGGATAATATTACTACAGTACTGCAGTGACCCTAATTTAGCGTGTTATGATTGAATTAAAAATAACCCAAAATGTGAGAATAGGTATCCCTGAATTTATTGACCTATATTCAGTAATACCGGCGAACAAAAAACCTGTCGAACACCCGAAGGCAAGAAGTACAGTTTCAGATACTGAATAGGATAGGCTAGTTTTTTTTTCGAAATTTATATGAAAATATGCCCTTTTTCAATTATTCCTAAGTATCAAGATGTCTTTAAATAACTAAATTATGTCTGCATGCCATCATAGCAGTGATGTGAAGTTAAACCCTACTACCATATGTCTTAATCACGTGATATCAGTCTTCTAGGTACCTACCTAGGTAATATTCTAAAACTTATTAGGTATACAAAATAATAGTTTGTTGCACACTAACAGACCTCAAAGCACTTACCGACTTCATTTTAAGTACAGAAGACAAAAGCAATTAATATCGGCAAATTATTAACAAAGAATTTCACTAAAGACGTATGAACACGCTGTCTGCCTTCACTTCATTCAAAGCGGCCTCAAGATAATTTATGATGACACTGGCGGCGAGGCGGCGGCGCGGGCTCTTTGTGTCGCGCCTCCTAGAGAATTTTGCATTAGAAGTAAAAGTTCGTGATACTAATAAAAAAAAATTTTTGAAAAATTTTGTCCGAATTTAAAAAAAAAAACTAGCCTATCCGATTCAGTATCTGAAACTGTACTTCCTGCCTTCGGGTGTTCGACAGGTTTTTTGTTCACCGTACAAATTATTTTCACTTCATTTTAATTTCTAAGCAGCGTTTACAGTAAAATTATGTTTGAATCCCCCAATTTTCAAAAGGGGATCCTAATTGATTATCCCCAGCGGATTAGATAGGAGATCCTAGTGAAATAGTAAGTGTTGTTAAGTCCCCCAAGGAATTCAGCTGTAATAGTGCGTATTTTCCGTCCAGCTCAGTGTGGCCGGCACGACGAAAGGGAAGCACTGACATGGCACCTAGTTCACCAAGGTGATACGGGTTGACATCACGGTTGCTGTAGGTGATGTAGCCAACCGTGTCAATTTCCATAAAGATGAAAACATTTTTGGAATAATTTTTTAAATCTTCAATTTTTTTCACATTTTTGGTCAGGTCAGGCCTTGTTGACATTTTTAGGATCATGAATTCCGCAAGCGAGATCTCTATACCTTCTAAGAAAGTTGTCGACCTAATCTCGACCTGATCCAATCGACCTAATTTCGAAACAAAAAACAATAATATCCCAAACATTACGTAAACCTCAATATTTGTAAAAAAATATCGTGATCAAACAGTTAATCCACACCGCGACAACAGACAATTAATCTTAAAATTAAAACACTGCAATGAAAGGCGCTGAAAAAAGAAAAACAATCGCAGTTTTGTGGTACAGCGAACATTAATTAAGAAGAAAGAAACTTTAAAAGCGTTACAAACGACATAAGTAACGGTCGCACTGGCGAGATAATTTTAACCTTATTTCGTTGGCATACGTTACAGAATCGGCGTAGATTATGGAAGAAATGTGAATTATGCCTATGCTAACAGTTTTCCTCGACAGTACGGTGCGGTTAAATAAAATGCGGCTGGTTCGTATTTACACGTTCATACTTAGTATAATTAAAAAAATAAAGTTCCTGCAAGTGGAACGCGGTTTTGAGATTTTTGCATTTCAGCGTTATTGCGGAGGGCCGCGGCAGCTTCGGGCGCGGTCGAACACTCAGTGAAGCGCATTCAGAGGAGTTCTGGATGAACAGAGTTAAAATTGTGGACCCAAGGTGGACCAGACAACATTTTTGCACTGTAGAAAAGGTTACCTTAAGCAAAAGGTTAATGTATATTTCGAGATTAACTTTAACTTTTCAATATTAATTTATCGCTCAAGAGTGTCAGTCAGTCATCGTGTATAGGTCCACTGCTGGACATACACCTCTTAAATTTTCATCCAGTCCTCCCTCCCGGCCTTCAGCAGTATGGAACCACTAATTTCCGCCGACGAACTTGATGCCGTCGTCCCACCTGGAAAGAGTGCACCAAGTCCAATTTTTTTTTGTCTTGTTAGTAAGTATATGCAATATGTCTAACAGTGCAATTAATGCAAAAACATAATGAAAGAAGAAAATCCTGATTTACTATCACTCCAAAATTTATTTGCCTTGACAATTGATACCAATTTCCTTGTTATAAATATTTGGTATTTAATTAAATCATTTAATTAAAAAGCGCGGGGCGCATTTAGGCATAAGGCGCCCCACACTTTTATATTTAACTAGCTTTTGCCCGCGGCTTCGCACGCTGTAAACTCGGTTTATTAGATCGTTTCTCTTATATACTCTCTCTCCCTCTTTCTCTCCCGCCCATACTATACTTTCTTTGATACTGCTCTTTAGCGTGATCGTATATAGCCTATAGTGAGCCTCAAGAGCTACTCTTTCCATTGGTGCAAACCGCAACAAAATCTATTCAGTTGTTCCGGAGTTTACTTCAAACATACATCTTTTATTTTTTTGTCTATGGAAAGCGCGACATGTGGCGCCGAGCCATCCATAAGGTGTCTAACGACGCCCATGGACATTCGGTCGTTCGCGGGGGTTGCGAATGCCATGCCGGCCTGACAGGTACCTATTCACGCCACTCTTGATACACATACAGACAAACGTTCCCTTTTATAAGAAGTGGAGATTTCATATTTAAATACCGAAGGTTTTACAGAACAGAAAATCGCGGTATGCATGTGTGCGAGCGGACTGCGGAGTAGAGGAGGGCGGAGTTTGTTAGTTGTTGTAATTACCGCACGCTGCGCGCGCCGCAACACCCCGCTTTTCTGTTGACTGTTACAGCTATAAAAGGAAAATGAATATTTTTTTGTGCTCTGTTCATAAAAGTGTGTTTTTAGGTTTCCGTACCCTACGGGTGCGGAAGCCTATTACTAAGCCTACGCCGTCTGTCTGTCTGTCTGTCCGTCTGTCCGAGGGCTGTATCCCTTGAGCAATAATAGGTAGCCCGTTGAAATTTTCACTGAATCTGTGTTATTATGGCCGATATAATAACAAATAACGTAATAAAAATAAAAAAAGTAAAAAATTCACGGGGGTCCCCATACAAGAAACTAAAAAAGTATACTTGTTATTATATCGGCCAGTTATTATATCGGCACTCGGGTCAGTGACGGGTTAAGATTGTCCGAGGGCTGTATCCCTTGAACAATAATAGGTAGCCCGTTGAAATTTTCACTGAATCTGTGTTATTATGGCCGATATAATAACAAATAACGTAATAAAAATAAAAAAAGTAAAAAATTCACGGGGGTCCCCATACAAGAAACTAAAAAGTGTATGCGCGCCATCTACTGAAAAGAGTATTTTTTTTTTATGGAAACTGACACGGTTGGCTACATCACCTACAACGTCCGTGATGTCAGCCCATAACACCGGGTGAACTAGGTGCCATGTCAGTGCTTCCCCCTTTTGATCGTGCCGGCTACACTGAACTGGTCGGAAAACACAAACTATTTACATAGCCGTTTAGACCGACGTTTCATTCAGTGCGGTGGTACCAACCCGGGCGGGTTAAACCCTACCACCAAGAAAGATTAGGAGGGAAGGGACCTACAGTTTTACGAGGAATCCGAACCTCGGTCAGCCTCCAACGGTCAGCGGTCACCCATCCAAGTACTGACCGCACCCAGCGTTGCTTAACATTCAATAGCGACAGTTGACTGTCTGCACCACTGAGCTATCGAGGCTGACGATGAAGTATGAAGCATTTTAACTAATACATAGATGGCGTGAGTGGCGGTATGACATAGTGATACGGAACCCTCGGTGCGCGAGTTCGACTCGAACTTGGCCGGTTTTTAAGGTTTCCGTACCCTACGGGTGCGGAGGCCTTGTCCATCCGTCTGTCCTACCTTTAAAGGGCCGCATCTTTTGAACCGTAAAAAGTAGCCGGTTGAAATGTTCACCAGCCAGCCGCAAAACCAGAAAAATTACAAAATCATAAGAACAATTTCTGCTTTGTGCTTTGTCCGCCGGCCGTCAGCTGCATTCAAATGTTCAGCAAACAGTTCAAACTCGTATAATGCGACATCTCCCTCGTCTCGGCTGGCGGTGTTTAAGACAGGAGCGACTCGCGATTGTCGTCAGTACAATTAAAAAAATATAAAAACCGCCTTCAAAAATGTATGAAATAAAAAAAATCTAACCCTAGAGTTGAAGGCGGTCGGTTATTTTTGCTTGCTTTAGCACCACCGCCTTCAACTCTAGGGTTCGATTTTTTTTATTATTTCATACATTTTTGAAGGCGGTTTTTATATTTTTTTTAATTGTTTTTTATTTCACAGTTTTTTTTTAGTAATTTTTTGCTATTAATGTACTCAGCGGAATCGCTCGGCCTACGGCCTCGCGATTCCGCCACGCTTTCCAATCCGAACTTGACCAAAATGGGACCACACGGGACGCACCAGCTATCAAATAAAAAAGAATCATCAAAATCGGTTTACCCAGTCGAACGTTCTAAGGGGACAAACATAAAAAAAAATACAGTCGAATTGAGAACCTCCTCCTTTTTTGAAGTCGGTTAAAAAGATAGTTCTCTTCATCGTCACTTCGCCTCTCTCCGCCCTTCAGTAACTACAGGACGAGACGCAAGTTAACTTTCTCAAGGTCAGTTTTTTGTAAATTTTTGTTTTGTTTTAATAGAAAGCGCGACATGTGGCGCCGTGCCACCCATGAGGTGTCTAATGACGCCCATAGACATTCGGTCGTGTGACAGGGAGAGCGTTCCAGAGTTTACCTGTTCTGTAGGTAGAGGGACGATCTGCAGAACCGGTTAGTATACGCAATCGCGGTAAGTCCAGCGTCCAACCCTGCCCAGTTGCATCTAGAGAGCGACTGAACTAAAGCTTAGTACAACGTCTGGCCTCCAAGCCAGAGCTCGGAAGCGCACGGGCGCTTCCCAGAAACCCTCTGTCTGAAGTTGGAACAATGGGCTGGATTGTTATTAAAGCGTTTCTTACACTTGGCTCGCTTCTTTCAGCTGCTAGCGGTCGCGGCTAGTGTTGTCAACTTTTTACTCACGGAAAAAAGTATTTTAAGGTCAGAAAAGGACATTAAACAGTATTTTAGAAAAATGAACAGTATTTTATTTATTTTTACAATGTTTTAAATACTTATTTTTGTGTGCTCCTCGCGAAACTTATCAATTTATCATCTTTTATAAAAAGTTTGCAAGCCTCACTACATTTGAAATCCAAATTAATAAAATGTCTCCACTTTTGACCCGTAATCATTTTAGAAAAATCTTCGTCTTCTGATACTTTTTTCTGAACAACTTACTTGAAACTAAACTAATTCGGAATACAAATCATCCATAGCAACATTTAGTCTATGCAAATTATGACTTTTTTTCAAAATGATCAAATGTAACATACGAATTTTATGATAAACAGCTGATATACTTTGTACTCATACGATACTTTTTGGCTGTTATTTGGTTCTGAAATGAAGACTGCACTACACGCGCGTTTTATTTGTGGCCCTGGACTGGATACCAGTGAAGTGACAGTGAAAACAGTATTTTGTATACTTTTTGTTTGTTGAACAGTAAACAGTATTATAGAGTGAAAACAAGTATAATACTGTTTTAACAGTATGGTTGGCAACCCTAGTCGCGACCGACCGCTTACGTCAAGTTCGTTGCGAGAGTTCGTAAATTCTTTTCGCGCTCGTTACGTGTCGCGAGTTGAATCTTCTTCGCAGTAGTGGAGTTGTGAGATCAATGTGTTACAACGCCAAACGTAATAAATTGCGATCATTTTTATAGACTCAAATAAAAATAAGTAAATAACTATGAGATAAGTAGCTCAGTGGTGAGGTCGGTCGGATCATAAGCACACCTGGGCGCATTCGGTACTTGGATGGGTATTCGCTCGACCGTTGAAGGCTGACCGTGGTTCGGATTCCACGTAAAACTGTAGGTCCCATCCGTTCTTACCCTACTAGGTGGTAGGGTTTATACCGCCTCGGTTGGTCCCACCGCACTCAATGAAACGTCGGTCGAAGAGGCTATGTAAATAGTTCGTGTTTTCCGTACAGTTCGTGTAGCCGACATGAAGTGAAGCACTGACACGGCACCAAGTTCACCAAGATGTTATGGGCTCAAGTCAAGGATGTTGTAGATGACGTAGCCAACCGTGTCAGTTTCCATAAAAAAATAAAATTACTTGCCTTAGAAATGTATGAAACTTTCACGTTGGAGACTTCCTGCGTGGGAAATCATTTGCATACTTTTGCTATAGGCCGAACCTCCATAAATATGTCAGTTGATAAGTGTAATTGTACATTTATGAGCTCTTTAGAATTTAAATGGAGACACTATTCAAGTTCATCTCAGTCTTTTCAATCAGCGTGTATGTGCTCACTGTTGGGCATACGCCTCTCCAATTTTCCAATGTCGTCGTCCCACCTAGCGGATGGTCTTCCCACACTCCGTTTTATCTGTTCACGGCCGTCCGCTTACGACACGGTTACACTAACAGACGCCGTCTCTTTGTCTGACGTGCTCGGCCCACTGCCATTTGAGCTTAGCCCCGCAGTGCCTAATATCCTCGCCAATATCGACTACTTCGGTACTACAACCATATCGCGTAGCAATATTCGCAGTATGGCTCCCTCAATTTCTCTCTGAGAAACTTTCAACCTTTGGACAACAGAGCTACAGTCAAAGTTCAAGTTTCATACCCGTACGCGATAACCAGTTTAACGTCACTGGTCATAAATGCGGGTCTTTAAATTTACAAGTAGTACCCACCTACCGCACTGAATGAAAGGTCGGTTGAAACGGCTATGTAAATAGTTCGTGTTTTCCTTCCAGTTCAGTGTAGCCGACATGAAATGAAGGGAATCACAGACAGGGCACCTAGTTCACCAAGGTGTTATGGGCTGACATCATGGATGTAGTAGGTGATGTAGCCAAACGTGTCAGTTTCCATAAAAAGAAATACATTGTTGAAATTATTTTTAAAATCTTCTAAATGTTTCACATTTTAGGCCAGATCAGGCCTTCTTGATATTTTTGGGATTATGAATTCCGCAAGCGAGATCTTCTAAGAAAGTTGTCGGCCTAATCTCGACCTGATCCAATCGACCTAATTTCGAAACACCTATAGTAAACATGTGTTGAACTGAATTAAATATTTTGTCGTTTTATGTATTTATTTCATAATTGTATCTATTGCTTGTTGTTGTTATTGTTTTCGCCATAAATAGGCAGGCAAAGATCATTTGACCTTACAGCCAATTCACAATTTTCTTCTTACATAGGTATTTTTGTTATATTTTTCCAATTGTATTTCTTATATATGTATAAATGGCTGGGTAGTTGCATGTATTTGAAAGAATTCTTTCGAAAGATGTAGGGATCGTTTCGGGATATTTGTAATTTTCCATCTTGTCTATCATGATGTGATGAGTGTATTTTCCATCTTGTCTATCATGATGTGATGAGTGTATTTATTGCTGCGTTGCATTTAGTTATATTATTTTGATGTGCTGATACATTTTTTTTCCTGTTCTTTTTATATTATTCTTTGTGTTATATTATAATGTATTGTTTAAGTTGTTATTTATAGTGTTAGTCTATGTTTAAAAAAAAGGTTTCGTGCTTATGTCTTATGTGCCTGTGTTTTATTTATTACTCTGGGCCATAGCCGACTATCATTGTCTCCCTCTACGGAGACAAGCCATGCTGCATCGTCATAGCCCCACTGCGACGTTGCTATCGCTTACTCGCTCTCGCTTGCCTACCGATGACAGGAAACATGAAATCGCTCACCCTTCATCGGGCGACCGTCGCAATCTTCGTGTTTCTCTCTCACTCCTGTCACAGGGAGGCAAGCGAGAGCGAGTAAGCGATAGCAACGTCGCAGTGGGGCTATGACGATGCAGCATGGCTTGGTCTCCGTAGAGGGAGACCAATGATAGTCGGCTATGTCTGGGCCCATCTGAAAAACAGCGCTATAGGTCGCCTTGTGCACCTATAGCACATGCTGAGATTTGAAATTAGATTTTACTTTTATAATTTCATGTTTTTTGTAATGTTTTTTTATATAGGTATAACAATAAATAATATTTTTCTTTCTTCTTTAATGAAGGAGTTGTTATGACATTTCCCAAGAGGTACTACATTTGTATTGGGGGACCAATCAGCTAGCTCGCTAGTTCAGTAATCTTTTTTTTTTATGGAAACTCGCACGTTTGGCTACATCACCTACAACATCCGTGATGTCAGCCCATAACACCGGGTGAACTAGGTGCCATTTCAGTGCTTCCCTTCGGTTGTGCCGGCTACACTGAACTGGACGGAAAACACAAACTATTTACATAGCCGTTTCGACCGACGTTTCATTCAGTGCGGTGGTACCAACCCGGGTGGGTTGAACCCTACCACCTAGTAAGGTAAGATGGGAAGGGACCTATAGTTTTACGTGGAATCCGAACCACGGTCAGCCTCCAACGGTCTCACCCATCCAAGGACTGATCGCGCCCAGCGTTGCTTAACAATCAATAGCAACAGTCGACTGTCTGCACCACTGAGCTATCGAGGCTGACAGTAATCAGTAGAGAATAATAATTGGAGCCGCTAAATAAAATGCAGAGTTGCTGCACGCTCTGCTGGCTGGAGCCGTCTCGATGAGCACTCATCATCACTGCTGCATATCTACCGGTGGCACAGATTACTTAATAGTTACTTCGTAACAGATAAATCACTCCATAGAAAATGTTCCTACCTTCGGGCTTTAATAGCCTACTGTTTCACGTCGCCATCGAGTGTCGAGTGTAAAGTGGTTATTGCTTTGCAGCTGCGCGCAGTTGCGTGGGCGAGCGTCTATGTATACTTCGCGCGGCTGACGAATGTAAAATAGACCGCCGGCGGCCCGTCGGGCCGTAGGTAGTTAGCGCGCGCAAGTACATAGAGTGCGTGAGGCCTGCCGGTGGACACGATAATCCGTGTCTACTGCGCATGTTCCGCATCTACTTACAACTACCTACATACATAGATATGTACATAATATCACACCTGTTTCCCAGTGGGGTAGGCGGAGACAACGGATCCTCTGTGCTTCAAATATCAATAATTAAATTAAAAAAAACCGGCCTTGTGCGAGTCGAACTCGCGAACCGAGGGTTCTGTATCGCCATGTCATGGCTAGCGTCACTCACGCCATCTATGGCGTGTTATCTAATGCTTCATATTAGTTAAAATGCTTCATATTTTATTGGGTAGATGGCGCGCGAGCATACACTTTTTGGTTTCTTCTATGGGAACTTTTTCTTATTTTTATTTATTATTGGTTGTTATATCGGCCATAATAACACATATTCTGTGAAAATTTCAATGGGCTACCTAATACGGTTCAAGAGATACAGCCCTCGGACGGACAGACGGACAGACAGACAGACGGCGGCGGCGGAGTAGGCTTAGTAATAGGGTCCCGTACGGTTAACGAGGTTACGGCCTTCAGTTTCCATAAACAGAAACACAAAAAATGGGGACCCCATTAATTTTTCACTTTTTTATTATTTGTTATTACTTATATCCGCCAAAATAACACATATCCTGTGAAAATTTCAACCGGCTAGCTATTACGGTTTCAATAAACAGCCATTGGACGAACGGACGGACGGACAGACAGACAGACAGACGGCATAGGCTTAGCAATATTGTTTATTGTATAATTTCATCCATAGGTACGATACCTACGCTTGGACATGTCGAAAATTCCGCCAGTTCTAAAATCAATGCCAAGAATAACTGACAAACTCCCAAGTCACAATGTTTTGTTAGTACCTTATAAGTATTATAATTATAGTAACTTACAAATAATTAACCCATACTACCGCTCACAAGAGCATTAAATATTTGTAGCATAAACATGAATAATAAAGAATCTGACTATAAGCTTCCGTACGGGGTGCGGAAACCTAAAAAAATATTTTTGCACATCATTAAATACACTGCCGGACTCAAAAGGTGAGTTAAACATCACGATCGATAGCTCAGTGGTGCAGACAGTCGACGTTCGCTATTGATTGTTAAGCAACGCTGGGCCGGTCAGTACTTGGATGGGTGACCGCTCGACCGTTGGAGGCTGACCGTGGTTTGGATTCCACGTTAAACTATAGGTCCCTTCCCTTCTTACCTTACTAGGTGGTATCAACCCGTCCGGGTTGGTACCACCGCACTGAATGAAAGGACGGTCGAAACGGCTATGTACATAGTTTGTGTTTTCCGTCCAGTTCAGTGTAACCGGCACGACCGAAGGGAAGCACTGACATGGTACCTAGTTCACCCGGTGTTATGGGCTGACACCACGGATGTTGTAGGTGATGTAGCCAACCGTGTCAGTATCCATAAAAAAAACGAGCCATTATTTACAAACTAACCGAGTAGCCTTTGGGATGTTGCAGAAGTGCTAGTAACGACTAAATGGATACTGCAAGCGAAGAAAGATGTAGAGAAAATTGAGTGAATTTATTTCAATCTAGGATGGAATTGCAAAGAATCAATCGACGACCGTGGCCTCCATTTATCTCTCGCTCTCGTATCGGAGCTGTCGACAGAATACTTCAGCATCTAGCTAGACTCTAGGGGAAGCCACGAGACTGCACTGAACTGGAAAACTTTCAATAGCAATAAAACTTGAAACAAGAAAACGTTATCTGCTAGGAAGTTACGCCTTCGTATTGTTTCGCTCGAAAGCTCCCGAATGCAAGGACATTTTCATAAAGGAATTTAAAACAGCAGACGACTTAGAAAAATAAAATAAATCCGAGGAGCTTCAAACGCAACGAAACCACTAAAGCACTATCTATCTAACATAAGGAATCGGAGACAAGTTAAAAAAAGGGTCAGTATCCGTGGTCAGACTGGATAGTTAGATTGATCTGACCACGAACACAAAAAGGTGTCCGTGGTCAGACTAGTCGATCGGACCACGGACACTAACATAAAATATTTATTTTCGGTATCCGTGGTCAGACTAATAATATCGCTATTATTATTTAGCGATTTAATTATATAAATTATGGAAACCTCCTTTCAATTTCTGCTGCCCTGGTACTTTCGTGACTTCATGTTTGTTAATGTTTCTTAATCCTAGCCTATCTTAATATAATATAATTTTTTATAATTTTTGACTATTTTCCAAAATTTACATATTTTAAAAATACTTAAAAAAACAAAACGACTTAAAAAATTAATGAAATAAAAAAAAACCCTAGAGTTGAAGGCGGTGCTAAAGCAAGCAAAAATTATGGATGAAAGAAAACATGAGTGGATGATATCCTTTTGCGAATTTTATATAAGTAAATCGCTATTATAATAAGCAATATTATTATTCTGACCACGGATACCGAAAATTAATATTTTATGATACTGTCTGACCACGGACACCTTTTTGTGTCCGTGGTCAGATCAATCTAACTATCAAGTCTGACCACGGATACTGACCGTAAAAAAATTGCCTCGAATCATTGTACATGTTACTCGTGGATAAACATTCAAAATCACAAAATAACACATTCGGTTAATTCATTAAACTGCTTATTTCGTGCGTACTATTTTATAAACATGGGAACATGATTTTATAACAATGCATGTGACCATTCGTCATAAGATTTTAAAACGCCTGTCAATGAAATAAAAGTAACTATTTCTCGATAAAATGAAATCGGAGACTTGAATGGATGTTATGGGCATAAACGTGGCAACTTCTTAGAAGTCGCGCCGTAAGACGTCACACCGGGTTCACAGTATCGTTGAACTGATTTTGCTTCGCTCTTAATCTACATTTTTTCGAAACAGCAGCATTCAAATGAGCAAATTCTAAATAACCAAGACAAGTTTCAATTAATGAAGGCACATAGGATAAGAAAGAAGTAAAGAACAATATGAAAGGTAGATAGACGAAAAAGCGATTCCAAATATGTGATTCCTACATTTTATGAATATTTCAAAGTAATAAACTCGATCGCTTTCATTTTTCAGGAAAACTTAGCGGCGATGCATTCCGGTGAAATTTATTTACATTATCTGGAAATAGTATTAACTGAAATAACGTGCCAATGTGCAATTTGGCAACCGAACCAATTCACAACGTACTGCAAGGTGAGAAGAGCAAGATCTGTGTATTCACCGTCCACAAATAATTCCAATATTCCATATTTATACTCATTTTAAGTTTCCGGATTAACAGTACGTACTGAAGACTTACATAAGTCGACGTTTTGCCGCTAAGTCACGGGCTTCTTCAGGAACTGCGGGCGTTCCTGGAGCCGACGTCTGGTGTCCGTTGTACCAGACGTCAAACTGCTCTTTTTCGAAGATTGTAGCTGTGGGTACAGCCATACGCCCGCGAAACGTCGACTCATCTAAGTCTTCAGTACCTACCTATTGTTAATCCGGAAACTTAAAATTTGTATAATTAATTCCATATTTACTCTATAATACAAATATTTTATAAGCGGGTTCTCGTACATTGGCTATTGGAATACGAACGCGATGATAATGAACCAACTAATACAAATTATTATCATTACTCGCTTCATTCAGGTTCAACAAATCATCGTTTACTAGTTCACCATTGAATGTTTCGATATGCGTTTTTCCACCTGCAGACTCATTACCATTCCACTCCGTGCTATTTTCATCCTTTTTAAGCGTTAATATAATAAGCTATTATTATCTATTGTTACGCCTATTTAGACTTGGCTTCTTAGCATTAATAGATGGTCATCCTTGGCGAGGCACGACTTGACTGCTGCTTGTAGATCCGAGTGTGAAATCATTTGGTTTGCGGCTACGAACAGCCTTTGTTCAATATTGCGTACTATCCTGTTTTTCTTCTGTGCAGTTATTTTAGTTTTGTGGTGTCGTAAGCCGACAATGTTTGAAGTCAATATTTAAATATTTGTACACGTAAGTATTCATATACATAAGCGTATGGATTGTGTTGAAATAGTCAGGTCATATGGTCATATGGTTTTGGTTATCTAATATTCAAGCAGTGTTGTTTGATCTTTTCAAGCAGACAAACATTTAAAGTAAAGTAAAAAAGCGATTATTTCAGAATCAGGAGTACAGTGATACATCGTACAACTTAAAAATTAACCAATTAAAATTAACATTTAGCTATTGAAATATATTATGGATGTTACAGGATTTATTACACTTCAATTTCATCAGGAAAAAATAAGGGGTTTGTTAAAGTATATATGTGCATAGATATTAAGGTACATAATTATGGAAATAAAAATAAAACATCTTCAAGATTATTCTTAATCAAATGCATGTTGTACATACGAGTATATATATGGAAACTTAAACAAATCTTTCACACTGAACAGTGGTAAAAAGGTTTAGTGAAAAAATTAACTTTTATAAGGAAAATATGCACCTAGTTCACATGTCCTTAAAGGTCATAATTTGTCAGAAAATACCATATAATAGAAATGTATGTATGTATGTATGTATATATTCTTTATTGAACACCAATTTATAAAAATTAGGTACAACAGGCGAGCTTAATGCCGCGAGGTATTCTATTCTAACAGAAGTGTGAGAAGTCTAAGAAGGGTGATACAAATGCCTAGTAATTACCGAGTCCGCCGCATACGCATAGATAGACACTCTGTGTATATGTGTGTATGTGCTTAGGCAATGCCTTTGGGAGCTAAGCTAATCACAGCCGAGGTCCTTCAGTAATCTTATTACTGCGTCACCCATACAATACCAGCCCACGAGCCGAATACTAACCAGTTACTAAGTAAGTTATAATTAATTTTTCTCCATTTATTTACACATTTTTTTTATATTAATTTTACATAATATTTACAAACTTAAAATCTAAAATTAATACAAAAACAAATGGAGTTAATTTTATTATTGTTTCGAACATATGTATTATTGTAAATATGGACATGCCCATTGTCATATTTTCTGTCGGATCTAGATGCCATGTCAGCGTCCTCCTTCGGTCGTGCAGCCGTAAGTAAGGGCAATACGGTTTGGATTTACTACTAGATGGCGCTGTCTGCGCGCGCGCGTGACGAGCACACTTGCGCAAGAGTTGCCTACAGACACGAGAGAGGTGTCGGCTTCGCCGCTTTACCTCGTTTGCGCAATTCCGGTGAGGATGAACGCAGCCTTACTTAACTCACCCATGGAAATGAGTGGTTCTCAACCGTTTAGGTAGGCCAATTTTAAAGCTGATCCGACTCGGCGCCGCCGACGACCTCTCTGACTCGAATCTGCTTAAAGGATATTTACGGAAAAAATCTGTTACGCCAACGTTCAAATGCTGTCATAAGCTGACTTAAAGTTAAGTCGGGGTGTTGGGCCATTTAACTTTCTAAAAGGCACTTAAGGAAATACTTTTTTTTTTTTTTTTATGGAAACTGACACTGTTGGCTACATCACCTACAACATCCGTGATGTCAGCCCATAACACCGGGTGAACTAGGTCCCATGTCAGTGCTTCCCTTTTTTGTCGTGCCGGCTACACTGAACTGGGCGGTAAAACACGAACTATTTACATAGCCGTTTCGACCGACGCGTCGTCGGTCGAAACGGCTGCACGCGTTGCGACGGACCGCACTGAATGAAACGTCGCGACGTTTCATTCAGTGCGGTGGTACCAATCCGGGCGGGTTAAACCCTACCACCTAGTAAGGTAAGAAGGATAGGGGCCTACATTTTAACGTGGAATCCGAACCACGGTCAGCCTCCAACGGTCGAGCGGTCACCCATCCAAGGACTGACTTTTTACGGGTCGGCGTTTTTTAAATTTGTAATTTAACTTTTAATTCAAGCATTTAAAAAAACCACATCCAAATCGGTTCATCCGTGAGATGTAATTTTATTGTTACTTCATAAATTACATTATTACATGATCACTAACATATCTAAGAAGTTCTTAATAAGAACCATCCCGTTTAAACCAGCTTTCCAATATCAAAACCGCGTCCAAATCGATCCAACCGTTTAGGAGCTACGATCCCACAGGCAGACACATAGACAGACAGACAGACGGAGGCGTCAAACTTATAGCACCCTTCTTTTTGCGTCGGGGGTTAAATAAAAACTATTTTGGCGCAATCGGTGCTAAAACCATTTTAACCCTAAACAGATTTACCCCCAAGCAGGGGTCTAAATACCGGTAAAATGCTGGTATCGATACCAACCTCCAATGCGAATAACGTTATCGTGCCTGTATACCGTTACCATATAATGTTACCTCTTTTTGTTACTTCTGAATATCGATACCTCGGGTATCGTTACTTGGTATCGGAATTAATAACGTTACCTCCCTGTCTCTTTCCAAGCTTTCCACTGTCTCATTCACGCTCACGCTTCCGCCCGCATCTATTTAACAAACAACGACAGACGTGGTACGTGCGTGCGTGTGAGTGCGTGCATCGCTTTACTTGATTGAGACGTAAAATAATGTTATTTCGTTCCGATACCCTTTAACGTTATTTTTATTTCGTTACTTGATTTACCGATTCCAAGGTAACGAAATGAAAATACCGGTAAGTATCGATACTTTCGGTGGGAATTTTATAACATTATCAACCCCTGCCTCCAAGTTGAGAAGTACTGATCCACCTACCTATCTTCATCCGGTCCGCCACCTGTAAGACCTGCTCGATCCTGCAACCTACTCCTTTAGCTACTTTCGGCAAACTTCGGCTCGAAGGAGGAATGTGTGGTGTGAGTGATGTTGTGTGGTATGTATTAGTGATGATTTTGTTGGTTTAAAAAAAAATAACCAGGGTAAATATAGAAAAGATGCGTCGCGTAGCGCATCTTCTCTATATTAACCCTAACCTAATGTTGAGGCGGGCGGCGCATGTCGTTTTTGTTACGTTTGTATTTCCGAAAATAAAGCTATCTTAGATGGTTATAAAAAAAATAACCATAACCTAATTTTAACACCCTAACATTGCTTAAAAAAAACAAAACAAAACAAGTTTTGACAAAAGGGACACGAACCCATGGTCGAGATCAAAAAAAAATAAAAATCCTACACTCTTATACCACAGAGGCAGCGAATTACATAAGCGACCAAACGAATATCGGCTTCAGTTGGTTCGCTTTCGAGCCGAGTCAACCCGAGCCGTAGGAGTAGCACGGTCGCAGGAGCCGCAGGAGCCGCCAGAGCTGTCAGGTGTCAAACCCCTGATCCACCTACCTACCTTCATCTAGGTACTACTGTACCGCAGCGCACGGGGGCGCTGGAGTTGCGGTTTGCAAACTTTAGCAATATTTCGCTATTTTACGGTTTCGCTAATGTAGCAAAGGATTACAGCAGTGGATGTGACGAACGCTAAAATGTTAACGCAGTTTAGCCAACTAATATCCGCTGTTCGCAGGGCCCTTCCATAGTAATGCAGTAGGTTTTCGTGGATTATTGCATTTTTATTAATCCCCGACGAAAAAAGAGGGGTGTTATGAGTTTAACGTGTGTGTGTATGTGTGTATGTGTGTATGATGTGGCAACGTAGCTCCCAAACGGATGGACCGATTTGGATGCGTTTTATTTTATTTTATTAGAAAGCTTGTTTAATCGGGATGGTTCTTAGCTATGTTTGTAATCAAGTAATTAAGTGGGCATGGGCATCGTAAGTCGCCTACTCGTAGGTGAAACGATGCCACATGTCGCGCTTTCTATAAAAAAAAAAGTAATCAAAAAAGTAATTATATTAAAAAGTAGGCCGATTTGCATGCGGTTTTTTTACAGATGGAAATAAAAGTAAAATTACAAAATTTATTTAAACGTTGTGGTCGGTGTTGTTCTGTAATTTACCCGAGTTACTTACAGCACAACACCGACTACTCTGATGTCGGGAAACAGCAGCGTGATAGAGGTCAGTTGATCATGTTGGCTATTACAATTTCATATTCACAATTAAATGAAAAAGGCATCTGGCGGTTCCGAAGCCCGAGCTTCTAGCACACACAACCAATCTATCTCTTTTCAGCTATTGAAATAACGAACTGGAATTTTAACATCAAGCTCTCGCCAAATATACGGCTGGTAAAGAGTGCGCGTATCTATTTCTGTCAATATTTTATTGAAGAGAAGTGATAAATAGATCGTGATTTCATATTCGCATTGCTTTATGGACTGTATTGACGTCATTCGGACAGTTCATGCTGCACGTTTGTAGATTTTGTATACACTTGAGGCTTGAGGCGAGATCTGAATAAGTAGGTAAAATATTATGCTAAATTATGATGCTGTTGTAAGTTCTTGCTGCTACCAGCTGGTAGTACATATATCATTTTTTTTTCTCCAATAAATAACGTTTTTTATTTTTTATATGGAAACTGACACTGTTGGCTACATCACATACAACATCCGTGATGTCAGCCCATAACACCGGGTGAACTAGGTGCCATGTCCTTCCTTTCATTTCATGTCGGCTACACTGAACTGGACGGAAAACACGAATTATTGAAATAGCCGTTTCGACCGACGTTTTATTCAGTGGTACCAACCCGGGCAGGATGAACTCTACCACCTAATAAACGTCACGCCTTTTTCCTAATGGGGTGCGCAGGTACGACGACACTCTATGTGGTACGATCATGCATGGCACACCTGTGTGTGGCGCCTCGCCGACATCCATAATGGCTTCGTCCTCGGCTACTGATACTACGCACTTGACCCCTTTTATACCCGTCTACGGCGAGCCAAAAGTAAGGGTTATGAGTTTAGCGTGTATGTGTGTATCTATGTTCCACTCACCAGTCTAAGGTTTCTACTTGCCCGATTATAATAAGCATGGTTTCATTGGATTCGTCTCACCATATCACTTTTTTTTCAGAATTCTAAATTGAGGCCGTCATCCATATTGTCAAACTTTGAAAATTGTATTTGTTAAAACCCCATCGAGTATCATTGTCAAGACCTTGAAAAGGTGATTTAAAAAATATATCACACTTGATGGTTTAGAACTAAATGAAATGAAATGTTTTTTTTTAGATTTTTCAGCTTTACGTCCCGGAGTTATGACCTCGGATAGCGCGTGCGACAGACAGACAAACGGACACCTGATCGATTTTATAAGGTCCAGCACCGCTTCCTACGTAACCCTAACAAAGGAAGATTTACAATAGTAAGAACATTTGAAACCTCCGACGTCATGGTGTTTAAAATGTTGTATACCGCTTCCAAGCCATTTTCATACACCCGTCGCTCCAACGGGTGGTTGGCACGGTCTCGGCGTCGGACTCTTGGTCCGACACCAAGCAAACGAATGCAGCCGACGACGTACAGTAATGAGTTTTTTCTGACTGAAAAAATTACGTGTTCGTAACCGTACAGGGCTACGTTCCGTACACCAACTAATGTTTTTAAGTTTACTCTCATATTAATTATACTCATTTTTAAGTTTCCGAATTAACAGTAGGCGTACTAAAGACTTACATAAGTCGACGTTTCGCCCGCTACGTCACGGGCTTCTTCAGGAACTGCGGGAGTTCCTGGAGCCGACGTCTGATGTCTGCCAGACGTCCAACTGCTCTTTTTCGAAGATTGTAGCTGTGGGTAGGTCGCACAATATTCGGCAACGGTGTCAGATCGCGATCCATACATCGTACGAAGTCCCGGCTGCACACAACAGTCACTTTGTCTTCAGATGCTGGCTTGGCGGAAGATCTTGATTTATGTAAGTCTTTAGTACACCTTCTGTTAATCCGGAAACTTAAAAATCCGTTCCGTACACCTTTCGGAGCCGGTGTAGACCCTGAGATAGGTGATGCAGTCTCAATGCTGACCTGATCTCCGAACTGATTCCGTCAGTCCTCTTTTGTCCACTCCCGCAGCAAGAACTATTTATTGTAACATCGCCTGTTACTACCCATAACAACGTAAGTAGTCCTCGCTCAGTACTGGAACGACAGTAGGGTTCACAAGGCTGACGGTGTCCCCAACAACAAGAACAACGCTGCCGGCGAGGCGGATAATGCCATCATTAGTCCTTCCTACTCGTGCGATAGAGGAGGGTAAATTAATTCACCACACAACTACACGTTTCCTTTCAATTAACAAGGATACAATAATGAAACCCACATCAGTCGATAATATCCAACAGCCAAGGCTGTGTGGTCCCACTGCGGGCAGTGTGTGAGCAGCGGACTGGCTTGCTTGTCGGCCGAAAATAACATCGACCCTTGGCCATGGTCTAGAACGATAAAAAAGGTATGGACCCCGAACCCTATCCTCGCCAGCGTAACACGATATAAGTAAAAGCATACTTGTTTCATTGGACGGTGGCGCGCTGGCCCGTCAGTCTGTCATCGGCTGCGTTCGCAAAAACCTGTTTAAAATGCCCGCATGCTCTGTGTCTACGTGTAAAAACACTACAGCCAAGTTTAGTGTGCACAATAGTGGAATATCTTATCATCGGTAAGTACACTCCGCTCCCCGCAACTCGGCGACGCTAGTTCTCATACAAGCATTTGACAGTCCGGCGTCCATACCTTTTTATCGTTCTAGGCCACGGTAAAGGGTAAAGGTCATTTTTTTATGTACCCTGACATGGTTGGCTGTCAGCATCATATTGAGATATCAGCTCATTTTGTTTTTGGTGATGCAGTTTTGCAAAAAAAAATATTTGGGTGCCCTCTTTTCCCCTATCCCTATCGACCCCCTCGAAGGCAGCACCGTACTATAACTACATACAAATAATATGCGGTGACGATGAAATTGACGGTGACGGTGACGTTACATTTTTTCTGAGTTTACTCCCTCATTTTGCCAACGCGCCATAAGAAGTTCAATTTATTTGATTTTGTCCTCGGAACAGTGCCCACATTGTCCCACCTGGAAGAGGGATATTAGGTTTTATATACATAGGTTATAGGTTTTTTGTTTTGTATTGCACAATATGTTTATAAAGAAATAAATTTATTTGATAACTTGCGTAAAGAAGTACCTATAACTAATTTTTAGGGTTCCGTATCTGTACGGAAGCCTATTACTAAGCCTACGCCGCGCCGCGCCGTCTGTCTATCTGTCCGTCCGTCCGTCTGTCCGAGGGCTGTATGTCTTGAACCGTAATAGGTAGTACGTTGAAATTTTCACAGAATATGTGTTTTTATGGCCGATATAACAATAAATAATAAAAAGTAAAAAATTCACGTAGGTCCCCATACAAGAAACTAAAAAGTGTATGCGCGCCATCTACCAAAAAGATTATGAAGCATTTGAAATAATACATAGATGGCGTGAGTGGCGCGTTACATGGCGATACGGAACCCTCGGTGCGCGAATTTGACTTGCACTTGGCCGGTTTTTTTATTGGGTTTAAATATTAAGTGAGTCATAGTCACAGGTTCAGTGGGTGATGTAATAATGCTGAAATTTAGCTTCCTTAACCGCAAAAAGTATCTCTAATAAATACTGTCACTTCTCAGCACGTTAATAATTATTGAGAGGCAAAATTGCAACTGGCCACTCTCCCGCAGTGTGACCGCAGCCTAATACCCGCTTCGTACTCCGTAGCCGGTGTAATGGCGTCCAGCGTATAGAGATTGGAATTAGTGCGTGTTAGGCCATCATGCGTCGGCAGGACATTAGGCCCCGATGTGACAAATGCGATCTGAACACGATATGGATATTCATAGAGGTCATTATAGTATATTTAATTATAAGCGTTGAAATTCTAATCTATCCGTATATTATGTGCGTGTTAAATTATTATTGATCAGATGTTGCTTGAACCGTGTGGGCCGGTACTTAAAAATAATATCCCCACTGCATCTCTGCCCGTGCATGTCGTAAAAGGTGACTTATGGATAAGGACAAGATGCCGTGCAAAAGGGCGGCAGGCACGCCACCTCTCACCTTGGCACGGTACTTCCACCGAGTCATGCAGCAGGTGGGCCTTCGTGCCTTACTTGCTGCTTGATCGATTTAATCTTGTTCGAATACTTTGCGAAATGTGGTGGTCGGTGTTGTGCTGTAATTTGAAATGTTGAAATGTTCACAGAATATGTGCTATTATGGCGAATATAACAACAAATATTTAAAAAAAGAAAAAGTAAAAAAAATTGGTGGGTCCCTTCCTATACAAGAAACTTGCTATGAATCGATTAGTACATATTCACGATACTAAATAATAGATGGAGCCACAGGTATATATGCGCCACGGGTATGGTTATTGACAGGTATGTGTGTGGTAGGTAGGTGTAGCGGATTTACGGAACCCTCCGTGCGCGAGTAAAACTCGCACTTGACGGATTTGTTTTAAATAATTTTGATCGGTTCTGTTACACTTATAAAGAAGAGCCTGGAAGCAATTCCGCAGGGTTTTTCAGTTTTTTTTTGTGGTGCGGAAACCTAGGTGCGCGAGTCCGACTCGCACTTGGCAGGTTTTATCTTATGTATGTATAACATGTCTGTCTATATCCAATTAGTCCATCGGCTGAAGACCTTCAGATACAATCAATAACGTACATAACTCCTCGCGAAACATGATGGTGGATGCGAGCTATGAGGCGAAAAATAAAGTTTCTATTATATTAATTTATATTATTAATTTATGTTTCTATTTATTTAGATGTTTTTGAAGACCTGCGGGTCTTCGAAGGGAGATGCGTCCAAGTAGAGAATGGCCAAGGGACCCTCTGCGTGTGAACGACGTTCCACTTAATTTAAATTTTTCTCGTTGTATGTAATTTTTTTTTTTATTGAAAGCGCGACGTATTGCTCCGAGCCATCCATAAGATGTCTAACGACGACGCCCATGGAGATTCAGCCGTATGCGGGAGTTGCGAATGCTATGTCGGCCTGACAGGTGCCCATTCACGCCCCTCTTGAAGAACCCGAGACTGTACTAGTACATATGGAATCGCAATACTCGAACTAGATTATCGATTTGTCTGCAAGCAAATTGGTCTACTGGCTTGTGAAACCTTCACGACTGAATTGATGCAGGTTTACCTTCATGATTAAATATAGTTCGTGTTCAATGGGCTTTGTGTTTAATTTTTTACCTACTACTACCCTACGAAGCTACTACGCTAACTAAACTAAAACTGAACTGAAGCTATTACTATATACTGAACTGAAGCTACTACGCTACGAAACTACTACGCAAACTTAACGGAAGCTACTACGCTAACTAAACTGAAACTGAACTGAAGCTAATATCCTACGAAGCCACTGTGAAAAACAAATGAACACTTAAAGCTACTACGCTAAGGAGCTACTACGCAAACTTAACGGAAACTACTACGCTAACTAAACTGTAACTGCTGAAACTACTGTCATACGAAGCCACTACGATAAACAAATGAAAGCTTAAAGCTAATATGCTACGAAGCTACTACGCAAACTTAACGGAAGCTAATACGCTAACTAAACTGAAACTGAACTGACGCTACTATCCTACGAAGCCATTATAGGATAAACAAATAAAAGCTTAAAGCTACTACTTAACGGAAGCTACTACGCCAACTAAACTGAAACTGAACTGAAGCTACTATCCTACGAAGCCATTATAGGATAAACAAATAAAATCTTAAAGCTACGAAGCTACTACGCTAACTAAACTGAAACTGAACTGAAGCTACTATCCTACGAAGCCATTATAGGATAAACAAATAAAAGCTTAAAGCTACTACTTAACGGAAGCTACTACGCCAACTAAACTGAAACTGAACTGAAGCTACTATCCTACGAAGCCATTATAGGATAAACAAATAAAAGCTTAAAGCTACTACTTAACAGAAGCTACTACGCCAACTAAACTGAAACTGAACTGAAGCTACTATCCTACAAATCCAATAGGATAAACAAATGAAAGCATAGCTACTAAGCTGCGAAGCTACTACGCTAACTAAACTGAAACTGAACTGAAGCTACTATCCTACGAAGCCATTATAGGATAAACAAATAAAAGCTTAAAGCTACTACTTAACGGAAGCTACTACGCCAACTAAACTGAAACTGAACTGAAGCTACTATCATACGAAGCCATTATAGGATAAACAAATAAAAGCTTAAAGCTACTACTTAACGGAAGCTACTACGCCAACTAAACTGAAACTGAACTGAAGCTACTATCCTACGAAGCCAATAGGATAAACAAATGAAAGCATAGCTACTACGCTACGAAGCTACTACGCTAACTAAACTGAAACTGAACTGAAGCTACTATCCTACGAACTCACTACGATAAACAAATGAAAGCTTAAAGCTACTATGCTACGAAGCCACTACGCAAACTTAACGGAAGCTACTACGCTAACTAAACTAAAACTGAACTGCAGCTGCTATCCTACGAAGCCACTACGAAATGAAAGCTTAAAGCTACTACGCTACGAAGACAGCGCTTGAATTGGCGCGCATTGGTAGTACGCATTGGTTTGGTACTAGTGAATTGGCTTCAATATAGAGGAATTGACTCGTACGGAAGTCTCAACTTAGGCTCGCAGTCCCTTGAGGCCTTTCTTGCCTCGAGACGGAGTGCGAGCAAAGTATACGTATAGTATATCCTATTGAACGTTTATAAAAACACAATGCTATCTACAGGCACAGTTTTGTTGTATTTTTCTTCTTAGGCTTTCTTCTCAGTCAAGTTCTAAAGATCAATAGAAGCATATCTTTGTAGTCTTCTTAATTTATGTTTTGTTCATTAAAAATGTACCTATGTCTATTTTTAAATAAACTTTAGGAATGTATGAAAATGCAATATGTTTGAAATATATTTTCGTCGCAATTCATCTTTGTAAAACTTATTTCTAAACATGTGTTCAAAGACCTATAATACCTAGCGGCGTATAACTTGAACTTGCGCAGTAGCCGATTTTAGGATATCTTTGGTGGAGGGCGCGGGATGCGACGGCGGGAAGAGCACCTGCAGACCGCGTGATTGGTTGGCCAGTCACCTGCCGCCCTCCGCAACGCGCGCGCGCGCCGTTCTTTCCCAAATAAACTTCTGAAGCCGCGCAAACTGGTCCAAGTTATACGCCGTCTGGTATACCTACTTATATTGTATTTAAAAAGAAAACAATAGTCCTGCTAATGCCCCCTTTTTCTGTTTTCAGCCTGGTACATAATTGTAGATAGCAGGTGACATCGCCCCGGGGTGGACGTGGGAGGCGAATAGGCGGCCGCTGGCTAATCACGCCAAATTGCAGCAATTTTGGCCCCAAGATGCGATATCCGTCCAATCAAATAAGATCGGACTAACCCTAGGATCCAATTACTTACCGCAGCCCTTCGGGTAAATTGGATGCAGGCTTGTGTAACGTGCTGTTGGTAACAAGGGTAAGGGCAACCTCCACTCAACTGCCTCTTGAATTATTAATTTTAAAAAATATCAAGTGTGAACCATGATCACGTGCCGAGGGTTCCGTTGCAATTTTCTCGCCACCAATGTCACCAATGGACATGGTATATAAAAAATTCAGGATTTTAGAAACCACGTACTAGCTGCTTTCGCCCGACACATATCACCTACTTACTATTGTTTTGTAATTTCAGGAAAAATCCAAATTTTTGACCTTCAGAAATACATGTTTTCCTCAAACCTATGGCTTATTTAATAATTTTTAAAACTATAAATGACATTAAAAAAAAATTGCTTCAGAATTTACAAATGACAGTAAATATATAAAAATATTCCGCGACCAAATTTCCATTTTCGTCTATCGAGAATAATCAATACTAATAATAAATCTGTAAGGGATGCTCATGGAGTAAGTTACTTTGTTTTATGAGATACTGCGTTTGTAGAGTCTACAAACGCGTATGATACTTACTAAAAATAAATTGACGATTTTTTTTAATCTTTTCTGTATGAATGTATGTATGTATGTTCCTTCATAACTCTTAAACCGATCATTCGAATTCGATGAAACAAGCACATTTAACTATACGAGACAGAGGATAGGCTAAATAAAATTCAGTTCCGGTAACGCTAAGATGAGGCTTTCATACAAACCGAATTGTTGCGCGCGCCGAAATTCTTTTATTTAAATCCGAATTTCACGCGAGCGAAGCCGCGGGCAAAAGCTATATATCATAAAAATATGTACCGATCGATTTCTATCCGAATACTAACAAGAACAGCTTCCAAAAAATACCAAAAATAAGTCATAAAGTCTGCGAAGTACGATGTTTGAGGGCGGTATTATTGTGTAATTGAAAAAGTTTTACGAAATTACAATTGTCCATGAAAAGTTCTTGGATAGAATCGAGTTTTCACTGGCAACTCCCACTAAGGCGAGACGCGAGGGCTGGAAACTCCCCCGCGTATCGTATCGCACACCCTCATCTCTCGTCATATCCCGATAACACGACTCCGTATCTCTGGCGTTGCGTCATCGCGAATTGCCCGAAGCAGAAAAATCCCTTAATTGCTAGCAGCATTGAAGCGGGGAACTCACTAGATGGAGTCTTAACTGTATCTCAAATTACATCCGAGATTCCTGCGAGGCGAACTGTCGATTTGTAAGGTTGATGGAGGAATTGCAACTCTAAATCAACGCGCAAAATGTACTTTTGCAATGGCAGCACAGACAAATGGGCTTGGCAACGTAACTTCAGAATATCGCCCCAACGGGAGTGATAGTAGAGTCGTTTTCACTTTGCGGGTAGGGCGAAAAACTTTAGAAGCGTTTGGGGTGCAGCGTAACTATGAAATAACTGCTTTAAGGGATTTACGAGTATATTGAAAGTAATTACCGAAAATGTAACGTCATAAACTCTATCAATAAAGAGAATATAATCCTAGGTTTTTCCCATATATAGGTGACGATTTCAACAGATTAGTCGACACGCATTTTTGAATGGTGTTTCGATTGTTGTTGAGTTTATTGAGCATTCTTATGGCAGTAAAACAGCACTCGAACTTGTCACAATTTGTTCTAACCGGCAAGAAACTTCGCAGGGTATTTTTTTTTTCTTACAAATATTTTACTAGCTATTCACACAATGGCATCGCCTACAGTCTATCGAAAACACAGCTTGAGAACAGGATTAACAATTTTACTGAGAGTTCTGACTCTCTAAATCAAACAAAAAAAATTTTTTCTTTACCTTTTGCGATGCTGGGTCTAGCCCACAGTATGAATTGGTTTACTTTTGGTATACGTTTAGATTTAATTTGTATGTGAATATTTAAATATCTAACAAAAGTATCGAACAAGAATTAAAAGTCAAATGTATTTTCATAGTTTCCGAATTCTACAGTTAGATCTGTATTTAAGGCATTAATGGTGTCACTATATAAGAACTTACTACTTCTTCTTAACCTTTTCTTTTAATAATGTCAGTTTAATTTGAGCTCACCGCGCAGTAAGTGTCCGCAGGGGTCAGTTTCACATAAACAATCACACTTTCAGTCTTTTTTTACATGTAAACTGACACGGTTGGCTACATCACCTACAACATCCGTGATGTCAGCCCATAACACCGGGTGAACTATGTGTCATGTCAGTGCTTCCCTTCATTTCATGTCGGCTACACTGAACTGTCATAGCTTACTAGGGCACCACGCAGTCTGCCCATCGAGTTCCAGAAACTGACGAAATTGAAAAGTTCGAAGAAGATCAACAAATCCTATAAGCTCATTAGACGTCGGCAGAGCCCGCGCGGGCAGGGAGCCGTTCGTAGCACACTCGTACACTCATTAAGGTCAGCGAATAAACACTGGAGCGAGTCAATATGTCGACATGACAGCATTAGGAGAACGAACAAATACGCAGCAAATAAATGATCGGAAAATACTACTACCCCGGAGGAATAAACCAACTTACTCTTTTTCACGAGCGGCGTAAAGTCGAGAATGTACCACCGGGGGAACCGATAACGCTAGTCGGTTTCTTCCCCTACAATATGTTCGTGGGATTCTACTCCGCTAACACTCATTCGTTTTGAGAATTGAATATATTATTTACTTGGCGTTATAAATTTGAAACCTACAGTCTTGTATACAAAGTTCAATATCGAACAGCAATAGATTCGTTGTCAATGTTCCACGTTTAGAAAGTTTCAGCTCTGAATCAATGTCTACAAGGACGAAGTTAGCTTGAAGATATTCGGAAAGAGATGGCGTCTTTTAGGTTGTGAGATGAAGGTGTAGCCATATCGTAAATCGGCTATAAATATGTTCGACGTGTTGGAATGGTATATTCCGGCGGCAATAAATGTCCCTAATATTGATATGTAAATAAGTACGTATTCGGAAACTTGGAAAGTTCTCAGATGTTACAAGCCTAGATCGCATCACACCCCTAACTATTTACCTAACTGGGAAAAGGTGGAGAGAGTACAAATGCCTAATCTGTGGTTGAGTCGAACGTACAAATATTTGTTGCGGCTTCCTGACGCTTTCGATTATTGATTCCAACGAACCAGGAGAATTATACACGACATAGAAAGTAAAGCACCGAGGTTTGTTCGTTTAATTGTCGTACTAAACCCACCGAGAGTTCGCTCAAACTTTTCTCCCCATTAAATTCCATTCGAGCATTTATTACACTAGCAACACCGCGGGCGCCTCTTCCCCCGCACCCCGCATCGAACGCCGGTAACGAAGCGACTGTTCTCCGCGAATTTTATGTCCGATTCCATTTTTAAAATAATTTTGTTTGCGCGATTTCAGTTCGTGATTTTTCCCCTACATTTAATTACACAACGGGAATTTCAGCAATCGGAATCAATTTTCTCTCGAGCGTATTTCGCGAGCTTTCGGGCAGGCGCGAGTATTGGAAGCCGATTTTCATGGCATTTAGAAACAAAACACGTTCCGCTCTTGCGAAATGAACCGAATTGGCGGTGGACGGGTAAACAATGGCGGTCGGTTAGCCGGAACGGCGCAAATTAACACAAGGTTTAACTTTATTTGGCGTAAGTGTGGTTATCGGTGGTATCAGCGATTCAACAGGCGGGGGGATATTATCTTATCTGCGACTCTCCTCGGCCATCTGCAGCGGGGCGCGGCGGAGGGGGGGCGGTGGGGATCGATGGTTTAGTGGCGTGTAATCTTTGGCTCTTGATACAAGGAGATAGTGTCGCTAAACGTGGGGGAGCTGATTCTGACTCTGTCAATAGCGATGACCTTATAAACGGCATACATTATTGGATAGAGAAAGGAAGGGTTTATAGTGTGCTTTGATGATGATTTACGCAACAAATTATTTAAATTAGTTAAACGGCGGATGGCCGAGCGGTTTGGGCTTCTCATGCAAGAGGTACGAGGTTCGAATCCGGTCGGCGTGTACCGATGAAAATTTACGTGCATACCTACACCTGCTGATGAACCGTTCGGAACCGGTGTGAAACTGTAGGTCTCTTCCCTCGCCCCTTACTAGGTGGTAGGCTCAAATTGTAGCCGACTGAGTTGGTACCACCGTACTGGATGTAAGATGGCCGCATAGCAGCCTCGGTTGTGTTCTCCTCTAGTCCAGTATAGCCAGCAATCCAGGGAAGTCTCCAAACGATTACAATTTCAAAATGGTTAACTAACAAGACTTACTGAGAGAATACTTGTAATGATACGTAAACAAAATACCCTGCGAGGTTTCTTGCCGGTTCTTCTTTGCGGGTGTAATGAACCGGATAAAACAAATTGTGACAAGTCCGAGTGCAGTTTTACAGCCATAAGAAATTTCAATAAACAATAAACTATACATAGTGATGGGATTGTACATTTGGCCTGAAAGCTATACACATATGCCATATATCTCCATGAAATGTATAAATTAATTATTAATCTCCCACAAACGCGAATTATCAATCTAAGGTAAATTTTGTCTACAGATGTTTTATCTCACGAGCGCGGGTGAGCCATACTTGTAGTTGTAATGCGTATAGACACGCGCTCCTGTGTGCGTAAGTACAGGTAGCGTTAGCAAACTCACACACACACACAGGAAAGCGTGTATATACGCATTACAACTACAAGTATGGCTCACCTGCGCTCGTGAGATAAAACATCTGTAACAGGAAATTTTAAAAAAAAATTTCACTTAAAAATAAAGTGCAACACGTGGCTCATACAGATAGATTTTTTTCCAACATTTATTTCATACAAATGTAATTAAATTAGACACTTGAGCCACAGGCAAGACGACCACGCACGCGAGACACGACATACAGCTCAGTTAATTGTGTCCGGATTTTGTGAGATAAAACGCAGATAAAACTTTATTGCCTATGCCTGCGGACTGTAGCCTATGCCATATCTCCTTTCCATCATATAAAATACAACATTCGGTGGAAATAATAAATAATGTTATCTATTATACGAATTATACGCAATTTTTCGTTTAGTTCTTTAAACATCATATAATAGCATATTATAATAATATTATTGGATATATTTTAATTTGGGAATTTATTTATATAGAATTTTTCATATTTAAGTAAATCGGTTATTGTAATAAAAAGATAAATGTTTCATTATTTGGTTATTTTTATCCAGAGCTACACACATTCTGCACAAAAATTTCATGCTCGTATAGATAGACAAATAAATCAGTCTTCTCTTGAAAGACCTATAAAATTATGTATATTTGTTTGGAAGCCCTAATAGATTATCATATGTGAATATATTGCAGTTCCAATAATATTACATACATACGTGTGAAATTGATGATTTCCTTTTTATTTATTTTTTTAATATTTTTTTTTGACAAACAATCCAATACAAAAAAAAAACCCCCGATCCTTAAAAAGTAAAAAATAATTTCCGTTGACTTACCTCCGATTCCTGTAAGTCAACGGAAATAATTTTTTACTTTTTAAGGGTGGGGGTTTTTTAAATTTGTAACTTTATTTCAAGCTTTTTATTTATATTTAAAATAACCGCACGCACATCGATCCTCTTTTTAAGATAATAAATTGTTTTATTACTTAATTAATTGATTACAAACATAGCTAAGAACCATCCCGATTAAGGTGATTTCAATGCAAGAAGCTCCGCCTGCTTTACCTCCCTTCTTCTCCACTACCCTTCTCGAACCGCGCGGCTCCCCGCGCCTCCCCCGGCGCGCGGCGCGACGCTGACCCGCGCCGCGCCCTATATTACTTTACTCTTTGGCCGACACACACGGGCGGCGCGGCGGTGCGGCACCGGCAATCGCGCCGTCGAGTTGAGCACAGCACAGAGCAGTCAATAAAAGTAGAGAACGTAATGCGTAAGTCTGTAGGTACCACCAGTTATTTTTTAACAACCCAAAGAGGATGACTGTCTACGTAATATAGCCACGGATATATGTTCTTCTCTTTTACTCTAGTACTTTTGGTTTACCTTGTATCCATTTCTCGGCTACGAAATTATCCTTGCACAGCGTTTTGGTATTTCGGCCAAGACCGTAGTAGGTACATAGGCCGACACCAAGCATATTAATTATTGACCCATCCTTCGGCCACGTGGTCTACCAACGGCAATGAAGTTTCTAGTTTTCAACCACATCTTAATAATGTTGAATTGTTTGTCTGATAGAAAAAAAGATGGTGTTTATATGTAGAAAGGTACATATATGTATTTTTAGGATTCCGTAGCAAAAATTACAAAAAGGGACCCTAATGGAATCGCTCGGTGTCTCTATGTCTGTCCGTCTGCATGTCACAGACACGTATTTTTCTATCAAAAACTTATTCAAAAATTCTGAAAAAAAAAATGCTGAAGAATCCTTATATGACCTTTTTTTTTCTGAAATATTTTTTTGCTTGCTCTTTTGCTTTAACTCTTTTTAATTCCATTGTATGCATACGGCCTTTGGGATTGCTACCAGAAATTTTCTTGAATAATGTGCAAATAGGTTTTTTGGTGTTGAATCAAACTACAGCTGCAGCACAACGTCCTTGATATGATTGTTTGAAAGAATAGTTGACCCATTTGCGCATGACGAATTTTGCAACAACACTATTGAAGCATTCGACCATATTACTGTCCACATCTTAAAATAAACTTCTGGCGTTATTGGCGACGGCTCTGAAAATTACTTTGATTCTTAGCCAAAAAGAGCTGTTGTTTACTAAGCCATAAAAATCAAGAACAGGTTCTGAATTACAGTAATATGGAGAGCTACTGCTATGTCGTCCGAAAGCATGCATTGGAACGTTCATTATATCTCGATTAAGGTTCCTTATTCGGCTGCCGATATTTTAAAATCTCCTGACTCTTTATTATGTTTAATGGATTTACATATTGATTTGCGCATGATTTTAATTAACTTGTCAGTCAGTAATTTTCTCAATTTTATCGGATATTTTGTATCTTTAGACATAGCTCTTAGTTTATTACAAAAAGGAGACGGGGATGTTTGGGCCCGATGGTAATAAAATGAGGTATGGTTAAAAATAATGGTTATATTTTTCTTTATTAAACTGTAAAATATCAACCCAATTCTTTATCTAGAAAAAGAGAAATCTTAAAAAAAGTGTTAAGAAAAACGATTACGATTAAACTAAATATATATTAATGTAGATACATGATTTTAAACATTTAAAAATAAAAACGCTAGCACCAAATGAA
This sequence comes from Nematopogon swammerdamellus, assembly GCA_946902875.1. Taxonomy (NCBI): domain Eukaryota; kingdom Metazoa; phylum Arthropoda; class Insecta; order Lepidoptera; family Adelidae; genus Nematopogon; species Nematopogon swammerdamellus. The sequence goes on along the minus strand of OX336340.1, from coordinate 23,463,173 downwards.
TAACTCAATTAAAGTAATTAAATCCATTACAAATGGATTTGCGGTGGAAACCCTTGGTGTGTGGTCACCGGACGCACTGGCTTTTGCCGAAACCATCGGGAAATTGCTAGTGGATAAGTCCGGTGACGTGCATGCCAAGGCTTACTTCATACGCCGCATAAGCCTAGAAATTCAAAGAGGGAACGCTATTAGCGTCCTAGGGACTATGGCTGCCTCGGCTGAACTAGAAGAAATTTTTTTATTTATAGGTTCTCCTTAATTTTTCTTTTGTTAGATAGGTAAGTTATGTTTTAGGTTAGTTTTAGTTATTTGTTTTAGATCTTTATTAATTGTTTTGATTACTTAATTACTAAAATAAATAAAGTCATTACAAATTAACATTTTACTACTTAAAAAAATTAAACATTCACAATAATAAAAGGACTATATATAGTCTGTGATAAAAGGAAACAATTTATAAAGAAGAAGAGCTGTCATAGCTGTCAGTTGTATTTTCATTTCATAACATTTACAAAACATAAATAACTAGAATTCTGAAAAAGTTTCGATATTATATTGCATTATTTTATTATTTTGAAGCAAACATCAACAGAAGATCTATAGAAGTGAATTTTGAGTGAGTAGTAAACGGTGGGTCTGGTTGCTGCGCCTATGTTATGTCTATAAACTAAATCAATAAAAACTCAGATTGGCAAAATCTGTTGAATTTTCAGTGAAGATTTAATAATATTTAGGCTATTAATTGACACCATTTTCATCTTTTTACAATCGGGCCCAAGATTGTATGAAAGCGTATCCGTCTCCTTTCTGAGCACGTGATTACGACATTCAATCTTTTCGACCGTGCACCCATGGTAAGGTTTTGCTTGTAAAATTTTAGAATATGTGCTGGAGTCACCATCGGAAATTAATTTAGCATAAACAAGGCCGTATCTTCCGACTATTTAAATTCTTCCAAAATAATTTCACACTCCATGCCTGTAGAAGCCCCATTATAATTTTTGAAACATTTGTGGTTATTTGGTTCGACTTTATTTTGCCCGGCTACAAACGATACAAAACTTATTTTTCACGCCCATAACACCACCTCTCTAAATCTTTTGCCAGCTATAGCCGCAGCTCCCGATAAGGCGGAATAATTTTGTTTGTAAGATCTCTTTGACCAACACCCGTCCGCAATAACTTCAATTATTGCGTTGCCGAATTTATCAACACGACCTTCTTTTAAAGCAGCATCGCGTTCTCTTTTTGCAGCCTTTTCCATTTCTTCGACAGCCGTTTCATGCCATTTTAAACAAATATCAATGTGAATTTTCGAATAAAATGGATTCGTCATGAAGGGGACATTGAGTGCTGCCATAAGTTCTTCTAATTGCGAAAAACCACATCCTATTGCCATTGCACCCGCAACAGCGGACCTGTTTACGTCTACCGGATTTTCTGTATTTTTTATTATTACTAAACGGTTTTATTTAGCTTGACTCCGTATATTTGTTTCTATCTTTGTTTCAAATCTTGCGACAACTTTTTCAACTACTTCTACTGAACCGATTTTTATGAAACTTTGCACACGCATTGAGTTATCGTGACAATACAATATTATGATAATTTCAACTTGGTAACGAGGGTCTGATGATGGAGTCAGGAGGTGGACAGTGCAACTCTTCAACCGTTACTAGTAACCCCCTCGAGTTTGGGCTCATTTGGTTGGTTTGGAGGAGCGTCTCATACTTCTACCAATACACTTGGTGACGAGGGTCTGATGATGGAGTCAGGAGGTATACAGTGGAACTCTTCAACCACTTGGTGACGAGGGTCTGATGATTTAGTCAGGAGGTATACAGTGGAATTCTTCAACCGTTACTAGTAACCCCCTCGAGTTTGGGCTCATTTGGTTTGTTTGGACGAGTGTCCCATACTTCTACCAATATACTTGATAACGAGGGTCTGATGATGGAGTCAGGAGGTGGACAGTGGAACTCTTCAACTGTTACTAGTAACCCCCTCGAGTTTGGGCTCATTTGGTTGGTTTGGACGAGTGTCCCATACTTCTACTAATACACTTGGTGGCGAGGGTCTGATGATGGAGTCAGGAGGTGTACAGTGGAACTCTTCAACCGTTACTAGTAACCCCCTCGAGTTTGGGCTCATATGGTTGGTTTGGACGAGTTTACCATACTTCTACCAATACACTTGGTGACGAAGATCTGATTATAGATGCAGGAGGTGAACTGTTGAACTTAAATAAAACAAAAATAATGATCGGGATATTTCTTTGAATCCACCCAAGTTAAGGTTTCTGTATTGTGCCGAGAACTGTGTGGCGTTAGGGTGGCTAAAAATGATACGTCGTTAGCGATACACCACCCAACTCAACGTTTGAAACGTGCCGAGGACTGTGTGGCATTAGGGTGGATAAAAATGATATGTCGTTAGCGTTTCAACCTCAAGGCTGGGCACACCTTGTTGTATAAGAGCCTTGCCCCTCTACATGGACCTCTGGGGGGTCTACTGTTATTGTTCCATTACTCGTGGGAACAACATGAAAGAAAAAAATTATAAAAAAAATCAAACTAAAAACGAGTAAATAAAAAAATTGGTAAAATAACTTGTAAGTTAAACGGTTTTATTAAAAAACAACAGCTGTACAAAAAACTAGAAAAAAAACATCATCTGTACAAAAAGCTAGAAAATAATAAGGACACAAACCTGGGCCTTCTTAAGATTTTACGTCTGGGTAAGAAATCGTGCAATACTAGCGTGCTGTCTTCTCATGTCAGATGCCAAAGGGCACTTTGTGTCGCTGCGTCAGCGGAATAAGTAATAAATTGAGACTTTTAACAGACTAATATAAAAACGTGGGCCGTATAATATGCGTAATAACATGCGCCCCACGTTTTTATATTAGTCTGTTAAAAGTCTCAATTTATTACTTATTCCGCTGACGCAGCGACACAAAGTGCCCTTTGGCATCTGACATGAGAAGACAGCACGCTAGTATTGCACGATTTCTTACCCAGACGTAAAATCTTAAGAAGGCCCTGGCTTGTGTCCTTATTATTTTCTAGCTTTTTGTACAGGTGATGTTTTTTTTCTAGTTTTTTGTACAGCTGTTGTTTTTAATAAAACCGTTTAACTTAAAAGTTTTTTTACCTATTTTTTTATGCAAGTATCAACTGTGAATTTTTGATTACACATGTTACAGCCTAATACAATAATTAAATTTAGTCCTATTTTTCTTTCCGATATTACGCTCATGGATTGTAACCTACAGTTAGCAAGTGCTTTGTGGCCAGATATGATTTTCAATTAGATGTTGTAAATCTACCAATCTCCTGCCTTCAATTATGTATTTTTTTTTCCCTGTCACGTCCGGTGATGACCTGTAAAAAACCAAAACTATAATTATAAAAGTTTTAATAATAAATAATATTTATTTCTACTGAATTAGATCATTTAAAACCCTAGGCTAGGAGTGACCGCATTTGTTTATATGTTTTTTACATTACTCTATGCAATATTGAATTTTTCATAAAAATCAACCTTCTGTCTTTCTTTGGTAATACGTTTTGTAGTTATTTTGCATTCGAATATTTAGTGGTTATAATCGCTCGTCGCCTAGAGCTTCGATCTAAAGAGGTGCGGGTTCGAGCTTACGTGTGCAGGGGGACCGCACCGCTTTCTTTCTCTGAGTTTGATAAGTAAGGGTAGGGTATTGGAAGGAGTTTGATAATTAGTTAAAACTGTAACGAAACTTATGTATGTAAACAAACAATCATGTAGGTAATACCTACTGATTTTCAAATAAAGTAGTAAGGTATAAAATTAAATTACATGTACATTTTTGTGGTCGGCGGTGGTGGTGGCGTTGACAGCGATATTGGAGGTGTCATCGAAGGCGGCGGCGGCGGAGGCAGCGGGTTCTGAGGTGGTTCTGACCGTGGCAGCAGCAACGGCAGCGGCTCGGCTAACACCGGCGCCGCCGCAGCCGGCGGCAGAGGCAGCGAGGTATGAGGTGGTTCTGATCTGATCGTGGCAGCAACAGCAGCAGCGGCTCAGCAGATCTCGACACTGGCACCGGCGCGCGGCGTCGCCAACGAAGGTGTTGATTGTAGTAGAGAACGCGCCGGGATCGCCGCCGCCGCCGGTGGCCAACTATTTTGTTTCTTGATTTCATTTAGGCGAATTCCTTTATTCCGTAAATATTTCTTCTTCACGCGTTTCATCATAATGTTTTTATTTTGTTTCCCCATTTCTAGTTAGGTAGCTGCGGCTGCCGGGAGCCGTGCGGCGCGCAGGCGGGCGTGCGGTGGTCAGGAGCCGTGCTGCGGCGGGCTGCGTGCGCTCCGCCGCAGCTAATCCACACGACTGCCGTCCTCTCCTCCCCAGTCCCAACACGGAAACAGGACGCCAATATAGTCATAGTTAGGAGAGAGCGTGACGACGCCAGGTGTGAGCGCGCAAGCTAATGTTGGGCGTGTCTGATCAAATCTACATGAAAACGTTAATTTTTTTTTTACAAAATCTATTAACTTTACAGAGATATCCATCGACACAAAATTAGATATCGTTCATCCGAACTGGCTAAAAAATTCTCATAATGTTTTGGGGTAAGTTTTGTCGGCAATATAAAAAATAAGAAATAATCGAAGGTTTACAAATTATTTTATTGTGTCGTGTTATTTTATTGTTTCACGTTTTCCATCGTCACATCATTTAATGAAGAGTTGGAGATTATATTGTTGAAGTTCACAAATACCTTACTTCAGCGGTTTCGCCAGTAAATTAGATCAAAAACTAGATGTTTCTACATTAATATCACCTTAAACAAGCTTCCTAATAACCGCATCCAAATCGGTCCATCCGTTTGGGAGCTACGATGCCACAGACAAACAAACACATACACACACACGTCAAACTTATAACACCCCTCCGTTTCTTGCGTCGGGGGTTCAAAATAACTAAACATCGTGCAATAATAGTTCTGCTACAATTAAAACTTAACCACCGAGGTGGTAACAAGCTATCATTGACAATGAATTTATAAAAGTGCAACAATAGGCAACTTGTTTCTTTCGAAGAAGTCAATGTTGAATTTCCGACGCCTTCTCACGATGTTACCTGATCAGGTAACATCAATATTCTGAGTCAAGCCATTGTTTACGATATCGAAGAATAAGAAAAGGAAACATTAAATTTGTCTCTTTAACATCGTCGAAAAGATGAAAATTAATATTGACAATTTACTTCTCCGCACTGTATGTAGGTAGGACAAAAACGGCCAAGTGCGAGCCGGACTCGCGCACCGAGCGTTCCACACCGCCGCGTAGGTGGGCGGTTTTGTATGATTTGTGGTTTTACTTTAGAGTTTATACTATAATCACGCCAAGTTTGACGATTCCATGTATTACCGTTTTTACGATACAGTAAAAAAATAATGAAAAGAAAAACGTTTCTTGTATGGGGATCTTTCAATTTTTTTTTCTTTTTTTTTTTTTTATATTTTTTTTAGGATTTTCAACCGGCCACCTATTACGGTTCAATATATACAGCCCTTTAAAGGTAGGACAGACAGACGGACAGTCGGACAGCCAGACGGACAGACGGAGTAGGCTTAGTAATAGGCTTCCATACAGATACGGAAACAAAACTACCTATACAATGTTTAGTAGCTATACCAGGCACTATCCTTAACTATTAAAAATATTACATCAAACCCTACTAAGTAAAGAAAAGTTAGAAGCAAAGAAATATTGTCAGATAGTAGAGAAATCTATTTTAATTTCCAACACAAAGTCACTCGTGCATGCAAACAGCGCGCAGCCTTCGCCACCGACCCCTGAAGTTGGTCGTACCTGTGGCCTTCCTCCACACGATCGATGTAGGTAACGATATACTTCCCCGACCGCTCGCAACAGCCTAGCCTAGGTCATAAATAGGTAATAAACCTAGATGGGATGTGGATTATTAATCCTGAGAGATTTAATTGCTGTGGAGTTTCTCGCGGAAACCAGCAGAACTTGGACCAGATCTGAGAGAAATTCTCTAACTAAACTTTTAACGATTACTGTACAACATAAATGTTATGCTTTAAGATTTGTATATTCTATAATGCACACCAATTAATACAAATTAGGCACAACATGCGAGCTTAATGCTGCGAGGCATTCTATTCTAACTAACCTTTGGGATGTGGGAGAAGTACATGCAGGCGAACAAGAATAGTTTGTGGCAATGTGTAAGACTGACGTACCACGACCTTAGTTACTTACTTTCTAAAAGGTTATCGTCTTCCTGAACGCAGCTCGGCCTTCGGCCTCGGCCTCAGTTACTTACTTTCTTCGAGAACGTTGAAGGTCTTCCTGAAAGCAGCTCGGCCTTCGGCCTCGCCCTCAATTACTTAATTTCTTCGAAAAAGTTTATAGTCTTCCTGAACGCAGCTCGGCCTTCGGCCTCGCCCTCAGTTACTTACTTTCTTCGAGAAGGTTTATTGTCTTCCAGAATGCAGCTCAGCCTGAAGCCTCGCCGTTAGTTACTTACTTTAGTTGAGAAGGTTTATCGTTTACCTTAACGTTTTTAACCTTTACGTTTTTTCTTCCTTTGAAATACGAATTTCACGCGAGCGAAGCCGCGGGCAAAAGCTAGTGCTCTATAAAATAGACATCGGCCAATGATTTGTATAGAGTATAGACAACTGTTAGGGAAACCGTGCGGCAGAAGACTGTGCGAAAATAGTTTTATGTATCCATGACTTAAATTTGACATGAAATTTTAATTACATTTTATGAGAAAGAAAGAAAGAAAGAAAGAAATGATTTTTATTTTCTCTTAATTAATCCTTAAAATAACAACGGTACAAAAACTAAAAGAGAAGAGAAAAAAGGACAGGCGCAGCCTTTGCCGCTACACACCCACTCGCTCCGAGCTGGAAGTGTGCGGCGCTGAATTTAAGCCTGCCCCACACAGTAAATACAATTTTGGACGTAATACAACTTAGCCTAAACGAACAATATCTTAGCCTAAATATAAGATTTAAACAATATTAAACTAATTAAAATTAAAACAAATATTAAAATAATTAAAATTAAAATGAGAGTGCAGCAGGCGCACCTTGCAGGCGCATATAATAAAATCCGGCGAAGTGCGAGTCTGAATCACGCACGGAGGTTTTCGCACCAAAAAGAAACCTTGAAACATCACCTTAATTTTAATTTGTTTTTCTATATTTTACTATTTTTTTGTTATATCTCCGCCATAATAGGCCACATATTCTGTGAACAATTCAACGGGCTAGCTATTACGGTTCCAAAGATACAGCCATAGGACAGACAGACAAACAGACAGACGATGTAGGCTTATAGTGCCACCAGGAAGTTATGATGCGTGGGAAAAATGCGCAACTGTCTGCATTCCTAAGAAGGGATGTGAACTTTCGGTCGAAAGTTTGTCGATAAATTGTATGACTTAATAACCTAATTATCGACAAACTTTCGATCCAAAGTTCACGTCCCTTCTTTGGAATGCAGACAGTTGCGCATATTTCCCACGCATCATAACTTCCTGGTGGCACTATAGTAATAAGATAGAACGATAAAAAAGGTATGAACCCCGAACCCTATCCTCGCCAGCGTAACACGATATCATCGGCTGCGTTCGCAAAAACCTGTGTAAAATGCCCGCATGCTCTGTGTTTACGTGTAAAAACACTACAGCCAAGTTTAGTGTGCACAGTAGTCGAATATCTTATCATCGGTAAGTACACTCCGCTCCCCGCAACTCGGCGACGCCAGTTCTCATATAACCATTTGACAGTCCGGCGTCCATACCTTTTTTATCGTTCTAGGTAATAAGCTTCCGTACGGGGTACGGAAACCTAAAAACAAAAGATACCATTCAACTATTATTACTAAATGGAAGACAGACCTCCTAGTTAGTACCAATACTAACTAGGAGAAGTAAATGCATACATGTATAAACACACGTGCGGTAGATTCGATGGGTAGGCATGTAGAAATATCGATCCCGGTGGCCTGATGGAATCCCTGGGGAGCGCTCATGGTGGAACTGGAGTTATATGCATCCGCCGACCACTAACATAAATACACTTCTGCTAATCTAATGCATAGACAGTTACTACAGAACACATATTCCATGATAGATATTTACATATCACACACGCTGAATCCCGATAATCGGGGTTAGCAGAGTAATCGGTGTTGTGTTGCAAGAACTCTTGTAAATTACAGCACACAACACCGACCACCACGTTTCGCAAAGTATTCGAACAAGATTCAATCGATCCAGCAGCAAGTAAGACACGAAGACCCACTTTCTGCAAGACTCGATGGAAGTATCGTGCCAAGGTGAGAGGTGACGAACCTGTCGCCCTGTAGCACGGCATCTTGTCCTTATCATTAGTCGCCATTTACGACATGCATGGGGAGAGATGCAGTGGGGCTATTCTTCGAAAAATGAGGGGTGCTATAAGTTTAACGTGTGTATCTGTGTGTCTTTTTTTTTTTTTTTTTTATGGAAACTGACACGGTTGGCTACATCACCTACAACGTCCGTGATGTCAGCCCATACCACCGGGTGAACTAGGTGCCATGTCAGTGCTTCCCCCTTTGATCGTGCCGGCTACACTGAACTGGTCGGAAAACACAAACTATATACATAGCCGTTTAGACCGACGTTTCATTCAGTGCGGTGGTACCAACCCGGGCGGGTTAAACCCTACCACCAAGTAAGATTAGGAGGGAAGGGACCTACAGTTTTACGAGGAATCCGAACCTCGGTCAGCCTCCAACGGTCAGCGGTCACCCATCCAAGTACTGACCGCACCCAGCGTTGCTTAACATTCAATAGCGACATTTGACTGTCTGCACCACTGAGCTATCGAGGCTGACAAATGTCTGTCTATGACATCGTAGCTCTCAAATGGATGGACCAATTTTGATGCGGCAATTAATCAAGTAATCAAGTAATTATGAAGAATAAAAAATTACGTCTCACGGATGGACCGGCCTGGATGCGGTTTTTTTTTCTTTCTTTAAAAGCTAATAAAAGTTAAATTACAAATTTAAAAAGCCCCGACCCCTTAAAAATTCAAAAATATTTTCCGGGACCGCTAAGTAAATAAAATATAAAAACTCAGACCTGCGCGGGTACTTAGTCCCCCGACTCCTTTAAGTAACTAAACGGAATTCACTTTTGACTTTTTGAGGCGTTGGGCGATTTTAAAATCTGTAATTTAACTTTTCTTTGTACCGAATCTCCAGAATGTTTGAAGGCATTATTATTATAGAATTTTTAAGTTGATTCAAATATCGACGAACATGCCACTCATCAGAAAATATTAATTCTAAGATTGCTATCTCAAATCATCCAGTTTAACCATCTCTGCATGCACTCATTGTTGGAACTCATAATTTAGAGATATTATCGCTCAATTAAATATAAATTATCTCCTTCAATTATGGTGTCTTTAAGGCGGAATTCAAACCGCCACCTCCGCCGCCGTGCCTGAGGCATCACGGCATCACGATAGTTAGACCACAACGTCATTTCACGCACGGTAAATTGTGCTTAGATATGTATTAGATACTAGCTCTTGCCCGCGGCTTCGCTCGCGTGAAATTTATATTTAAAAAGAAGAAAGTAAGTAATCCCGCTACCGTACCTTTATTTCGGCGCGCGGAACAATTCGGTTTGTATAAGAGCCACACCTTAGTGTAACCGGAACTGAATTTTATTTAACCCTATCCTGTGTCCCGTATAGTTAAATGTGCTTGCACTAAGTTTCATAGAATTCGGATGATCGATTTAATACTTATGTATATCTATTTATACTAGCTTTTGCCCGCGGCTTCGCTCGCGGTAGACTCGGTATAATAGCAAATCCGGTTTAAACGATGCACTAAGGGGTATTTGATCGATCTAGGTGGCCAATATTATTCATGCAGTTAAACTATTACAGAATGTGTTTTTCAATTATGGGCTGGTGTTAAAATAATTATAAAAATAATTGGTAAAGAAAATAATATGAAATATAAGACAAAGAAAATAGGCATTGGTAAAATATTCTTACAAACAATATAATTATTCGAAATATACCTGTGTATGTGTGTAGTATATGTATGTAGAGTGTCACAGCTCTTCACCAGATTGGCCTTGATCCGAAGACTGTTTTGATTCATCTGAGGACCTTTCCGCTTCATCAAGGTGTTGTAGGATGTGCGAATTTTCATTTGCTAATTTTGATTCCCTGACCCTTTTCTTTTTAGCTGCGGATTCACAATCCGCACGAATCCGCAGCGGTTTCTTACAACATCCTTTAGTATAAACCGCCATCTTTATTTTCTAGTATAAAATGTTGCCGGGACGAACCCTGAAGTACAACAAATACCTTCGAGTTTGTATAAATTGGCTTTAAAATCTAACTCAAATACACACTCTGCAAAAATATTTAACTAAAATAGCAAATATAACAGTTACAAAGCATAACATTGAAAACAAATGGACAATTACCCGCTTCAACACAATCCATAGCGATTCACTTTCAGCAATGACTGCTAAATTAAATTTAAGCACTCGAAAGTACGTATGCGTGAAAATCATCGAGAAACAATATTTGCGCGCACGGCGATCATCAAGTTCGGGCTGATCGGATACAGGCGGGCGACGGCGGAGGGGCAAGGTAAGGGTGGACGAGTATCGGCTGACTACTCAACTTTCCTAGGCAGCTATTTTTTTCTATGTCGAGTTAGTTTTACAAAATCGACTTATGGCCGGCTAGATTGATCAAATACCAGTCCGTGCGATGGCTTCTCTTATTCTTATATTATCTTCCTATCTTCCATCCATACTATACTTTCTTTGATACTGCTCAGCCCTAATTCTATTTGGAGTGATGGTATATAGCCTATAGTGAGCCTCAAGAACTACTCTTTCCATTGGCGCAAACCGCATCAAAATCTGTCAAGTGGTTCCGGAGTTTACCTGAAACATACATACATACAGACAGCCATTCCCTTTTAGAAGAAGTAGAGATAGATATTGTGGAATCACGCAAAGGCTAGTAATATTTCCCAACACATGCGCAACACATACCGCCTAGAGGTCTAGGGGCGATATGGCGGGGCCATAGCGCGCTTACAAGGCAGTATGCGATGGAAAGAGCCTCGAATAAGCGCCGGCGCGCCGTTAGTAGGACCTCTGCCAAGATATTCACTTGGCGGCGATCGTATACTGTCTCATTATGGCGCACAGTGCCTGACATCACTACCGCTAGTCTCTGTAACATTGGTTTTTACCCGACTCTGGCGAAGCCAAAACGAGGGTAATGTGTTTAGACTGTATGTCTAAACACATTACACAAACACACTAGAATGTATGTGTGTTTGGATGACTGTAACTCGTAAACGACTCGTCCGATTTCGATAATTCTGACGAAAGATGTATTCTCCTCTGGACCAGTATCCTCAACAATCCAAAGGGAAGTCTCCCTTATGGCACTTCCTCAGAGGATACTAACTAGTCGGAGCATGTACTCTGACCCCTCTGTCTCGGCCATCCATACTCATAAATATCCATGCAAAAAAATACGACAAAGAAAACAAAAATATTGCATTTTTTATGTAAACTGACACGGTTGGCTACATCACCTACAACATCCGTGATGTCAGCCCATAACACCAGGTGAACTTGATGTCATGTCAGTGCTTCCCTTCGGTCGTGCTGGCTACACTGAACTGGATGGAAAACACACACTATTTATATAGCCGTTTGGACCGACGTTTCATTCAGTGTGGTGGTACCAAACCGGGCGGGTTAAACTCTACCACCTAGTAATATAAGAAGGGAGTCATATCCCTTAGTCGCCTTTTACGTCGCCTTAAACACACGGGGAGAGATGCAGTGGGGCTATTCTTTTAGAGTACCGGCCCCACACGGTACAGCTGTTCTTTTAAAGTACCGGCCTCACACGGTACTTTACAGTTTACACACGGCATTTTCGAATATGATGGAAAGAGACGTCCCTGCAAAAGGCCTAGCAACCGTAACCGCATTGGAAGCCAAAAGCCAAGTGTAGTCCATGATAAAGTCCATTATCCCCTAACTGAAGTGAAGTGATTCTGCCCGCAGCTTGCTACCTCTCCCCCTCTCCACGTCCGCCTCTCACCGCGTCCGCCCGCATCGTCCCATTATCCGTAATATCGATGTCCTGATAACAGACCATACACCGACCGTGTTAGCGACACAGGAACGCGATAGTGTGCACTTTTACCCGACTGCGACGAAGCCAAAAAGGCAGGGTTATGAGTTTGACGTGTATGTATGCATGTGTGTATGTATACGTGTCCCAAAACTTAACGTCAAGCGGTAACCAGGGAGTAGGCCAGTTTATGACTACCCAGGGAAAAATAAGAATGAAAATCGGAGTCTCCTCGTTTAAGTATGTATTATGTTACGTTTAGAATAAATTAGCACCAGCCCAGTGATAAATGATCATTTTGGCCATTCTTTGTTGTGGTCAATTTGTCTAAAACTTAAAATTAACTTCTAACGCGCCACAAGAAATACTATTATCTCACAGATACAAGCTAGATTGTAGACGTCAAGGTTGCTATTTCGTGCGTTACTAGTATATGGAAAACTGCATGTCAACGCAGAGGCGGCGCAAGGCGTGTGCGACGTGGGCGACCGCCTACGGCCTCGCGGCCCGAGGGGCCTCGCGCCTCGAAAGTTCATGCAGCTTTGATTCATGAAAAATATTCAGCTAGATCTATTAAAAGTACCCCGAGTAAACATGTTTAGATTTAATCAAAGGCAAACTAAAGTTTACTATAAAGCCTTTATTAGACACAAGATGGGAAAGTAGGACAGAAGCAGTGAATATAGCGATTTGATGATGTTGTTGAATGTATTTAGTATTGGCAAAATTGAGAGGGCCTCGCAAAATTTATCTTGCCCACATAAAATTAAGTTCATGCCCCGCCACTGTGTCAACGAACAGAACAAAGCATTCGAGGTCACCGCCAATACTGTGTGTCTGCCTGCGCTGCGTACATTACAATCGTGGCTGCGCGCGCGCACGTTGATCTCACAGACGCGCGCGCACGTATAGTGACATCACCTCGGGAATATTTCCACATTACACACTTGAACCGGTAGTTGAGTAGCGTTTAGATCCTCCTCTAGTTTGCATGTCACGAACGTGTGTTGGATTAGGCAATGGTAAGTTTTTCAAGTTGATGTGCCCTTTCGTGAAAATTAACGCTTTATCGGAATGTATCGCGCCAATTAGGAATCTGAGTGTAACGCAAGTGGTTGTATTTTTAAATTATTATATTTTTAGATATTATAGATATATATACGAGATATAAATACTTCATTGCTGCAAAAAACATTTTACAGAAACTAACGATAAGTATTTTACATGATGGGCAAAGGCGGACTTATCCCTTACGGGGATTTCTCCCAGTCAACCTTTTATAGATTCATTTTTAATAATATAACAGCCATCGAAAAGCTAATATATCACAGATTAAATTTTACTTTCGGTGAGACATATAGTAGGCGTGGCCTTTGTGTGCGGAGGAGTGAGGGGGATGAAATCATCACTCTATTCGAGCTATTTCGCTACTTTGAAAGATACAATTTCCTGACTCAAGTCACTCTTCGATCGTGTTCGATTGCTCATTGGAAAGATCTCAACGAGTTAGTGGTTTGTGACAGAAACAGTAGTATTTCATTTCATGTTGCCACTGGGGTATTGCATCGCTTTAAGGTCTTTGCTTTACGGTGACACTTGGTCCGGGTCGCCTCTCACCCTATAATATGGGTGAGGGAGGCGATGGCTGGCCCCGGTGTGGTGCTCATGTGTGTCATGCTCACGGGTGCTGTTTGTGGAGACTGGCCTGCTTCATGTGGCAGAGTGGTGGGTATATAACTTCATACAAATTCATATTAAAAAAAATCAATTTGTCATGAATTGCTGCTTTAATAAATCAGCACAGAGTGTTTAGGAAGTAGCAAACTTTTTTGTAAAGTAGACTAAGTGCACATTGAAAAAATATTCAGTGAAGTTTCTTGTCAGTTCTTCTTCGCTGTGATAATCGAACTGGCGGAATGTTACAAGGTAAGTATGACAAATCTCAGCGCAGTGTACTGCCAAAAGATGATAAATAAACAATAAACAACTGTTCTTTCGAAATAATAATCATTTACTATGGACGGTATTAATTTCTGTTTACCCGACTACGGCGAAACCAAGGAGCGCATTTGCATTGTATGCTATTGATGTCATCATACCCCTTTCGGAATTACGTGCAGTGCCAGCCAGCGTCCATTGTATTGTGTCGTGTTTTGAGTGATTTCATAGTAAAATCCACTTTATAAATTCTCCACAAGTACAATTTTCAGACATAAGAAGTGAACACAACACAAGAAGAAATCGAATTTGGATATCAGAAAGTATTTCTTATTCAACCTTGCACCTGAAACGAAAAACTTTTAGAAAGTGCGACATCTTGCCTCCAGCCACCCATAAGGTGTCTAACGACACTCATAGACATTCCGTCTTACGCGGAGATTGCGAATGCCATGCCGGCCTGACAGGTGCCTATTCAAGCCACTCTTCAACGAACCGAGACTGTACTTGGGGGGAAATATGTGGGCAGGGAGAGCGTTCTAAAATTTACCAGTTCTGTGAAATATCTGCAGAACCGATTGGTACCCTTCCGCATAAACATAAACCATAATGAGTCTGACAGTTATGTTGCTACTATCTACGTGTACTACGGCGCTATGGCGTATAACGGTGTTGTTCGGTACGTTGCAGCGACGTGACTGACACACCACGTCACACGAGCGTCGGTTCTCACGCCTGCAACAGGGTCACAAGAAGACTCATTTACGAGGTTCACTCATATGTCATTTACATATTTAATGGGGAATGGCAGATTGTAGAAACCGTTCGTTTTCTATTCAGTGTAGCCGGCACAAACGCAAGATAAGCAACTGATGCGGTCTTTAGTTCTTGGAGGGGCATAGTGCAATGGCCTCACAATACGACTTTAGCCACAGATTACTTAATAGTTACTTCGTAACAGATAAATCACTCCATAGAAAATGTTCCTACCTTCGGGCTTTAATAGCCTACTGCTTCACGTCGCCAATCGCTGCGTGCGAAAATTTACCTTAACGATCGAGTGTAAAGTGGTTATTGCTTTGAAGCTGCGCGCAGTTGCGTGGGCGAGCGTCTATGTATACATCGCGCGGCTGACGAATTTTCACTGAAATAGACCGCCGGCGGCCCGTCGGGCGGTAGGTAGTTAGCGCGCGCAAGTATATAGAGTGCGTGAGGCCTGCTTTAGCTATCTATGATTTAGGGCCGATTTTCCCACTTTCGTCTAATGTATAGCTGTCGATCATTTAACTCATGTCAACTGTATCTGAAATGTCACTTTTTTTTTATGGAAACTGACACGGTTGGCTACATCACCTACAATGTCCGTGATGTCAGCCCATAACACCGGGTGAACTAGGTGCCATGTCAGTACTTCCCCCTTTGATCGTGCCGGCTACACTTAACTGGTCGGAAAACACAAACTATTTACATAGCCGTTTCAACCGACGTTTCATTCAGTGCGGTGGTACCAACCCGGGCGGGTTAAACCCTACCACAAAGTAAGATTAGGAGGGAAGGGACCTACAGTTTTACGAGGAATCCGAACCTCGGTCAGCCTCCAACGGTCAACGGTCACCCATCCAAGTACTGACCGTACCCAGCGTTGCTTAACATTCAATAGCGACACTTGACTGTCTGCACCACTGAGCTATCGAGGCTGACAAACCTAAAGCCGAGAGAAACTGTTAGACAAGACTTAACCGGAGGTATTAAATCGATCATTAGCCAGCCAATGACAGGTTCCATAGAAAACGTCTTCGTTAGTAAATTTTATTTGAATATTTCTTGGAAAGTGTGCCACCTGTCCAAACGTCTGGTTAGTCTTGCTTGATAAATCAACGACTTAATGATGAAGTGTATAATACTAGTAAGTACATACACGTAGAATAATTTAATACCACGTTTTAAAAAATCTAATTAACTGATTTAAGATATTTTGTACCGTCGTGCTACCGACTAGACCCTGACAACGGAATTGCTTAAATCGACTTTCTCCTAAATTATCTTCGGTAGACCTTGTAATTAGAAAATATAAATTTCCAGAGAACATTTTCGACTTTTATTAGTCAACTTTCTTAAAAGAATCTTTAAAAGTTTTAAAAAATATCCGGGAGAGGTATTTAACTTGGCAGAAATGGCTGCCTGAATTTGAGTTAATTTGACTCAGCAGACGAGTTCATTGGGTCAGCAGATTCCTTAAAAAACTCTTTGAAGTGAGTGCTTATTATCTCTCCGTCATCTTACCTACAATATCTCTAGCTGAAACCTCATTTACCTACGTGTACCCTCAACCGCGTAACCAGCGTGTTCAGTGATCTATTTGCTCGAGCGATAATGGAGGACTAATCGAATACTGGCTGTATTATTGCTGACATTTCATGCTCTATAAACTTATTTAATAAGCTGAGACTATTCTAGCTCTGTGTCTTGATCATTCGAGCAAATTGTGGTCGGGTCGGGTATATCTACCCTCGTCTTTGCCGGCAGTACGTCAAACATATTAATCAGGAGGCATTAACTGCTCGAGTTCGCAATGACAAGCGAAATGCGGCTTTTCGGCGGTGTCTGATCTGAGTAAAACATTTAGGACTTATTTGCTGAACGTAAAATTTCATATTAGCAAAGTTGCCGGCGTGAGACGCGTCCAACCAAGTTCCCGCGCCGCGCCGTATGCTAATGCCTTCGTCCTAGAAATGGGGGAGTCTGCCGCGCGCGTCTGTCTGTTCAATAAGATGTTCCGAGCGGGCCCCGCTCCTCGCTCGTTCTAATAATTCTTCGAATACTCTTTCGCGAGGACTTGGAGACGCTACACATTCCGAATTCCGATTCATTCAATCCGAATCGAGCGCTGCTCTCGCTTGCTCGCTCGCTTGTATATCGAACTCTTAGTACCGGTCACTACATGGATTTGTACCTTTAAGACAAAATTAAATATTACAGTATTTTGTTTTTTAATCCTGACATGGATGACTACATCACATACTACACTCGTGATGTCAACCTATCACACCTTGATGATCTGAGTGGCATGTCAGCGTTTTCCTTTAGTCGTTCAGGCCCTGCTACGCTTAACTGGATCGAAAACACGAACTGTTTTCATGTATTGCAGTGAAAGGAAAATCCACAAATTAAAATTCATTCATAATAATATCAACTTGGGAAAAGGAATTTGGGCCGAAAGCACTCGATGTCTCTCAACAAACCGTAAATTGATGCTTACTAACTTCTACAACTAATTCAACGACGTAAATCTTAGAAAACAGCTAAGTCTGAAGACTATCGAAATCGCAGCCATTCCATAACCTTTGTCAGCATAATAATTCCCCTTTTGCTTCATCTGAATATCCTTTCTCGAATGCTTCCGCATCAAGTTTATATTATTTTATTCATCCGATCATATATAACACAGACGACGTTAGCATATGCACGCTCTTGCTCGCATATTGTAGACAGATCGTGGTACCAGATCTAGTCAGGCCGTGTATAGTATGTATTCGTATCTACCCATATCTTTAGACGGAGGAAGGAAACGTCACTGGCACGGTCGACGCGACTACACGTCTCATGGCTACATGCTAGAACGATAAAAAAGGTATGGACGCCGGACTGTCAAATGTTTGTATGAGAACTAGCGTCGCCGAGTTGCGAGGAGCGGAGTGTACTTACCGATGATAAGATATTCTACTATTGTGCACACTAAACTTGGCTGTAGTGTTTTTACACGTAAACACAGAGCATGCGGGCATTTTAAACAGGTTTTTGCGAACGCGGCCGGTGACAGAGTGACGGGCCAGCGCGTGACCGTCCAATGAAACAAGTATGCTTTTACTTATATCGTGTTACGCTGGCGAGGATAGGGTTCGGGGTCCATACCTTTTTTATCGTTCTATAGGCTACATGCATGCAAGTACATTAATGAACAGAGTAGTTCTAATGTAGGCATAAAATATAGAGAAGCAAAAGTAAAGAATATCAATAATGTTTTTAATTATTCAATCAAGCCCATACCTTACAATGGTAATCAATATATTTAATTTTTCTTTTATGCTACTCCAGGTTAACTTCGCGTATTTCATGACCAACGTCTGGAAGAGTAGCATCGCCGCCATCCCGTTGAGTCCAGCTAATAATGAGGTTTTTTTCTCTTCATGTTTTCTCTTTTTTTCTCTTAATTTTCGGCTTTGTATTTGTCTAATGAATAAATATAATAATGAGGCCTTCCAATATCCACAAGCGATGGATGGATAGCTCTACGATGTACGGCAGAAGAATTTCTTTTTTATAACCGGCACGGATGACCCCAAAAACTTCAACGGAAGATCAGACACAGCCAATAACACCACTCTTCGCGATACAACGCTCAGAGAGGCGCCATGTCTGCTATAAGGCGGACAATATAGTCGTCGTCGAATTTATTAACACGGCTTTTGAATCGCAGGTTATAGGTGGTAGCAGCAGAGAACACACTCACCGGAAGACCGTTCTATTCGGAAAGCGATGCGTTCTCAGAAGTTGGGTTAGGTTAGATTAGGTTAGTTTAATTAATGACTTAGTGCCTATTTCTATTTGTTCGTTTACAGATCCTTCAAAATATAAAAATCCCAGACTGGTTACCTTTAAGACCAAGGTAAACTTCCCAACACAATCGGCCACCTATTTACTGAGTATGCGTGGTTAAGTCTCATATATATTCGTATCTAAGGCCGGCCTCTGGAATGGACCGCACAAGGAGTTTATGTAGATATAAGTAGAAGGATGACGCTCGTCCTGGCCGCGTCCTGCCTGAGTCCATTGCCCACCGGGCACCCACCTCCCACGGGCATTCTCGCTCCGCTCCGACACAAACTTTTCTATGCTGTGAGGCGACTGGCGGCGCCGGCGGCGGTGGCGGCGCGGGCTCACGACGACAGTGTCGTGTGCATCGCATTTACGATTGTCAGGAACGGTTGAAATCCTCTTCCGTTACTATTCAATTTAACACAATAAGTACTTCTATTCATAGATTTAGATGTTTCTGAAATAATTATGTTGATAGAATATGTATACAGAGTGGCCCAGTTATAGTGGTCCAAAAATTTTTTTTAGATAGAGGACGCCAATTTGACTCATTTAAAATAAACATTAGTTCCGCGAAAATCAATGGTTTAGAAGTTATGATTTTTTAAAACTTTTTTTGAAATTTCTCTATTTTAGTCACATAAACCGCTCTAGTTGGATATCTATTCCACAAAATTGAATAAAATTTGGTATGGAAGTAGAGCAGACATGTAGCTAGTACGTAATGAATAGTTTTTAGGTTTAATTCTAGACTGTACTGTTGCTATAGCCCTTTCAGTGAATTTTTGTTCAGTTTACATTAAAACTGATTAATTTTTGAAAAATCACTGTGAACAAAAAAAGTACTACCGGAGATTTGCCCATGCCCTTAAAAACTACCTATACATATCACAATTCCCCAGACCAAAAATTGTAGTGGTGTTACAATTGTAACATATTCAAAATTAACATAATTTGTACAAAGTTACTACAATAAAAAGTGACGATTACCTTAATTTTTAAAATCTAATTTTTTTCCCAACGTTAGTTTAACTAAAATTTCACATTATTCACAAACCTGTCTCTAACAGCGCTAATCTACACATAAAAAAAAAGTTTAGTAATGTTTTAAAAAAATAAGATTTTAAAAATTAAGGTAATTGTCACTTATTATTGTAGTGACTTTGTACAAATGATGTTAATTTTGAATATGTTACAATTGTAACACCACTACAATTTTTGGTCTGGAGAATTGTGATATGTATAGGTAGTTTTAAAGGGCATGGGCAAATCTCCGGTAGTACTTTTTTTGTTCACAGTGATTTTTCAAAAAACTGAACAAAAATTCACTGAAAGGGCTATAGCAACAGTACAGTCTAGGAGTAAACCTAAAAACTATTCATTACATACTAGCTACATGTCTCCTCTACTTCCATACCAAATTTTATTCGATTTTGAGGAATGGATATCCAACTAGAGCGGTTTATGTGACTAAAATAGAGAAATTTCAAAAAAACTTAAAAAAAATCATAACTTCTAAACCATTGATTTTCGCGGAACTAATGTTTTTTTTAAATAAGTCAACGTGATGTCCTCCATCTAAAAAAAAAATTTGGACCACTATAACTGGGCCACCCTGTATAGACAGATAGAGGTGATTTTGGCTCTGTCGACTGCACCATCGGTCTCTCTGCACAGCCACCCATGCTGGTTTACATTAAAAAATATATATATATAGATGCTCTGCAAGAAATTTACTAACATTAATTAAGCATGAATATGTATCTTTGTACAATTTGTATATGTGTGTATTTATATTTCATACAACTGTTCCCGATTTAGTACTGCATTGTCCGCCCCTACGTCTGTTCCACATCCCAAAGGTTAGTTCGTAAAGAATGCCGCAAGGCATTAAACTCGCCTTTTGTAACCTTTTTATACGGTGTACAATAAAGTATATTTTCATTTCATTTCAAGCATTCCTGTCAATAGCAAATATCAAAATTCGATATACGACATAACGACATCTACCAAAAAAATATGTTCCTCTCGATTGGTTTTTCTCATAAACCATTGCGTCATCCATTCCGTTCACCGTGTTATAGTCATTTCATTTTAGATAATAAATAAAAAAAATTCAATAATCCTTGCCGCCAATATGAGTATAAATTGTTTTTATTAAATCTACAATTAAATTGGTATTTATTGATTATTGTTTCTGCATTTAAATCCTCTAAACTAGTGGTTCATGAGAAATACCAATCAGGAGAAAGCCTTTTGGCAGTCAGCCAGCGTGTAATGGTCCACTGCTGGACATACGCCTCTCCGATTTTCCTCCAGTTCTCGCGGCCTTCGGCGGTACGGAACCACTGCTTTCCGCCGACGTGAAAAGTGGCGAAAAGCTCAGTACTTTTGACCATGCTAAACCTTCATTAATTAGTCCGTCAGGCTGTTGCTTATGAATATTCCAAGCTTTATGACGCGAAGCCATGTGAGTGAAAGATATATATCAAACGTCGCCAGTGACCGGTTTTTGAAGCTATTCGGAAATTTGAAAATATTCCAGAACTGATTGAGTTCTATCGATATAGTTCCAGTTGTTTTGCCATCATGAAGCAATCCACAAGCAGTCGTCTGTTAGTATCAGGATCTTCGCTGCTGATTCCAATCTGTTCTACTGCGTACGGCTTACGCTGACTCGCACTTCCAAACTTTCTGCGATCTTTGACTCCTGAACTCCGGCGGGTTTAATAATATGGGTCGATCTAAGGAGAACGTCGATCATTGTATTTGTATCGTGCGTTTTTGATTCCGTTTGCATTCCTCACAATTCTCGCGATACATAATCTTTCATGGGATAGGTTTAGTCTATCATGGACGTTATCGTTGGATGTTTACCTACTTACTCTTGCAATCTCGAAATGTCGGTCGAAACAACCGTGGGAAGCAACCGTAGTAAATAAAACGTATTTCATACAAACCGGCCAAGTGCGAGTCGCACCTGCGCACCGAGGGTTCCGTGCCACCAAACAATACATTTTAGGTTCCGTATGGAAGCCTAAAAATTAACGTCAAAGTAATTAGTACTTATTTGTATACGGAAGTTTGCTACTAAACCTAGTCATAATAAAGTTTAGCCGTGAATGAAGCGAAAATGGTGAATCTCGCTTATATCATGTGTCTCTCCTAGTTTCATAATTTCGCTCAGTCGAAATGCATTTTTCAATAAAGATGACGTTTATTTGCCAATGAATGCAGATCTTTCCTCTACAGAACCGGTAAACTCTGGAACGCTCTCCCTGCTCATATATTCCCCCCCAAGACAGTCTCGGATCCTTCAAGAGGGGCTTGAATGGGCACCTGTCAGGCCGGCATGGCATTTGCAACCCCCGCATACGACCGAATGTCCATGGGCGTCGTTAGACACCTTATGGGTGGCTCGGCGCCATATGTCGCGCTTTTAATACAAATCACAGTTTTTAGTTTAGCTAACCTGAGTGCTGCGAGGGTGAATGACCGGCGAGTTTACCCATTATGCAGAGGTGATTTTGGCTCTGTCGACGGCACCATTGCTACCTCGCCACCATGCGCGGCTCTGCTCGGCACAGCCGCGCATGTAGGTTTACATAAAAAATAATCTAAGATATTATGTGCTCACAATCACTCTAGCCACAAAACAAACAATGGTCACACATAACTAAATTTATTGATTAATCAAATCTTGGTTTACGCTTCGACTATTGGCAACAATGGCGTTCTATCGACTCGTTCAGCCTCCTAACAGTCGACCTACGCAAGTCGGCCCTCGGCATCGGAACCTAACCAGATTAACAAGTTGGCGGACAACCCTGGGGTTAAATTGTAGGAAACACCCGCGATTTAGTCCTGCGACCCCTTCTGTCGCTCTCGCTGTTTCAACTTTTAACGAGCGGCAAAGACGGCACAAACTGCCCCCTCTCCCCCCCCCCCCCCCCCCCCCCCCACTCCCCACTTAGCACATTTTCGGGATAGTTAGAAATTTTAATTAAGCGATACCCACATTAGTTCGTGTAACAGTAAGTATAAAAGCTGATCATTACTAGGAGATCATGAATGGTAACAACAGGACATTCTGTTCAAAAAAAAATCCGTTATGTAAAAAATTGCTTGGTTTATTAACAAAAAACGGCCAAGTGCGAGTCGAACTCGCGCACCGAGGGTTCCGTATCGCCATGGAACATGCGCCATGGAACATGGAACATGGCTTACGGGAACCCCGTGATTTTTTTACTTTTTCTTATTTTTATTATTTGTTGTTATATGAACACAGTTGAACACAGAAAACAGTTGAAATATATGTAAAGTATGTATATAAGTATGTATGTATAGTATATAAGAGTTGATGTATGTAGGTATATTGTAATATTTATATTTCTTATTGTATATATATAATTATGTAGGTATATGTAAGGATTTATATTGATTCTATGTATCTTTGTACAATTTGTACATGTGTGTATTTATATTTCATACAACTGTTCCCTGTTTAGTACTGCATTGTCCGCCCCTATGTGTTTTCCACATCCCAAAGGTTAGTTCGTAAAGAATGCCGCAAGGCATTAAACTCGCCTTTTGTGACCTTTTTATACAAGGGTGTACAATAAAGTATATTTTCATGTCATTTCATTTCATTCATTTATATCAGCCATAATTAATAACACATATTCTATGAAAATTTTAACGGGCTACCTATTACGCTTCTAGAGATACAGCCCTCGGACAGACGGACAGACAGACAGACAGACAGACAGACGGCGTAGGCTTAGTAATAGGGTCTCGTACGACGGATGCGGAACCCTACAAAGCACCAGAAATACAATGTTGTTTAAGAGGATTCTATTATTCAACAAAATATTTACGAAATTTCAAAGTCCCTCGAACATGATTCATGAAATATTCCTATTTTACATTTTGAATTACATTAATATTGACTGTTTTCTATCACGCAATATTTTCACAACCGAGAAAACGTGAAATAAAACATTATATTCACAGAACTTATCTGCCGATATGTAAACAAAGAATGAGATTTTTTATATATTATAGTTTTTAGTTAATTACGTGTCTATTATGTATTGCTATTTTTGCTTTATTTTTTAAAACAAAACAGCTTTACTCACGGTTGTTGCTCGACGTTTCGGGCCAAGCGTATGGCCCATCTTCATGAGCACTCTGCCTGGTGCGACGGTTGGCAGAGAACCCCCAGCCGTCGCACCAGGCAGAGTGCTCATGAGGATGGGCCATACGCTTGGCCCGAAACGTCGAGCAACATAGTTCGGAACAACCGTGAGTAAAGCTGTTTTGTTATAAAAAATAATGTCGAACAACCACGGTATTTTTGCCTGTTGATTAATAAAATATATTACATCTCTTATAAGAACAGATGTTTTCTCATATGACATGTCGCGGGGTATTGTGGCTAAACTGTTCAAACTCAAAGAGCTTTGAACCAGACCAGTAGTGGGGCGTGCGGGCGCGGGCGGTGTGGCCCGATCGTTGTTCTGTGGATCAAACTACAGTAGAGTATATGCAACACTCACATGCTAATTAGCAGTGAGTAGTTTTACTTACTAAATAACGATATGTGTGAGTGCCACAGAACAGCGATCGACGGCCGTCTTCCGACCGCGAAGAGTGAGTGAGTGCCTAGTTATTTAAAAGTGCCGATCGTCAAATTATCTATATTTTTTAGGGTTTCGTACTACCGCCTACACCGTCTGTCTGTCTGTCTGGTCCGTCTGTCTGTCCGAGCCGAGGGCTGTATCTCTTGAAATTTTCACAGAATATGTGTTATTAGTTATTATGGCCGACATAACAACAAATAATATAAAAAAATAAGAAAAAGTAAAAAATTCACGGGGGTCCCCATACAAGAAACTAAAAAGTGTATGCGCGCCATCTACCGAAAACAGTATGAAGCATTTTAACTAATCCATAGATCGCGTGAGTGGCACTGACCATGACAGCGTTACGGAACCCTCGGTGCGCGAGTTCGACTCGCACTTGGCCGGTTATTATAAGATATTTTCGTGCGCGTTCAGGTATCATGTAGTAAAAACCCCTTTTTTTCGATATTCCTTCACACGTTCCGCATTTTCTTCACCCTCAGTGCTTTTTCGTTTATCCAAGAAAATCTTTCATTGAGAATGAGCGCTCATGCAAAACAGGGCGTAGTCCGGCCCTCGGCTTCGGGAAGCTCCTTCTAAATATTGATAAACCCTGGAGCAAGTATACCTACGCAGATATTTCCACTAACATTGTAAGGACACTTTGAAAAGAATTTATTATTATATTATGTTTTTATTGTCACGTTTTCTTATTAATAATCATGTACATATTTATGTTAATTCTATACAATTAAAAAAAATACATACAAAAATACAAACAGAAAAAAAAAAGAAAACGGTAAAGTTCCGCCGAGACGGCGGGAGACAAGTCCCAATTTTTTTTATGTAAACTCACACGGTTGGCTACATAACCTACAACAACCGTCATGACAGCCCATAACGCCGGGTGAACTAGGTGCCATGTCAGTGCTTCCCTTCATTTCATGTCGGCTACACTGAACTGGACGAAAAACACGAACTATGTATTCAATATTTACATAGCCGTTTCGACCGACGCGACGTTTCATTAAGTGCGGTGGTACTAACCCGGGGGGATCAACCCTGGTAGGGTTGATCCCTAGTAAGGTAAGAAGGGAAACGACCTACAGTTTTACGTGGAATCCGAACCACGGTCAGCCTACAACGGTCGAGCGGTCACCCATCCAAGTACTGACCGCGCTCAGAGTTGCTTAACGCAACAGTCGACCGACCGCACCACTGAGCTACCGAGGCTGACGCTAGCGATTAAATAATAATAATAATTAAGTACCGTGTGGGGCCGGTACTTAAAAAGAATAGCCTCACTGCTTCTCTCCCCGTGCATGTCGTAAAAGGCGACTAAGGGATAAGGACAAGATGCCGTGCTAAAGGGCGACAGGCTCGCCACCTCTCACCTTGGCATGGTACTTCCACCGAGACATGCAGCAGGTGGGTCTTCGTGCCTTACTTGCTGCTTGATCGATTGAATCTTGTTCGAATAATTTGCGAAACGTGGTGGTCGGTGTTGTGTGCTGTAATTTACCAGAGTTCTTGCAGCACAACACCGATTACTCTGCTTACCCCGATTGTCGGGATTCAGCGTGTGTGATATGTATGTAATGTATGTAATAATTTGCATTTTTTTTATGGCCTGTCCTGTCTCCCAGGAAACGACGCAGGAACGTGTAAACCTTCAAAACGGATTGTATTTTTTGCATGTATAAGATTTTACTCTGTGGTATTAGGCACTTAATAATTTTTTAATGTATTTGTGGAAATAAATAATTTCGTGACATATTTTCGATTTTTAGCTTTCTCTAAGGTTTTTTTTTTTTTTTATGGAAACTGACACGGTTGGCTACATCACCTACAACATCCGCGATGTGAGCCCATAACACCGGTTGAACTTGGTGCCACGTCAGTGCTTCCCTTCGGGCGTGCCGGCTACACTGAACTGGACGGAAAACACAAACTATTTACAAAGCCGTTTCGACCGACCTTTCATTCAGTGCGGTGGTATCAACGCGGGCGGGTTAAACCCTACCACCTAGTAATATAAGAAGGGAGTCATATCCCTTCATTTCATGTCGGCTACACTGAACTGGACGAAAAACACGAACTATGTATTTAATATTTACATAGCCGTTTCGACCGACGCGACGTTTCATTGTTATTGTGCAGTCTTCATTTACCGCATAATATATGTATCATATAAAGAGCAAAATATATATATTTATGTATATGAAGCAATTGATTACCCAAAATAAAATAAATGTGATCATAGTGTTACATTTCTCTAGTAAACAGTCCTCCGTTTATCCAGTTGGTGCAAAAGAAATTTAAATATACAAAATATGATTGATTTATACAAACAAGAGTGGTCAGTTCGTTTACCCGAAGCGATCGATCAAATTGATTGAATTAATAATAGCGACTTATTGCATGAAGCGATAACTTATCGTGTAAACATCGATTGTTGGAAGTGTTGTGTTATCTGGTCGGTTCGTCTGTATCTCGCTCGCTCCTTACTTTAGGATTCCGTGTTTTATTTTCGAGTATTTTATATTCATGAAATTTTGGGTTTAAAGATAATCGTACGTCCTCAGGAAGGGGTAATACTTAATTATTAAAAACAAAAAAACCCGATTATGAAATACAAAAAAGGAAAAAAAACAAGATAATTTTATAATATATTTGGGCAAAGTACAGCAAAACTTCGGAAGTCGGATATTTGGTTCTGAGAACCACCCATGAGGTGTCTAACGACGCCCATGGACATTATTTATTCTTTATTTAGACACTGTCTATGGATGATGAATAAAGAATAATTAGACAGTACACTGCACTCGGTTTCGTAATATTTTAACATTTAACATTTAGCATTTTGCCAGTTCGATTATCACAGCCAAGAAGAACTGGCAAGAAACTTCGCTGGAGACTTTTTTCCCGTCAAGTCCACTGTATGGGTGTAGAATTTGACGCAGTCAACCATAAAAAAGTCATCCATTTTATCGAGGTTTTTGATTCAAAAACCGTGTTATAAGAGCCTGTTAAAACAGAACAGTCGGTGTATTGATCAGCAAATGCTGGTACTATTTCCGACGGCAGATGTCGCCTAGTTCCCCCCTTCGCTGCCTCCATTCAAATGCCTATCGACTGCGCGCCGGGGGCGGGGACGACATTGTCCGATAAAAATACCATCGCATCATGTTTAAATAAGTAGGCAATCGGTTGAGTTTCTTTCTCTACATGACTGTTTTAAATGTTAATATTTTTCTTAGAAAATATAACTAAACGTAATTAATTATTAGATACGTTTTTTAGATTTATATTACCTATGAATTAAATACATTTTAAAGTCTCACTAGGAAGCACAAATTTACCTAATAAAGTAACCCCTTGTATTCTTAACCACTCACGCGTCGCACGCCGCGCGCGCGCATATTCCGTGAGTGTCGCGGTGTTCGCAACTGCGAACGCATAAGGACGGGGTTACGGGAAATACGCTTCTTTTAGAAAAAAATATAAGAACACCTATAGCAAATTTAACATGGTTGTAATCGTTACAAAATTTCCTACAAAGTTATGTATAATTTGAATTGTACTGACCTTTTCTCTTATTCAAAATCGTGGGTTGAATGCTGCACTTGGTGAGGTGATGTTTTATTACGTCAACTCAGAGTGTTAGGGCATTTTCTAAACAAGATCTCAATAATATGATCACTGCACTATCGAATATGCACTCTACACTCAATTGCGCTTCTAAAAACACCAAATACGAAATATATCTTGCTTTCGGCGCTTGGAAAACATCGTTCGAACACGGGCACTCGCTCATCGCCATGACACTGAACTGACTGGCGCGCACGGGCGTGTTTTTTTCAACAGGGACGATGCTGTCATCAGTGGAACTATTGAATCAGATCGAGAAGAGCATATCTTCACCTTTTTTTAGAGGTAAAATTGAGCCTTATAACCATATTAAAAGAGTGTATATTTGTATGGCAAAGGTCGACTGCAGCACTGGGACATACG
This sequence comes from Nematopogon swammerdamellus, assembly GCA_946902875.1. Lineage (NCBI taxonomy): Eukaryota > Metazoa > Arthropoda > Insecta > Lepidoptera > Adelidae > Nematopogon > Nematopogon swammerdamellus. The sequence continues at coordinate 23,434,787 of OX336340.1, read as the reverse complement.
TCTGTCCCAGCGACGCACTGTGACCATTTTATCGCTGGGACATACGGTTGTCCCAGCGACGCACGAGTGGTTAATGTCTGCTCTACCTTGTTTCTTTTCTTTTTCACTTTCCATCATCCGAAGGTTGACTGGAAGAAATCAAAACTAGTGATTGTTCCCCGTTGCGCGCTATTGTTATTTTGTTTCTATCCTTATTCTTGTACCTATTAATGCTATTGTTTGTTTTCTGTTTGTGATATTATCGTCTTGTTGGTATTTTCTATTTTGTACAATTTCTGTTCTATTCTAAAATAATAAAAGAAACTAAAAGTGTTTTCAATATACCAAGGATTTATTTTATTCATACTGACATGGTTGGCTACCTCACCTACAATATCCGTGATGTCAGCCCATAACACCTTAGTGATCATGCCATGTCAGTGCTTCCCTTCTGATATATGTGCTTAGTACTACGGAAATACCTACAATGTCTAAATAGTAGTGCGCCCCCAGAACCTTCTGTCAAAGAAAAGGATAAGCGTACGTGTTTCTTCATGAATTTACCAGAAAGTCTTCGAAAATTCAAGAGCACTCAACGCGTATCGACGACGGAAAGTGAAACCGACATCGATTCTCGTGGCGTAGCTCGTCTTCGCCGCCGGCTATAGCTTGTCAGGTCGCGTCTAGATGCCGCCCTTGGATAATGGACACCTGAATATTTGATGTGTTAAGCTGAACAACTCCGCCCGCGCCCTCGGACCCAGTTTATTCTAGGATTACGCTCGGGTTAGCGGCGGGCTCGGCTGACGCGAGAATTTGAGAAACTTTCCGAAGTATTTGGGCTCACTTAGCGTAATGTTTGCCATAGGGTAACGTTTGCTTTACGGTGTGATTGCGTAGGCGCTAAACTATCTGCGTAAGTGATCCGAGCAAGTTTAAGTTTTAGTTTGGCCTTCTTGTCGCTAGCCCTCTTTTAAAAGCTTCCTTAAATTATGTCGTATCATCGAGGACTTTGTCTGCAAGCAGTTTGTGCTTTTTGGCCCTAACGAGCGCACTTCTACTGTTCTATAAATAAATAACAGAGTCATGAACGTATTTGAATTATTCACGCAGACAGAAATGATGGAGTATCTATTTCTGAGGACCGTTCATAGAGTTCATGCGCTCACGTAAACATGTTGGCAGTGGAAGATACTTACTTCATTGTTTGTTACCAAATAGTCGAATTGTTCAAAATAAACTAACCCAAGAGAACTACCTAACACTGTGCCTCATACTTTTGCTTAATAATTTATTGTTTGGTGCAGTCTCGTACAATTCATTCAGTTCATATGGTTCGATTTAAGATAACCAAGCTCAGATCAGATGGAGCCAGACGGAATGTTCGTCTATCTATACAATCAATATAGTCATTCCAGACCGACAATTATTTCATAGTTTTTTATGTTCTTCACTAGATAGATGCAAAGCCGAAATGAACAGAAAAAATACGTCCCGACCAAAATTGGAACCGGGAACTCCGGCTTGAGCCAATTCTCCAATTCCGCCATCGGGTCGATGACGTATTCCCTTTAAATTTCGAACAGTTGCATCTTCAACTTCATAGACTAAGCTTTTACAAGTTAACGATAGCCAGCTAACCTATGCTTTATTTATTTGTTAGTTCGCAAGAAAAGCGGCGCTCCGCGAGGCAAGGGCTCGAAACATAATTAATTAGGTAGCTGTCACCGGCAGCTCCGGATGCCGCCGACCCTCCCGCCGGCGCGGCCGGCGAACAAATATCGGCATCGGTACTTATCACCATCGATTTTACATTTGTACGAGTTCTTGCGCCCAATTAAACACGCCAAACAAGCGGCGGCGCCACTCTAGCCAGAAGTAAGAAACCCTCGCTCTCCTCTCCGTCTTCAGTAATCCCGGTCTCCGGCAAGCGGCGGCGATCTCTGTAAATTAAATCTTAAGTTCCAATTTAGCGCATAAGTAGAAAACATCGTTACAGTCGTAACATAACATCGTATTTGCTGAAGGTCGGAGCGCCATCGCCATAAATAGCAATAAGACGGCGACGTAAGATTCCGCCTGACATTTTGGAATTCGGGATCGCTGCGTCCCATCGTCCAACTTCAACGCCTTGCTTAGTACTAAATCCAGATTCCTGATTGATAAGCTGTCAACTAGCTAGTTTAATTTGTCAGTGAACGAAATTGTGCCAAAGCACTTCAGTGTTATATTTAAGAAATCGATACGAATACACAGGCACTAACTCTTGTTCATGGATTATCTAAGATTTCAGAGTCATCAACTTCATTAGTTATCATCAGATTGAAATGGTTATAACCACCGACGTCGTCTGGATGCACTGTTAATCCCGAACAAACTCATCGCAGTTAATTACCGACCCAAAGGAGCCAACTCGGAGATCACAGAAAGCTTTTCAAGCAAAATGGGCCTTGTTAAAATTATTATTCACTTGTTTGTGCAGATCACAACACCGTTTGTTCCAATTAATTTTAACATTTTATTTTGCGATTCTCTGTCTCCGTTGGGTAAATAGGACGCGTGTACTCCTTTACTAGGTACATATAAAGGTATCCAATCTTTAGCTTTACATTCTCTATTTAAAGTTTTTATTCAATCTGCCTATTTCATTACCTTTGTATGTAACCTTTTATGTAGAGACGGTCTAAAGAACTTAGGAAAAAGTACAAAGTTCTTTGTGTCAAACCCCAAAATCTGACAGAGATAAACGATAAACAGTACATCAAAAGATAAAACGAGCACATCTTTTGCTTAACTTGACCACAATTTCTAAGCCAAATCGCGTAATGTCTAGAAACAGAAAATAGATGGATTTTTAAGATAACCCTTCTGAACAAAAAGGTTCAGGTTCAATAAGAAAATAATAATTTTCGAAGGCAGAATTCGACCTCAATTTATGTAATCTTAAGTTTATAGATACACAATAGAGGTTTTCTTACATGTGCGGTATGTACCGTATGTACCGTGTGGGGCCGGTAATTTAAAAGAATAGCCCCACTGCATCTCTCCTCGTGTATGTCGTAAAAGGCGACTAAGCTAATATGACTCCCTTGTTATATTACTAGGTGATATGGTTTAACCCGCCCGGGTGGATACCACCGCACTGAATGAAAGGTCGGTCGAAACGGCTATGTAAATAGTTTGTATTTTCCGTCCAGTCCAGTTTAGCCGGCACGACCGAAAGGAAGAACTGACGTGGCACCAAGTTCACCCGGTGTTATGGGCTGACATCACGGATGTTGTAGGTGAACTAGTCAACAGTGTCAGTTTCCATAAAAAAAAGGGACGACGACACTCTATGTGCCACAATCCTGCCTGACACACCTATGACGCCTCTCCGACACCCATAATGGCATCCTCCTAGGTTACGGATACTACGCACTTAACCCCTTTTATAACCCGTCTACGGCGAAGCCAAAAGGAAGGGTTATGAGTTTAGCGTGTATGTGTGTATCTATGTTCCATTCAACAGTCTAAGGTACTGAACCTTGTTTTGGGACTTTGTTTTTTTTATGGAAACTGACACCGTTCAGTTTCCATAAAAATAAAACAAATGTAGTGCGTTTCACAAATATTTGATATAGATAACATAAAACTCTGGATCCCTACAGGAATTTCGTCGATACCTCAATGAGTAAAGTGCGTGTTCGTAAAGGCAGGTGCAACGAAATTGAGAGTAAGTCAGTGAGCGGACGCGAGCGCGTGCTCGACGCAGAATTTCGGCACCAAAGAAAAGCGAAGTTCACAACACGACCAGTGGACCCCAGTACCTGTTTAGTGGGCAACTGTTACGTCATCTCTAGACATGCAGGCGAATTGGTTTAGTTTCGTCTCTGAGATGAGAATGAGATCTGAATTTCGAATGAGATGAGAAAAATGAGCGCAATTTTCACCACTCTGGTAAAATTCATCAACAAACTAGAAAGAGTAAAATTAACCACAATAAAATTTTTGGAATCCTGATTACATATTGAACTTTCAGCATTTCGAAAACTCATGGTTTAAAATTAAATTAAAATAGATAATCCTCATGCTGAAATTGACGACGAATCTGCAATTCTCAACGAAGCTCATGTCGGTTTCATATGCTATGATGCTTTCCAAGAATACGTGATTTTTGTATCATACTGCTGATTTAGGATACAAAATCGAAGGGTGAATCGAGGGTGCCCTCATATTGGCAACTCTATTGAAATACGAGGTTTTCAAATTACCAGAAACGTTTCTCTGATGAAGATCCTAACCCATATGTAGAGTTTCTGAGTAACTGATGCTTTGTGAGCTAACTCAAATTGAAGTAGTATCTTTTATTAATGGATGTGTTATCCCTGTGCATACTTTGAGGAACTAGCATCCCTCGTTACCCAGTCTCCCCCTTCTCTTCCCCGCACCGCCCTGCAATCGCAGCCTTACTGAAAACCACTTTGTCACTGACATAGGACCAACGAGGACTTTTGATTCCCGTTGTTTCTGGAAACAATTGTTACCTACATCTTTTTTATGGAAACTGACACGGTTGGCTACATCACCTACTACAACCGTTATATCAACCTATAACACCTTGGTTAACTAGACGCCATGTCAGTGCCCCTTCGGTCGTGCCGGCTACACTGAAGTGGACTTTTATTTGAACTGGATTTATTGAATTGGATTTACATTTCCGTTTCGACCGACCTTACAGTTGCATGCAATAATTTGGCGGAAAGTCGAATGCCCGTTTGCCTCGACGCAGCAGCTTCGTGCGCACTCGTCTCGTCTCCGGTCTCCATCGCCGCCATCTCGTGCGAACAACAGCAATCGGAAGCGGGAAGAATCTTCTTAGCGACCGGTTATGATAAGTAAAACACATCATCGTCTGAATTAAACGTGAAGTTAGTATTGACATTCATTTTAATAATATCCCAAACGAGCTTCATGGACTTGAAATAGCTACTTACGCCATCAGTAAAGTCAACGTGCTTACCTATTGCCGACCGAACATTAGAGGGCTTCGTCCAGCACATATTCATTGTATGTTGTATTGTTGCATTTGTATAAATCATCTGACAACAGAAGAGAAAATTCGGAATCTAACTGAGGTGTAATTTTTGTCTCACTTTTTTATAGTTGAATTTATTTTTAATTTACTCATTTATTCACACATTTGTGTACAATATTTTTTTTATATATTTACATACTGCGAAGTAGTATAAATCTTTGGTAATATTTCTTAAAATAAATTCTTGAAAATTCTTGTTGGCCGTAGTTTATAAGTTCATATATTATTATTAGTAAAATTAGTTTAGGGCTGTTGGTTTTTCAAAATAAGATAAAAATACAAAATATAAATAAATTCACAACAAAAGAAAATGGAGATTCCAGCACCGGCGACGGGGCTAACCCAGGCTACCGATGGTCGGGCCTTAGGGAGAGAAACCTTCGGACGATGCAAGTAGAGTCGAGCAGGGCTGCCTTCTGGATCTGGCCCCTGATCCAACCACTATATTATTTTATTAATAATTTATTTTCATTACGTTTATTTCACATTATTAAAATTGTATATTAAGGTTACATATATTATACAAAAAAGTAATAAAAATACATAAAACTTATAAAAAAATTAAAAACGGTAATACCGCCGGCGGTATTACCTTTATTTCACATTTTTTTTTAATTTTACATTAATTTTACATAGTTACATCACCTTTACTAAAAAGTAATAAAAATATACAAAATTAAATAAAAACGGTAATACCGCCGGCGGCGGGAGACAAACCTCCAAGCACGCCTTTCATTCATTATTATTATACTATCGTCTGTGTGCACTTCTTAAACCCAAAATACCGAAAAGAGCCTACCGCAATGAATGACCGATTGCTGTATCTACATTATATATGTATATTGTAGTTACGCCGGGGCTTGGGGCTATATACCCGCCTGCAAGTCTCCTTGCTCACAGCGCCGCGCTGAGGGCCACTATCCTTTGAAGTTCAGCTTCGTATTGAGGAAGGATTACGAAGGGGCCTCGTGGAGAGGAAAGGGGCTTCTCCCCTCGGAAGCTGGTTTAAAAAACGAAAATGTGGGCTGGCTTCCTGGAGCAAGACTCGACTGCGCGAGCTGACTGTGAGCATAATATGAAGATATTTGCTTTTTCAATAATGGGATATTTTATTTATTACTTACTACAACCACAGAGTAAGGAAGACGAGCCGCACTAGTGGTCTCTCATCTGTGACAGCGACGGCCGATGATCGCTGTTCGGTGCATTAAACATGCATGTAGAGAATATTGTAGCCTTACTTGCCATCGCCTCGCTTAGACTGAATATTCTAACGGCCTCCTCTCCTCTTTGCGTCCTCTTTGCCGTCAAAAACTTGACTTTTTATTTTGCCAACGAGTTTGGTTTTTACTTATTTTTGTCAAAATTTGGTTATTTTCCTTATTAATTGAAAACCTATTATGGTGGTTAATTTCCCTACTAATCATTATATTTGTTTTGCTCCTTTAATTAAATGCTCATTTTTTGGGTTGAAAATAAAAACTATTTTTAATTTTATATATAACAATTTCCTAAAGTATCCTCCGTGATACGTTAAAAATTAAGTAAAGAAAAAAACAATTTTTAAATTCCTCCTCGATCCACTCGAATTCCTCTCGTCCAATTAGAAAAGCAACTCTCCGAGCGCTCGTCCAGTACACACTTATAGTTAGAGATAGAGTGCCGCTTGAAGAATTCCTTTAGTACCCAACAACAGCAAAAGGGAATAAAACAAAATGCCCGAAACTGAGCCGAGCGGAGTCGAAATCCTAAAACACTTCATCCGAGGAATGGCATAATAAAAGGTGAGTGAGCGAGACGGCAGACTGCAGACGGCGCGCGCGCGACAAGGACGGCGCCATGCTAGACGCGAAGAAATAAAAATTCAAAGAAACAGGTTAGGCAACATAAAAAAACTTTAACTTGAGGTCTCGTTCGGAAGAGCACACAACACACACGAATTTTAATGGGCCGCTTGAAAATGTGTAAGAATATTTAATTCATAATAGATATGTTGGTTGGTTAACTTCGCAGGTATTTTAGTTTCAAACTAAAATTAAATTATTATGAAAATTCATAGAAGACAGTACGTCAATAATATCAAAGGTTACGTAGAGTAGGCAGATAGGTAGAGTAGTTTTTCATACAAAACTAAAGCTCATACCTAATTTAGAGCGTGTTAAGAAAGTTCATAGCTAAACTAAAATTATTTAATATCCTTATTTACTTTTTTCTTATCTAAGTATTTACTTATCTTAATATATTTATTTATTACATGTTTTTATTTAGTTTTCTACAAACTCTACACGTAGGTATTATTTCTACCCGCAATTAACAATGAGTAAGTAGCAAGTTAGATTCCAATTGGTTTCATTTAGAAACATAAACATTCACTAATTCCAATTCCTTCATTTTCTTTATGGAAAGAGTTATGAGTAAATTAATATCAAAGAACACAGGTAAAGGTATTTTTAAAGCTCACCTTGTAAAATGAAGTTCTTGCTCCGGCTAACTCACTACAGAAAGTAAGTAGGAAAGCGGTTAATCCTTTGAATGTTGGTTGTTGTGTGTTTGCACACACTCGGTACGATCGGAACACTTCACAGCACCAACGCCAGCATTGGCCGTACACGAAACCACACAGCACAGTCTCAGAAAACTTTACTTTCGACCGTTTTGTTTATGAAATTATGCGTCACTTATTAATAATTTTGGACCCGACTCACTGCGCATGCGTCTCAGGTGACCTCCACATGCGCGCAGATTCAAATTTAGGTTATGTCGGTTTTGTATTTAAATTAGTTTCACTCGCACTCGGCGTGCCCCACCAAGCTCACACTCCGCGCAACTTGCAGCCGATATCCGATGCGAAGCGGGTCGCCAGGCGTGCCCGGTGTCGTTCTCACGACTATTTAAATTGATCCGACAAGATAAGCAATCGTGACACTATCGCACTATCCGACAGGTGATCTCTGCGGCCGAAGCGACGCACAAGAGATAAACCACAACACAAACAGCACTGAAAACTCACCGCTAACTGAAAATTGCCGCACGTGACACTGTCAAAATACAACCGGCGACAAACTCACGTCAGTACTGTAACTCTACCGAGTCCGGATCTCGCGCGCGAGGTCGCCGATCGTGCGAGCGATCTGCGAAACAAATTAAAGGAATAGAAAAAAAATAAACGAAGAATACAAAAGTTAAAATCGACGGCGGCAGAGTGGAGCGGCCGACTCTCCTACTGAGCGATGTACTAACGTCGGTCGCGCGACTCCCCGCCCGCGCGCCCGCCCGCGCCCCGCACCGCCCCGCTCATTACTTGCGGGCCGCTGTGTGCGCGGCGCGGCGCGGGTGTGTGCGCGGGCTGCGCGCGTGTGGGTGACGCGACCTATCAAAAATATTAGGAGTTTGAAAAAAATGCCACCACACGCACACGCGCGCGTCTACATGACGAGGAGATGAGCCTGCGTGCGTACACATACAGCGTCGAGCGTCGGTGTGTCGCGGGGGAGTGTTCGTGCGAGGAGGACCTGCTATTTGTTTAGGTAGTTTTAATGCGGCCCGCGGGAGGGGCGCGTCGGAAATAATAAAGAATACACGCGGGGCCGCGGACGAACGAAAGGGGGACGGGGGAGGGGGTCATTCGAAATTCGAAGGAAACATTTTATTCAGAGGATTCCGAAGAGCGGAGGTGTCGTTACTTTACCTAACAAATTGGTCGATGACGATTGACGAGCCACCGGCCGACACGAAACGGCGACACGGCGACACGACTGAAGTTCACGTCACGAAGCGTCACGCCCAACTTTAATCTTCGACGTTCGACATGACCTCGGCCTCCAGTTACAATGTAATTAGCGAAAACGAATACATTCTCACATTAGTTACATGGAAAATGTATTATATTCCTTACTCTACCTACTCAGTACTATACTCACTGCCATGCAGAACGCAAAACTTTTAAATTGTTTAAATTGAAGTATTATATTCCTTGCTCTTCCTACTCAGTACTATACTCACTGCCATGCAGAACGCAAAACTTTTAAATTGTTTAAATTGAAGTATTATATTCCTTGCTCTACCTACTCAGTACTATACTCACTGCCATGCAGAACGCAAAACTTTTAAATTGTTTAAATTGAAGTATTATATTCCTTGCTCTACCTACTCTGTACTATACTCACTGCCATGCAGAACGCAAAACTTTTAAATTGTTTAAATTGAAGTATTATATTCCTTGCTCTACCTACTCAGTACTATACTCACTGCCATGCAGAACGCAAAACTTTTAAATTGTTTAAATTGAAGTATTATATTCCTTGCTCTACCTACTCAGTACTATACTCACTGCCATGTAGAACGCAAAACTTTTAAATTGTTTAAATTGAAGTATTATATTCCTTGCTCTGCCTACTCAGTACTATACTCACTGCCATGCAGAACGCAAAACTTTTAAATTGTTTAAATTGAAGTATTATATTCCTTGCTCTTCCTACTCAGTACTATACTCACTGCCATGCAGAACGCAAAACTTTTAAATTGTTTAAATTGAAGTATTATATTCCTTGCTCTACCTACTCAGTACTATACTCACTGCCATGCAGAACGCAAAACTTTTAAATTGTTTAAATTGAAGTATTATATTCCTTGCTCTACCTACTCAGTACTATACTCACTGCCATGCAGAACGCAAAACTTTTAAATTGTTTAAATTGAAGTATTATATTCCTTGCTCTACCTACTCAGTACTATACTCACTGCCATGCAGAACGCAAAACTTTTAAATTGTTTAAATTGAAGTATTATATTCCTTGCTCTACCTACTCAGTACTATACTCACTGCCACGCAGAACGCAAAACTTTTAAATTGTTTAAATTGAAGTATTATATTCCTTGCTCTACCTACTCTGTACTATACTCACTGCCATGCAGAACGCAAAACTTTTAAATTGTTTAAATTGAAGTATTATATTCCTTGCTCTACCTACTAAGTACTATACTCACTGCCATGCAGAACGCAAAACTTTTAAATTGTTTAAATTGAAGTATTATATTCCTTGCTCTACCTACTAAGTACTATACTCACTGCCATGCAGAACGCAAAACTTTTAAATTGTTTAAATTGAAGTATTATATTCCTTGCTCTACCTACTAAGTACTATACTCACTGCCATGCAGAACGCAAAACTTTTAAATTGTTTAAATTGAAGCATTATTTTCCTTGCTCTACCTACTAAGTACTATACTCACTGCCATGCAGAACGCAAAACTTTGAAATTGTTTAAATTGAAGTATTATATTCCTTGCTCTACCTACTCAGTAATATACTCACTGCCATGCAGAACGCAAAACTTTTAAATTGTTTAAATTGAAGTATTATATTCCTTGCTCTACCTACTCAGTACTATACTCACTGCCATGCAGAACGCAAAACTTTTAAATTGTTTAAATTGAAGTATTATATTCCTTGCTCTGCCTACTCAGTACTATACTCACTGCCATGCAGAACGCAAAACTTTTAAATTGTTTAAATTGAAGTATTATATTCCTTGCTCTACCTACTCAGTACTATACTCACTGCCATGCAGAACGCAAAACTTTTAAATTGTTTAAATTGAAGTATTATATTCCTTGCTCTACCTACTCAGTACTATACTCACTGCCATGCAGAACGCAAAACTTTTAAATTGTTTAAATTGAAGTATTATATTCCTTGCTCTACCTACTCAGTACTATACTCACTGCCATTCAGAACGCAAAACTTTTAAATTGTTTAAATTGAAGTATTATATTCCTTGCTCTACCTACTCAGTACTATACTCACTGCCATGCAGAACGCAAAACTTTTAAGTTGTTTAAATTGAAGTATTATATTCCTTGCTCTGCCTACTCAGAACTATACTCACTGCCATGCAGAACGCAAAACTTTTAAATTGTTTAAATTGAAGTATTATATTCCTTGCTCTACCTACTCAGTACTATACTCACTGCCATGCAGAACGCAAAACTTTTAAATTGTTTAAATTGAAGTATTATATTCCTTGCTCTACCTACTCAGTACTATACTCACTGCCATGCAGAACGCAAAACTTTTAAATTGTTTAAATTGAAGTATTATATTCCTTGCTCTACCTACTCAGTACTATACTCACTGCCATGTAGAACGCAAAACTTTTAAATTGTTTAAATTGAAGTATTATATTCCTTGCTCTGCCTACTCAGTACTATACTCACTGCCATGCAGAACGCAAAACTTTTAAATTGTTTAAATTGAAGTATTATATTCCTTGCTCTACCTACTCAGTACTATACTCACTGCCATGCAGAACGCAAAACTTTTAAATTGTTTAAATTGAAGTATTATATTCCTTGCTCTGCCTACTCAGTACTATACTCACTGCCATGCAGAACGCAAAACTTTTAAATTGTTTAAATTGAAGTATTATATTCCTTGCTCTGCCTACTCAGTACTATACTCACTGCCATGCAGAACGCAAAACTTTTAAATTGTTTAAATTGAAGTATTATATTCCTTGCTCTGCCTACTCAGTACTATACTCACTGCCATGCAGAACGCAAAACTTTTAAATTGTTTAAATTGAAGTATTATATTCCTTGCTCTGCCTACTCAGTACTATACTCACTGCCATGCAGAACGCAAAACTTTTAAATTGTTTAAATTGAAGTATTATATTCCTTGCTCTGCCTACTCAGTACTATACTCACTGCCATGCAGAACGCAAAACTTTTAAATTGTTTAAATTGAAGTATTATATTCCTTGCTCTGCCTACTCAGTACTATACTCACTGCCATGCAGAACGCAAAACTTTTAAATTGTTTAAATTGAAGTATTATATTCCTTGCTCTACCTACTCAGTACTATACTCACTGCCATGCAGAACGCAAAACTTTTAAATTGTTTAAATTGAAGTATTATATTCCTTGCTCTGCCTACTCAGTACTATACTCACTGCCATGCAGAACGCAAAACTTTTAAATTGTTTAAATTGAAGTATTATATTCCTTGCTCTACCTACTCAGTACTACACTCACCGCCATGCAGAACGCAAAACTTTTAAATTGTTTAAATTGAAGTATTATATTCCTTACTCTACCTACTCAGTACTATACTCACTGCCATGCAGAACGCAAAACTTTTAAATTGTTTAAATTGAAGTATTATATTCCTTGCTCTGCCTACTCAGTACTATACTCACTGCCATGCAGAACGCAAAACTTTTAAATTGTTTAAATTGAAGTATTATATTCCTTGCTCTTCCTACTCAGTACTATACTCACTGCCATGCAGAACGCAAAACTTTTAAATTGTTTAAATTGAAGTATTATATTCCTTGCTCTACCTACTCAGTACTATATATACTCACTGCCATGCAGAACGCAAAACTTTTCAGTTGTTTATATTGAAAACATTTGTAAACTACCTGTTACATGTTTGTATAGTCAGTTAATCAGTCAGGGTGTATACGTCCACTGCTGGAGATAAGCCTCTCCAATTTTCCTCCAGTCCTCCCCGGTCCTCAGCGGTACAAAACCACTGCTTTCCGCCGACGTACTTGATATCGTCGTCCCACCTGAGTTGTATAGTGTACGTAATAAATTATGTTTTACTTTTTGGCTTCATCGTAGTCGGCTAAAACACCAGACGGAGGAATTAATATTCATTTTTCTAGCCATGTATTCAAATCAATGTTTTAATCAAAACACAAGACAAAAATTGTGTATTATTCTGTCAAAATAGATAATATGTGATAAATGTTCCTACGGCCAGGACTTCACCGAACCTTGCGTACGACGGATACGGAACCCTAAAAACTTCAGGAGCAATTGGCAGGTGGGTTCAATCAAAGCCTTCCTAAGTCGAAAGGATGTTGATAAATAATGAAGTAGGTAATACATACATTAATAAATAATAGGAGCTGGGGTAGAGTTGTAGAGTATGCGGGTAGTCAGTCGCCTCCGAACAAGTATAGGGGAGGAAGGGCTTCATCTAATATCAATTAATAGTCATCAATCATTTGGGACAAATTAATTCAAGGAAAATTTTACTCCGATACGATATACAGAATGTTCTAGTAGTTCCCGAAATTCCTGATGCGATGCGACCATAATAATTGTGAATTTGATAAATTTATAGAGAAACTGCAACGAATTTTTTTCTTAAATAAATAACAATTTCATCAAAAGTAAATTTAGATCTCACATATTTTGTTTTGTTTTTTTTACTAAGAAGTTCCATAGGTTATAGTCCAAAATATTATATAATAATATTATATTATGTAATATTATATGTACTCAGATACTAATTAATATAGGTGACTTTGGTTTAAAAATTACTAGGTGCCGAACATAGACTGAAACTGTAAATTTAGTTTCATAAAAGAAAAATTTTTGAGATTTTAAGATTGTCAGGATAATTTTGAGACACTATTTAGATATCGTTACATCTCTACTTCTTTATCAAAGGGAAAGTGTCAGTATATATGTTTGAGGTTAATTCAGGAACCACTGAAGAGATTTTGATGTGGTTTGCACCAATGAAAATATTAGTTCTTTCAGCTCACTATAGGCTTTATACCATTACGCTAAATAGCTTTAGGGCTGAGCAATATCAAGTAAACTATAGTATGGACAGGAGAGAGAGAGAGAGAGAATATAATAGAAGTGACCGTTTATTATCATATTTGCTTCCCTTGCCGCTTACTAGGTGGTAGACTCAAATTGTAGCCGTCTGGGTTGATACCACCGCACCGTACTGGAAGTAAGATGGCCGCATAGCAGCCTCGGACTGGATGTAAGATGGCCGCATAGCAGCCTCGGCTGTGTTCTCCTCTAGTCCAGTATTGCCAGCAAACCAGTGAAGTCCCCGGTATGGCACCTACCTTCTCGGAGGTGATATTGGCTTGTGAGCATGCGCTTTGGCCCCTCCGACTCAGCCACCCATACAGGATTACATTTAAAAAAGCGAGTCTACCTCCAGCAAGGCCGCGGGCAAAAACTAACACAGTCTACGCGTAGCATTTAGTCGGGTAAAGATGTAGGTATGCACGTGTAATTTTTTTATTTCGTTTTAATAAAAATACAATTTTAAAGGCTAAGGCCACGAAAACCTGCCGAATCTGTATCGAGGGCGAGACGCGCTGTATAAAAAGCTAAAAGGGCCGCTCAAAACTTTATATCTAGGTCAACTTAATAATAACTCACGGGCGGGTGTCAATTTCATTTTAGGAATATAAAATTATTTTTTTTTGCAAACGAATGCCCTATTTTGTTGCCCTAGTTTTACTGTAGGAGGTATAGGGAGTTTTACATACAAATTGACAAAATATATAATATTAAATATTATAATGTCATAGAGTAAAGTTACTTTGTTTTATGAGATATTGCGTTTGTAGACTATTTGTATGATACTAAAATAAAATTGACGATTTTTAGAAATCTTTTCTGTATGTATGTATGTTCCTCCATAACTCTTAAACCAATCATCCGAATTCGATGAAACTTAGTACGCGCACATTTAAGTAGCTATGCGAGACACATGATAGGTTTCTTACCTTCTCCTTTTTAAATACAAATTTCACGCGAGCGAAGCCACAGGTAAAAGCTAGTAAATATAGACATATAAATACAATTTTATTAGGTACAAATATAATTTTTTATTTTTTTATGGAAAATGGCTCTACATCACCCACTACGTCCTTGATGTCAGCCCATAACACCTTCGTGAACTAGGTGCCATGTCAGTGCTTCCCTTCGGTCGTGCCAGCTACACTGAACTGGACGGATAACACATTTATATAATATTTTATGTCATAAAAATACAAATTACGTTATATGAAGTAATTCAAATAACTTAGAAATTAAAATTAAACTATCTAAAAAGTGATTAATACATAGATAAAAAAAATCGAATCATCCATGTTCAGAAGAGCCAGGATATTAGTGGTGCTAAGAATGGCCTTCTCGGCGCCCATTAAACGAGATAGAAAATCTCATACATAGATATTCCTATATAATCTTGCTTTTAGCCGTGTAGTCGGATTTTCGAAATTACATTTCTTCGGACACCGGAAAAGACTGAAAAGAACACAGCTTCCGGGTAAGCTTAAAAATAATCTCGACGAGAATATCGGAAGTGTCTCGCGCGAAAATTGCGGTCGGCTCCTTCGGAAAGTTGATAAAGTGAACAAAACGTTGGTATATTTTATCGATCACTTTGGAACTTTCAGTGGAACGCTCGCTTGTAGAATTCGAAATTTAAAGTTTTTATTAGAAAAATTCGTTTTGTAATCGATTTATATAAAAAAAAACTTTCAAATTCAAATTCGAAATTTATTTATTACCAAAATATACACATTATACAACCGAAAGTAGGAACATAGGTACAATTTTCTTATTATTAATTAAAACAAAAATAGAGGTTAGTAGGTTAGTAGTGTTAGTAGTGTTAGTACCTAATATTATATTTACATATTACAGTGGGCCGTATTTTTCCCTGGAGCCCTGCTTCCCAAGCTAGGATTCCCTGTGTTATGGGAAGCAGGGTCTTCCCTAAATTTCGTATGTAGTTCGTAAATAAGTCTAGATAATCAATTAAATTATAATGAATGTAGATTAAAAATTATTTTATAAACTTTTAAACGAATATCAGCGATATTGATCCATTTTACAATTCTATAAATTTGTTTAAAATTAAAATAAATAAAGCGATTGCAGATATCCCTAATACGCTATATATGTATATATAATATTTATATATGTACACATGCACACATACCTTCACTTACACCTTTACACACCCTCCAAGTAGATACACCTACACACTCACTTTTTTTGGTTTTTTTTTTTTAAATCTATTTTTCCGACCAGTTCCGTGTAGCCGGGACGATCAAAGGGGGAAGCACTGACATGGCACCTAGTTCACCCGGTGTTATGGGCCGACATCACGGACGTTGTAGGTGATGTAGCCAACCGTGTCAGTTTCCATTAAAAAAAAAACCTAACTGTGGAAACAAACAACCTATTACTGACTGTAGTTTATAAGTTAATATATATTATTGCCATTTTTTTTATGGTAATATATATACCTATGGTATAAAGTACGAATGACTGGCCGTAGGCCTAAGATAATGTGGTATGATAGTATTGACTGATACGGAACCCTCGGTGCGCGAGTTTAACTCGCACTTGACAGGTTTATTTTTAATCTCAAGTTTGATTAATTTGAGTTGAAGCACGCGTAATGTGCCAATTCAAAAAATTACGTCTCTTAAAAAGCTTGAAATAAAAGTTCAAATAAAAACGAGGATGGCTGTTAGCTATGTGTAATCAAGTAATTTTTTTTTTCTTTTACATGTGCGTTAGTTTAACATAGATTAAACCAGCTTTCTAATATAAAAAAACGCATCCAAAATGGATCCTTCCGTTTGGGAGCTACGTTGCCGCAGACTGACAGACAGACGGAGGCGTCAAACTTATAAGAGGACCTTAATAGGTCAAAAGGAGGGGCCTTTCACGTCGGGGGTTAATAAGAAAACGTTTTAATTTAAACAACCTAAAAAGATGAGTCATGCGTCCGTCACGTGCAAAAATGTTCCACTTTCTAGTCTGGATCATTAAAAGGTGACTCCGCTTATTCCCTCCGGGCCGGCTCCTTTCATAAAATTTTTCTCTAGGTGTATGTGTGTATTCATGCTCACGAATACTACAATATATGGAAGCAAGGTCCCCCTTAAGTTGTTATTTTTAACCCCCGACGAAAAAAGAGGGGTGTTATAAGTTTAACGTGTGGGTGTATGTGTGTGTCTGTCTGTGGCATCGTAGCTCCCAAATTGATGGACCGATTTGGATGCGATTGTTTGTAATCAAGTAATCAAATAATTAAGTAATTAAATAGTTAATTACTTTAAAAGTGGGCGGATTTGCATGCGGTTTTTTTAAAGCTTGAAATAAAAGTTAAATTAGAAAATTTAAAAACCCCGACTCTTAAAAATTCAAAATTAATTTCCGTTTACTTATTTAAAGGAGTCGGGTGAACGCTAAGTAACTAAAATATAAAAACTCAAGCTGCGCGGGTATTTACCTTCAACACGAATGCCTCAGAAAAAGGTTAGTTGATAGTGTTTTATTTTATTTTATTTTTCGAGGTATTTTAACATCGAGAAATTTTTGTTTCTAATGTTTTGAATATATGTTAAAAATTCACTCATTTACCTGTATATTTAGTTATTCCAATAATCGGTTTTTTATGGTAACTGGCACGGTTGGCTACATCACCTACAACATCCGTTATATCAGCCCATAACACAGGGTGAACTAGGTGACATGTCAGTGTTTCGCTTCGTTTCATGTCGGCTACACTGAACTGGACGGAAAACACGAACTATTTACATAGCCGTTTCGACCGACGTTTCGTTCAGTGCGGTGTACCAACCCGGCCGGGATAGACCCTGCCACCTAGTAAGGTAAGAAGGGAAGGGTCCTACAGTTTAACGTGGAATCCGAACCACGGTCAGCCTCCAACGGTCGATAGGTAACCCATCCAAGTACTGACCGCGCCCAGGGTTGCTTAATAACAGTCGACCGACTGCCCCACTGAGCTACCGAATATCGATATTTTAATATCAGATTTCGTAGCGAGTGCGAACCGACGCGATGCTACTGGCGAAGACAGCTCGATCCATCACACGTCTAGTATGGCTTCAACCAAATGTTTTGCGCCGCAGCCTTCGGTAAACATTTCGCAACATTTATTTTGTGTGTCCATTTGCAATATTACTCGAGTGGTCTTCTAGGCCGCCTGCTATAACTTTTCTATAAGCGTAATTTTTAGGGTTCCGTATCCGGTACGGGACCCTATTACTAAGCCTACGCCGTCTGTCTGTCTGTCTGTCTGTGCGACCGTCCGTCTGTCCGTCCGTCCGTCTGTCCGAGGGCTGTATCTCTTGAACCGTAATAGGTAGCCCGTTGAAATTTTCACAAAAAATGTCTTATTATGGCCGATATAACAACAAATAATAAATTTAAGTAAAAGTAAAAAAATTACGGGGGTTCCCATAGAAGAAACCAAAAAGTGTATGCGCGCGCCATCTACCGAATAGATTATGAAGCATTTTATCTAATCATGGCATTCAACTAATTTGAAGCATTTCATAACACGCCATCTAGATGGCGTGAGTGGCGCTAGCCGTGACATGGCGATACGGAACCCTCGGTGCGCGAGTTCGACTCGCACTTGGCCGTTTTTTTTTATTAACCGTTTAAAAGTTGGGCGACCCAGATGTTCTTATTACGAGCACGGAGTAAGTTTGAATAAGCCCAGGCTAGCATAAACATTTTCAACTGAACTTTTCTGTAGGGATTGGCAATTCCTCTGATGCTGGGGTCTTGGAACGAACGTGTTTTAATTAGCTTATTTGCCCAACTTCGAACGCAAAGGAAGTATTTATTATTATTGTTTATTGAACATGCATTTAGAAATAATTAAGTTAATAGGATCTATGTGTCAGATTTATATTTAATCCGATTTATATTTAAGTATGAGGTTCAGGTGCTCGTATATATTGGTGATACCGATTTGTTTGTGCACCACAATTCGATCCACACTCACACACACACACCCTCTCTCACCCTCAAACACACACTTCACGCCGTATAGCAACAATCGGGGTAAGCAGAGTAATCGGTGTAGTGCTACAAGTATTCTGTTAACTTACAGCACAACGCCGACCACCACGTTTAGCAAAGTATTCGGACAAGACAACTCTCATCAGGCGGCAAGTAAGGCATGAAGGTCCACCTGCTACATGACTCGGTGGAAAGACCGCGCCAAGGTGAGAGGTGGCTAGTGGCTACCCTGCCACCCTTATGCACGGCATCTTGTCCTTATCTCTTAGTCGACTTTTACGACATGGACGGGAGAGATGCAGTGGGGCTATTCTTACTAAGTACCGGCCCCACACAGTACTACAATTCGATATTGCACAGCACTGAAACCCCGACTATCTTGACTTTAGGGTTAGTTAGATCTTCAGTACAATCTGGTGTATTCCACTTTGGAGATTCATGTATTATACTAAAACAAAAAGTTACTTTAGTGATTTGTCGAATTTCTCTTTGGGGACTAAAAATTACTAAGCGGGTACGAAATAGCTGCAAACATTGTACCTATATTTGACATTATACAATTCGAACTGCACTATTCTCTACATCGCTCTTGTGCTGCACTGCAAAGGTGTGGAACTGGCTCCCAGGCAATATCTTTCCCCACTCCTACAATACACGGATCTTCAAATCGCGGGTTATTAGCCTTTCCCCAGCGACATTAGTCCACCTCCAAGCCGGACTGGCACCTCATCGGTTGTGAAATTGGCTGCGCCTGAGGCTTCGACCTCGGGAAGAGCCACCCAGTTCGGAAGCAATAAAAAAAAATTAAAAATTAAATTAAATTAAACAGATCGTTCTGTGAAAGGAATATATATTAATAGTTGGAATTGCCTTACAAATTTGGTCATATTCTTTGTCCTTCAACCCGCCGCGGTGTCGCAGATTGCGACACCGTCCCATACATGCGAGCGCGAGCTGAATGATTTAGTTCCATCTCGCTTTAGTTAAAGTGAAATGAATAACAAATGTTTGCAATGAATAACCCAAATTCAGAGCCGGAGCCAAGCGACCGTCCCTTGTCAAGGGCCAGAGGATGAAACCAACGGTAGTTGAGATTCTCTTTCAGAATATTAAGACATTAAAGGACAATGGCAAACGGACAATGGGAAAACGGAATGTGAGAAGACCACCCGCCAGGTGGGACGACGACATCAAGTATGTCGGCGGAAAGCAGTGGTTCCGTACCGCTCTAGAGGCCGGGAGGACTGTCGGAAAATTGGGGAGGCGTAGGTCAAGTAGTGGACGCATACACGCTGACTGACTGAAAGGATAATGCCTTTTTAGGTTTCCGTATCCCGTACGGATTGATAATGGTGAACAAGAACATATTTTTCCCGCTTGGACATTAATTATTACTTATTTTAAAAATATTCTTTTGAATTTTAATTCGCAAAGTTCATAGTCTTGAAACTATTTTTCTACTTTTACAACTACCCAGTTTATGAATACCCAGAAAAAAAACGGAGTCATTTGTTTTTATGATATAAGCATTTTTGGAAAAACGTTGAAAATTTACATCTCGTACAACATTTTAGGTACTACGACTACAAATTTGCAAATATAACTGTTCAAATATTTAAATTGGAAGCCTAAATAACTCTGCTATGATAACTATCCCAAATTAAACCAGAATGCCTGTAGTTTACAAAATAAAAATTTCAGTTGAATTTTTTTCTTAAAAAATAAATGACTCAGATTTGTATTTCTTATTTTTCCCTGGGTAGTCATAAACTGGCCTACTCCCTGGTTCCCGCTTGACGTTGAGTTTGGGGACACGTTGTATATTAATATTGTTCCTGGTTAGTCGCAGCAAGCACATACATATGCACGTAGGTATGCAACACACGCCGACTAAGAATAGCCTCTCCCGAACGAACATCAAATAGGTAACTAACGAATCGGTTCCGGAATCGGATACATTCCAACACGCGCGCCTCAACTTGATATACGAGCGCGCGTTACGCTGCGTTACCGCGCGCCGGATGTGCGTTCGTGCTTGCTCCCCGATTCGACTCCTGCGAACTAGCGATTCGATAGAAAGGAGCTGTCTCGGATTTCGATAACGAGACTTCTGATCTTGGAGAATAACAAGACATAGAGGGATCATAACAAATCGCTTGATAGTCCTTAGGACTTCATGTGTAGGTAGGTACAGTATCATAGCCAACTATTAATAGGCTGTGACAGTACACTTGCTTCTATTCTTGTTCACTTCCTTCTCATCACTATTTCTTAAGACGAAACGGAAGTAAACTTTCTCCATGCTAAATCGTCTTTCGGCATTTATGTTTTCTAGCCACCTAAACCTTATCCCATTTTTACAAATTTGTTTTCTTGTCTTAAGGAAAGTCTAATCTACGTTCCTGTTTTTGTCATTTTTGTTGAGATGAAATATACAACACCGGAGCTAAAAAGAAATATTTCGACCGAAAAAGTTTTAATGTTTTATTTTATGATGTCATGAAGTCCATTGAGCTTTATTGAGTCATCCATCACTTTAGATGTTCCAAAAAATAAAAAGACAGAAACGTAGATAGGACCTTAAGACAACCAAAAAAATTATAAATTTATAGAAAAACCCAAGATAATGACAAAAACAACAAATTTGAACTGGATTTAGACGTATAAGCCAAGGCTGCCTGTTTGAAATAAATAAATAAAATCGGGTAAGGTTTAAGGGGGTAAAAAACATAAACCCCGATAGACGATTTTGTATGAATTTTGTAAGTAAATAATAATGTTCTTGCGAGCGCTAGTATGTATGAGTAAATTATTTGTAAGTGACTAAAATACTTATCAGGTACAAACAAGACATTGTGACTTGCGAAGTTTGTTTGTCAGTTCTTCTTCGTCTTGAAATAGATCTGGCAGAATTTTCGACTTATCCAAGGGTAGGATACCTACATACACGAGTCAGCCTACATATGTGGATGATACATATTATACAATACAAGCTATGCCCGCGGCTCCGCCCGCTCTCATATTTCACTTCACTGCTAACCTCATAAGCTATTTAGCGTGATAGTAAGTAGCCTATAGTTGATGGGAAGAATCAAGCTATCCGTAGAATTTTGTTTTATTAAAATCGGTTCAGTGGTTCTCGAGTTATAAGCGGACAGACAGACATACACTCAGACACTCAGACACTCAGACACTCAGACAGAAAGCAGAGGTTGGATTTTATTATAGGTAAGGATAAGGAAATAAGGAAAAGGAAACAATAAAGGTTGACGTTTCTGGTTAATAAAACTGATTCTCCTTAAAATTTCTGAAATGTACACCTTTTTGGCATCGTTAGGTACACCCACAAGTAGGTGTCTAACGATGCCCATGGACATTCTGTGATGCACGAGGATTGCGAATGCCATGCCGGCCTGACACGAGCCTTTTCACGCACCTTTTGAAAAACCCCAGGCTGTACTTGGAAGGAAATACATGGTCAGTGCGTTCCACATTTTCCGTTTTCCGTGAATAAATAACCTTCAAAACCGGTTGGATCCGGAACTAATGAATGATAAATATGACTTGCTTCAGAAAATACCAGTTCCATATCCGGTACGGGACCCTATTACTAAGCCTGCGCCGTCCGTCTGTCTGTCCGTCCGTCCGTCTGTCTGTCCGAGGGCAGGTATAACAAGAAATAAGAAAAATAAGAAAAAGCAAAAAATTCACGGGGGGAACCCCCGTTAATTTTAATAGAAGAAACCAAAAAAAGAGTAAGCGCGCGCGCCATCTACCGAATAGATCGTGAAGCATTTTAATTAATCATGACATTTAACTAATATGAGGCATTTCGTAACACGCCATAGATGGCGTGAGTGTCGCTAACCGTGACATGGCGATAAGGAACCCTCGGTACGCGAGTTCGATTCGCACTTGGCCGGTTTTTTTAAAGACGCGCGTAGAATGGTACGTGATAACTTCAGTTCACTCTTGTGTATTGTGTTCCCTCTATCCTCTCCTGTCTCCGTGGTCCAGATAGGAAATCCACTTAGATACACTTAAGCTGTCATAAACCAATAATCCGAACGCTCTACGACTCTCCCTTATTTGTTCACTTGCTCTGATTCTCTTTATTTTGCTAGCTGGCTCTGTCGAGAGGGCGGCGGCGGCGCGGCGGCCCCTTAAAACTGTTCTGTTTGTGAATAACATTTTCTGCATTCCCGTTGAAATCTCGTCTAGCATATTTTCAGGAAGACTATTTCGATGTTATAATATTTTTGCACTAAGCTTAATATATTCTTCGTTCCTGAATGGGGGTGGAAATAATTTATTTAAAATGTAAACAATAATTGTTATTATATGAAACGATAAAAACTTTCATCAATATAAAAATAACGACCAAGTGCGAGTCCAACTCGCGCACCGAGGGTTCCGTAACGCCATGTCATGGTCAGCGCCACTCACGCCATCTATGGCGTGTTTTATGAAATGCTTCATATGAGTTAAAATTCATGATGAGTTAAAATGCTTCATACTCTTTTCGGTAGATGGTGCGCATACATTTTTTAGTTTCGTTTATGTGATTTTTTTTATTTTTCGATTTTTTTTTATTTGTTTGTTGTTGTTGTTTTATCGGCCATAATAACGCATATTCTGTAAAAAAATTCAACTTGCTACCTATTACAGTTCAAGAGATACAGCCCTCGGACAGACAGACAGACAGACAGACGGCGTAGGCTTAGTAAGAGGGACGACGGATACGGAACTCTGAAAAGTTCCATATGTGCTGCTTGATAGTTATTTTTTCCTAATTCTTTGCTGAAGGTGGTCGATGTTGTGCTGTAAGCTGACAGAGCTCTTGCAGCAGAACACCGATTACTCTGCTTGCCCCAATTGTCATCTCATCTCGGCAGCAATATGCTTGCCCAATATATACATACATATCACACACGCTAAATCCCGACAATCGGGGTAAGCAAGCTCTGGTCAATTACAGCACAACACCAACCACCACGTTTCGCAAAGTATTCGAACAAGATTCAATCGATCAAGCAGCAAGTGAGGCACGAAGACCCACCTGCTGCATGACTCGGTGGAAGTACCGTGCCAAGGTGAGAGGTGGCGACCCTGTCGCCCTTTAGCACGGTATCTTGTCCTTATCCCTTAGTCGCCTTTTACGACATGCATGGGGAGAGATGCAGTGGGGATATTCTTTTTAAGTACCGGCCCCACACGGTGGTATATATATCTTTATATATATAATTCTTCTGTACGTGTGTTTGTCACCTAACTCCTCCTAAACGGCTGGACCGATTTGGATGACATTTTGTGTGTATATTTGAGTGGGTCCCTGGATGGTTTGAAAATAAATACAATTGGACCCGGTAGATGGCGTCGTGATAAGTCCACGCGGACGAAGTCGCGGGCACAGCTAGTATTTATATATAAACTACTATATATAAGGCACAGCTAGTATTAATATATATTTATTGCACACATTTATAGGTCAAAAGATACTTGAATGAATTATTTAAACTTAGCATACATAGATAGATAATAATTTATTATTCCAAAAACATTTTACAGAAATAAGCCCAATGCAACATTTACATCAGGTGCAAAGGCGGACTTATCCCTTACAGAGATGTCTTCCAGTCAACCTATGGATTTTTGAGAGTCGATTCATATAATGAAGTGTAAGTAGGTAGCTTGAAGACTTCACTTACTCGTCATGTCAGTTCATCGCTTTATGCTGAACTATGTAGATAGCACGTTTTTTTTTTTTTTATGGAAACTGACACGGTTGGCTACATCACCTACAACGTCCGTGATGTCAGCCCATAACACCGGGTGAACTAGGTGCCATGTCAGTGCTTCCCCCTTTGATCGTGCCGGCTACACTGAACTGGTCGGAAAACACAAACTATTTACATAGCCGTTTAGACCGACGTTTCATTCAGTGCGGTGGTACCAACCCGGGTGGGTTAAACCCTACCACCAAGTAAGATTAGGAGGGAAGGGACCAACAGTTTTACGAGGAATCCGAACCTCGGTCAGCCTCCAACGGTCAGCGGTCACCCATCCAAGTACTGACCGCACCCAGCGTTGCTTAACATTCAATAGCGACAGTTGACTGTCTGCACCACTGAGCTATCGAGGCCGTCAGTCCTTTCCTTTGGTTGTACCGGCTACACTGAACTGGAGGGAAAATACTAACTATTTTCGCAACCGCGTCGACGGCCCTTCAATCAGTGCGGTGGTGATTCCAATCCAGACGACGACAGTCCAGGCAATACCTAGTAAGGTACATGCTATTTAAAGCTCTGCGGAACTAGCATCCCTTATTCCCTGCCACCCGTCCTATCTCCGCATGACTCGTCGCAGAGAGACTCAGCACCCTTTTGTTGTTGACATTGGGCTTTTGAGAACCCATCGGTTCTCTAAATCGTTTCTTTATCGCACCGCTAGAGTGTGGAACTGTCTTCCGGCGAGTGTATTTCCTGAATCCTTTATCCTGGGTGTCTTCAAGCGTCCTATTAACGGGGCTAGACAGCCTAGCAACAGTCCGCAAATCTGCTGGCATGGCACCTAACTGAGCGTGGTTTCGCGAGGAGAGGTGATTTTGGCTCTGTCGACTGCACCATTGGTCTCTCGGCACAGTCACCCATGCTGGTTAACATAAAAAAATAAAATTAATCTAAAATGTATTACGAAGTTAAAAATCGTCAACTCAGATTATAATACGATTTCCCCCCTCCCTAATTCATGGCCTCGGCCCGTTAAGATCTGAAGCCAAAGCAAAGAAAGAAAAAATAAAAATAAGATAAGGCAGGTCAAAAGCGAGGGGGATGATGATTGATTAAATTTTAATAGTCCCACAAAAGCCTTTCTAATTGACCCTAAACGATGTGGCAGGGACTTGGGAAAGCTTCCCTAAATACAACAATGGAATATAAAAAATGCTCCGATAAAAGAGAGAATATTAAAAACTTTTGTATTTAAGCGAATCCACTAGTACGTTTATATTGCCGTTTCATTCTCCGCGGTTTCGCGAGTAACTAAACCGAGAGTCACTGGACACTGGCAGTAATAAGCGAAGCCGGTACGCTTGGTTGCCAACATTAAAATAATAAAAACCGGCCAAGTGCGAGTTGAACTCGCGCACCGAAGATTCCTTATCGCCATGTCATGGTTAGCGACACTCACGCCATCTATGACAAATGCTTCATATAAGTTAAATGTCATGATTAGTTAAAATGCTTCACGCTCTATTCGGTAGATGGCGCGCTCGCATACACTTTTTTGGTTTCTTCTATGGGAAACCCCGTGATTTGTTTACTTTTTCTTATTTTTATTATTTGTTGTTAAATCGGCCATAATAACACATATTCTGTGAAAATTTCAACGGGCTACCTATTACGGTTCAAGAGATACAGCCCTCGGACAGACAGACAGACAGACGGACAGACAGACGGTGTAGGCTTAGTAATAGGTTCGGAACCCTAAAAAGGCAAACTTTTTTCACAAAAACCAGTACGGGGAGCTGTGCCGAAGGATCAAAGTTGCCCGAAGCAGCCCAAACCAGCTGAGAGTTCAGCGAGACACAAAACCAGCAGATTTGGGGACAATAGAAGCTGGATAGAGCTTATTAAAATTCTACGTTTTAACGTATCGGTCCCCAGTTCCCAGGACGAAAGTATCGGGAAAGACACTCGACGGTAGACAATTCCACAACCTAGCGGTGCGACAGAGGAATGATTTTGAGAAACAATGGGTCCTCAAAAGTTCTATGCCGACAAAAGAGCGGAGCGGCGGGTGGCCCAGTGGTTTGGGCATCGGCTTCTCGTGCGAGAGGTCCGCGGTTCGAATCCGGTCGGCGTGTAACAATGAGTTGTTTCTGACGAAAAAATTTACGTGCATACCTACACCTGCTGCTTCGCCGTTTGGAACCGGTGCAAAACTGTAGGTCCCTTCCCTTGCCCCCTACTAGGTGGTAGGCTCAAATTGTAGCCGACTGGGTTCTGTACCACCGTGCTGGATGTAAGATGGCCGCATAGCAGCCACGGTTGTGTTCTCCTCTAGTCCAGTATAGCCAGCAATCCAGGGAAGTCTCCGGTATGGCACCTACCTTCTCGGAGGTGATATTGGCTGGACGGAGCATGCGCTTTGGCCCCTCCGATTAAGCCACCCATACCGGAATACATAAAAAAAAATATTAATAAATGTCCTTTAAAAGTCCTATGGTTATATGCAATCCGGTATGTATGTAATTCCATACATATTACTTTTTCTTTTTTTAAATAATATGTAACTCAAAGTAAATGTAACTAAAAAGCAGTCTATTATTATTATTCTGTGTATAAACAACTCTGCTTCACACATCACAGTGCTAGAACTAGCGTGGAAGCAGAAATTGTAACAAAATGCAATGCTTACGTCTTTTCACCTATTTATTCGTGCTATTGTTATTATATGTATGTATGTATATCTATAAGTGAATGTAATGTTCTTTGATACATTATTAATAAAGAAATCTATGAACTGATATAAGTGTTGTGTTTGTATATGTTCTTATTAATAAATGATTTTTAATTTTGAAGTAGAGAGCGCAGAGCGCATTCTCCGACCAGCCAATATCACCTCCGAGAAGGTAGACGCTTTGAGGAAATTAATATATATATCACTAGCTTTTTGGTTTGATCTCTATCTTCTCTATCTCTATCTCTACTTCTTATAAAAGGGAACGTCTGTCTGTATGTATGTTTGTTTGAGGTAAACTCCAGAACCACAACAGATTTTGATGGTGTTTGCACTAATGGAAAGAGTAGTTCTTAAGGCTCACTATATATAGGCTATATACCATCACGCTAAATAGTCTTAGGGCTGAGCAGTGCCAAAGAATGTATAGTATGGACGGGAGAAAGAGAGAGAGAGAGAGAATATAAGAGAAGCGATCGTTTTGCGTTTAAATCGGATTTGCTATTAAACCGAGTCTATCGCGAGCGAAGCCGCCACCAAAAGCTAGTTTTAAATTATTGGGTAATGAAAGCGATACTAATGAAAACATTGACCGTATGAATGAAGATAGATAGATAGATAGAAAATTCTTTATTGCTCCAGTAAACATTAAACAGTAATAAGTACATTAGAAAATTTACATAAGGTGCAAAGGCGGACTTATCCCTTACAGAGATTCTTAGAGTCAACCTTTGGATGTTTGAGATTCGATAATATTGGAATATAAGTAGGTAGTAGCAAAAGAGCCGAGCGTGAGAATTGAAGACAAAATAATAATGAGAATACTTAAATAATACTAAAATAATAAGAATAAACCCGTTTATCAGTCGATCAGTGCTGTGCAGCGGGCGAAATACAACCGCATCATTTTGAGTCGCAGGTATTTTCTTTCATTCGGTCATTGTTAGGGAGCGCTTTTGTTTCGACCGACTATGAAATTATTTTAATTGGCTTCATTTGTCGAAGAACCGGAGCGGAGATGAAGCCGCCACGGGGAGAGGGGGAGAAGCGGTTGAGTTTGGAAGGGGGGGGGGGAGGGGTTCTCCCCCTCAGTCTCACTGCGCCGCCATCGTAATACTCAGTCACTTTTGTCACCGTCCTAATTCCACGGGCTTTGTTTGATGGTACACTTTTCGGCCTACTTTGGTGGTTAGATTCGATGTATTCCACGTAAAACTGTGGGTCCATTCCCTTCTTACCTTACTAGGTGGTTTGGTACCGCCGCACTGAATGAAATTTCGGTTGAAAGGGCTATTTAAATAGTTCGTGTTTACCGCCCAGTCCAGTGTAGCCGGCACGACCGAAGGGAAGCACCGACATAGCACCTAGTTCACCCGGTGTTATGGGCTGATATCACAGATGTAGTAAGTGATGTAGCCAACCGTGTCAGTTTCCATAAAAGATACGTTCTACACGTAATACATACGTTCTCGAACGTATGTATGGCTGATACTAGTTGGTAAAAGAAATTCCCGCGCAACTCTGAGTTTTCATATTTTATTTACTTAGCGGTCCCCCGACTCCTTTAAGTAATTAAACGGAAAATACTTTCGACTTTTAAGGGTCGGGGTTTTAATTTGTAATTTAACTTTTATTTCATGCCTTTTTTTTTTAACAGCATGTAAATCGGTCCACTTTTTGAGATAATTAATGTTTTGATTACTTAATTACTTGATTACTTGATTACAGACACAGCTAAGAACCAATCCAACCAGGTTTACCCCAGCTTTCTAATAAAAAAACCGCATCCGTTTGAGAGCTACGATGCTGTACAGACACATCCATACACACATACACACACACGTTAAACTTATAACACCCCTCTTTTTGCGTGAAAATAGTGCTGAATAAATAGATAAATATTAAATACTTAACTATACGTCTTCAGATTCGTCCATTTAGAAGGCGCTGCGAGCCGACTAAAGGGGCGGTAGAGCCAGCCGCAAAAGAGTAACACATTGACGGATTCACACGGCATTCTTTCTTTTGCGTACAAAAATGTGTTTCGAAATAAAGTTATCGGAAGTGGGAGCCGCAGCCCCGTCGCAGGGATCCGTACGTCTTTCTTGCTTGTATTTTTATTGTGCTCTGACTTGAGATTCTTATTGTGAACACACATTTTTTTTTCTCATTCATAGGTGAGCGGAAATTAAAACTGTATGCGGAAAAATAGTATCCAAAGGTTGACTGTAAGAAATCTCTGTAAGGGATAAGTCCGCCTTTGCACCTTATGTAAATTTTCTAATATATTTGTTACTGTTTAATGTTTACTGGAGCAATAAATTCTATCTATCTATCTAGTATTCAATATAAGTACCTACGTTTTGTAAATTATGTTCCTCCTTTTGCAAGAATAAAATATTATTGAAAACATCATCAAAGACCGTGGTTCAGATTCCACGTAAAACTGTAGGTCCCTTCCCTTCTTACCTTACTAGGAGGTAGGGTTTATCCCGCCCGGGTTGGTACTACCGCACTGAATGAAACGTCAGTCGGCTATGTAAATAGTTCGTGTTTTCCGCACAGTTCAGTGTAGCCGACATGAAATGAAGGGAAGCACTAACATGGCACCTAGTTCACCAGGTGTTGGGCTGACATCACGGATGTTGTAGGTGATGACATCACGATTGGCTAACCGTGTCAGCTTCCATAAAAAAAATACATTTAACAAACTATTATGAACCAAAGCGAACTACTTGCTGGCACTTTAGTACATTTATTTTAATTATATATGAGAATAAGGTTTATTTTGGTAATCCGTTAACTTTATTTAGTGCCTGAATAAACCAAAAGTTAAATATTCAGTTTATAACTTTATATAATGGTTATAATTCGTGTAATTAATTATTTATTCTTTATCTTGTTAAGAAGGTCTTAAAGGTTCTTAAGGTATTTGTGAGTAGCATTTTTTTTATTTGTATTTAAACGATACTGGCTACTGTATGAAAATAGGATTATAAATAGGAAAATAAGCTACGAGTATTATAACTCCTATTACGTCGCCGAAAATAATATATATTTACATATTAATTTTGGCGACGCAAAAACTCATTACATTTCTTCTGCGTATGCCAAAATTGTTGTCTCTAACATCTGACATAACACAAAAATACCATCTGGATATAGTACCGCCGCAGCGGAATGTGGGTAGTCTAAAAAATTCCACGAAGTGCTGCGCACCGCCGCCGCCCCCCGTCGCCGCCGCAGCCCCCCGTCGCCGCCGCCGTCGTCGTCGTGGAATCGCAACCGCGCCGTCTCCGCCGCCCCCGCTTTGACCGTCGCCGTTGCTCCAGCAGCTCTATTCCAAGTTCAACACGATGTGACATCAAATCTTTTGAATAACAGATATTGTAAATGACTCTCTAAAAAATGGCATATTCCCAGATTCATTAAAAGTAGCCAAAGTTATACCTTTGTATAAAAAGGGATGTCATAACAATGTTGAGAACTATCGTCCCGTCTCTATATTGCCGGTTTTCAGTAAGGTCTTTAAAAAAAATTGGAAAAACGGTTAATTAAATTCTTTATTGATAATGAACTTTTAAATTGTAAACATTTTGGATTTCGGAAAGGACTGTCAACGGGTGATGCTATAGCTTCTATGGTAAAATCAATATTAACTTCCCTAGACGACTCTCAGCATACTTATGGCATCTTTTGTGATCTGTCCAACGCCTTTGACTGTGTAAATCATGAAATATTACTAATGAAACTAGAACATTATGGTATAAGAGACAATGAATTGCGTATATTCCAATCATATTTAGAAAATAGAGCTCAAATATGTGACGTCAATGGCTTAAAATCTAATGTAGAATCAATTACAATGGGTGTGCCGCAGGGTTCTATCCTGGGACCATTATTGTTTCTAACATATGTTAACGACATCTCGAGCTGTATAACAGACGATATAGAGATGGTAATGTTTGCAAAACCAATTATCAAAAACCAATTATCTAAGCTGTGACGCCTGAGACGCCTTCTCTGCCAACACGTGTCTGAATTATTGTCTTACCGAAATTTTGCATTATTACATTTATTACCACCACTGTTTTGTCCTATACTTATACGCTACACTCTATTTAAAATTAAAATTTCGATTATACCTAAAAATAAAACATATCTAAATACTATTATATATAAACATAATATATTTTATAACTATTATATTTCCTATATATACTACTATAGTAAGAAATTCATAATAATCACCTTATCATATAATTATGTCACTAAACTCACTACTACACTCTTTGAAAATGTTTATACCTCATTTGTACTGACAACTTCTCATTTAATAAACTTCTCTAACTATACTTTTAAAGGCTCATCAATGTATTTACAAGTCAAATTAACTCTTCCATACCGAACAAAAGACAAACTATTGCGTTTTGTCTACCTTACCTCCGTTTTCTTAGCTTGGATCACTGGCTCTCAAAATTCGAGTACGTTTCGGCTCTCAAATTCATTCTCCTCTATCTCCTTTTACTGCTACAGTTTCTATCGCTTATAAAAAATAGAAAGAATGGTTAATAATGAACTTAATGAACATCTAGATAACTTCGAATTTGTTGAGACCGCTTTATGTGATCGCCCTGAAGACGTGTGAATCCGTCAATGTGTTAATAATTAAGCCAGAACATTACTTGAAAATAATCACAGCCAATATTCGAAGTGTTAACCGCAATTTTGCCGAAATGCAAACCCTTTTACACAGGACAAATGTTTCCTTTAATCTGATCTATCTCACCGAATGTCACCTGCAGAATGCCCCCTACATAAAACAATTACCCGGGTACACGACCATCTCCACTACTAAACACAAAAACAAGAATGACGGTTGCGTAATTTACGCCTGCGAGGAGATGCACGTACGAGCGGAAGAGCCACCGTTGGTTGACTGCAGCGCCCTCGCGTTGACGCTCGCCGACAATACTCTCGTTGTGGTTATCTACCGCTCTCCGTCCTACTCCAATCCATATCCTTTCATTCATAGTGTAGATCAATATGTTCGGTCCAAACGTTCTTCAAAAGACATTATCATAACTGGTGACCTAAACCTGGACATTTTGGACCACTACAATAAACCTGCCAATGATTTCCTGAACTGTCTTCTAGAAAACGAATTTTTTCCATCAATTAATAAACCCACCAGAGCATTCGCCTGCCTTGACCTATTTATGGTTAAAACTCGTAACAAGATTAATGCAGCTATATGCCAATCAGCACTCACTGATAACTTCCCGATCATGTTGAGTATTGACAGATATACTACTGAGAAGAGCCCAGTTAATAATACACACATTAAAACCGACCTCGACTCTATTTATAACGATATAAAAACCCATGACTGGACACCCCTGTATGAAATCAATGACACAAATCACGCATTTTCAACCTTTATTGATACTCTAAAAACCATTATTTGCAAACATAAAAAAATTATCACTAATCGTAATAAAAAGTTTATCCCAAAAAAACCCTGGATCACCAAGAACCTAATTTTATGTCTTAATAAGCGAGATAAACTTCACATGAAGCTGCAGAAGTCTCCAGATGACCACATTTTAAGACAATACTATAAAAAATACAGAAATGTCTGTGCAAAATCTGTTAAACAAGCCAAAATTATTTATTTTAAAAATAAAATTTATGAAAACATTAGAAATCCAAAAAAATGCTGGGAAACCCTACGAGAATATACAGATTCTGTAAAAAAAAACAACTCTGACGCTCTTACTCATGTTCTAAATAAACTTAGTCTAAATAACCCCAATCCTTTAAACGAAATAAATAAATTTTTCACGAACATAGGGCAAAATTTGGCTTCTGATATCTTTCATAATTCCGGCACACACCTTACAACACTAGTGAACGAAGTCCGAATCTCGAAAAACATATGTCCTACTAAGTCTCTCTTCTTAGTCCCCACAAACGCACTTGAAATTAAACAATTGCTGGCAACAATAAAATCTAGTAATTCCTGTGGATCCGATGGAATTTCATCAAAATTATTAAAACATATTTCTGAATTTATAACGGAGTTACTTACTTTTTTGTTTAACTTAAGTATGAGTGCAGGTGAGTTCCCTGAAATTTTTAAAACAGCCTTAGTTGTTCCGATCTATAAAAACGGTCCAATGGATAATATATCTAATTTCAGACCAATTTCACTACTGAACACACTTTCAAAACTACTTGAAAAAATAATAAAAAAAAGACTTGTTCACTTTTTAGAAAAACATAACCTAATTTCGGAAAATCAATTCGGCTTCAGAGAAAACCTAAGCACCGAAGACGCCATACTACGTGTAACAAGCTATGTTTCGAGTGCTTTGGATAAACAGGAAAAATGCATTGGCATTTTCCTAGATTTGGCCAAAGCATTCGACACAGTGGCCATTCCCATTTTACTAAAAAAGCTTGAAAGTGTGGGTATTCGTGATTTACCTCTAAGTTGGTTCCGGTCTTACCTCACAAACCGTCAACAAGCAATTAAACATAAAGAAGACACGGATATATCTGATTTCTTACCCATCTCTTACGGTGTTCCCCAGGGCAGTGTTCTCGGTCCAGTCCTTTTCCTAATTTACATCGATGGGCTATGTCGGACTAGTTTAGAACATGGCAATATAGTTACGTTTGCTGATGATACTGTTATTCTATTTAAAGATAAATCTTGGAAGGGTGTCACAGAAAAAGCCCAAACTGGACTAAACGCAACATTAACATGGCTACAAAATAATGTCCTATCAGTGAACTGTACCAAAACAAAATATGTAACGTTCTCAATTACTTTTCGAAATCAACCATCCATAGATTTGAAGCTAACAGCTCACAGCGTTGCCTGCAAAGGCCAGAATTTATGTGACTGTTTGCCTCTGGAGCGTGTGGATAGGATTAAATATCTTGGCCTAATTATTGACAACCGCCTCAATTGGAAGGCACAGATTGAAGGTCTTACTAGTAGAAAACTAATTTATTTCTTTAGTCAAATTCGTGAAATAGCTGACTCTGCTCTCCTCAAACAGGTTTACCATGGCATCTGCGGATCCCTTCTAAACTATGGAATCCTGGCTTGGGGAGGATCAGCTAAGACCTTCATTCTTCAAATAGAGAGAGCTCAACGTTCCATTTTGAAGGTTATGTACTCCAAACCATATAGATACCCAACTACGGACCTGTACAATGAGTGTGAACTACTGAACGTTCGCCAAATTTTTATGTCAAACCTCTGCACCTATTTTCATTCCCACAAAATCCTACACCAGCGTACTTCACACGGATTCAGCACTAGGGCTAACCTTATGGAAAAACTTGTAAGAGAAAAACATAAAACCACATTCTTTCGACACACTATTTACTTTCTAGGGCCTAACCTTTATAATAAAATCCCAAAAGAACTCAAACAAATACAACATACTAAATTGTTCAAATCTAAAATAAAATTATGGCTACTATCTTTCACTACGACTGAATGTGAAAGTATGCTGTGTAATGTATTGGTATAAATAATGTCACATACTGACTATATAATATTTATGTGTTTTTATGAATTTGTACATTTTAATTTTTGTTTTGTTTCATTTTTTCGGTCTTTTTTATTTACAATGCAAACGTATTTATTTTTAGTAATTTCATAAGCATTCGATGTTTATATATCCTATAATTAATAAATAACTTATATTATATATGTATACTTATTATTAGTACCTATATGTTTAAAAATGAAATCGCACAGAATTTTCATAATATTTTTTTTTTTCTCTTTTCTTTGCACTTTTGTCACACCAATGGGGGCGGAGCAAGGCGTCACAGGCGAGAGTCTAGTGTCTTGCTCGAGCATAGATAGAAAGTGATACATATAATACACAGATAGAATAATCTTTAGTGCTCAATATTAAAATATTTTTATTATGTATTATGTATCGTGCTATATTGTGACAATAAACGTTTGGATTTGGATTTGGATTTGGATTTGCAGACGATATCTCAGTTGTACTGAAAAACAATGATATAAGTAAACTAAGAGAATCCTTTTTAAATGTACTAGAATCTCTAAAATCATGGTTCGAATGCAACAATCTATTACTGAATGTTAACAAAACTAACATTATGCACTTTGCTCTAGGTACTCATAGACGTAATAAC
Source organism: Nematopogon swammerdamellus (assembly GCA_946902875.1). NCBI lineage: Eukaryota > Metazoa > Arthropoda > Insecta > Lepidoptera > Adelidae > Nematopogon > Nematopogon swammerdamellus. The sequence goes on along the minus strand of OX336340.1, from coordinate 23,399,454 downwards.
ACTGATGCCATATTAAAAACTGCAGAAAACTTGTCATTAAACCTTGCTAATGAACTAACTTTTCTTGGGGTAATATTTGATAAAAGTTTTACTCGGAAAGCCCACATAAACTCTTTAGCTGGTAAGTTGACTTCCGCTTGTTATGCTATAAAAAAAGATTAAAGAACTATGCGGAACTCATGCTGCAAAGACGGTTTATCATGCCTATTTTGAGAGCATCATGTCATATGGCCTTATGTTTTGGGGAAATGCAGCAGACTCAAATAGAATATTTTTATTACAGAAGAGGGCCTTGCGGTACATCCTAAATATGAAAACTAGAGATACTTGTAGGACAGCGTTCGGGGAGATAGGAATCATGACTTTACCAAGTGCATATGTTTACCAGAACATATGCTATGCCAGAAAATACATTAATGATTCCTCTCTTAATTCCGACAATCATAACTATGATACACGGTGTAAGAATAATGTACAACTAATAAGACATAGATTAGCTAAAACCTCAAAAAGCTTTATTTGTCATAGTGTTCGATTTTATAATAAACTGTCTTCTAACATAAAACAATTAGATGATAATAATCCATAAAAAAAAAAAAAAATAATAATAATTTCAAACGACGGATTAAATTTATGTTAATTGAAAAGAGTTATTTATTACACTAATAAGGATGCATTAACTGACCGTAATTTTATCTAAGAGTTTAACTACTGTTTTTTCCACTAACAAACTGTGACTGAATGCCTGATTGTAAAAACGACCTTTATCCATTTTTGAAACTTTTGGGAAATCAATAAAACTGTCTAGTGTAAAAAAAATTATAAAAAATGTATTTGTAATTTTTTTTCTAGATGTCAATTTATCTTAAGGATATTGTGTTAAAATGTCAAATTAAACATATTTGTAGATAATTTTTTAAAAATGTTTTTAATTCGTGGATAAAGGTTGTTTTTACAATCAACTCAAAAAAACGTGCATTTTCAAAATAAAAATCATGAGTGAATTAATGAAAATCTGGTATTTATTCAGGAAATCATGCGCGACAACAGTCTGAAGCTAAATCAGCTGATAGAATGACGCTAATGACGTAAAATTTGTCAGAAAAACTTAGTGCTGCCACACATTGACTGTAAAAACAACCTTTATCCCCTGGATAAAGGTGGTTTTTACGCTCATCGAAAATTGGTGCCCACATAAAAGTCGGTTACAGTGTAGGTAAGAGGTTGTTTTAATGCTCAATCGATGTGGCTTGCCATAGGCAACAATTATCGGTAAAAAGTTGGTTTTGAAATTTTGTTCACAAAGGTCGTTTTTACAATCAGGCATTTGTCATTTGGATACACTTTGTATCATTAGATTTTTTTTTTATATGACTTATTACATCTCTTTGTAATAAATGTAAACTAATTTTTATTTATTTTTTGACTTGATATAATATGAAGTATCAAAATTGACGATGGCACTATACACCAGATATAGGTAATTTAAATAGGCAGTGTGGTCAGATTCTTCAGTATTCATGTTTATGCTGTAAATATTAATGCTCTTGTGAGCGGTAGTATGGGTTAATTATTTATAAGTTACTATAATATAATACTTATAAGGTACTAACAAAACATTGTGACTTGCGAAGTTTGTTTGTCAGTTCTTCTTCTTCGCATTGAATTTAGAACTGGCGGAATTTTCGACATGTTCAAGCGTAGGTTACCTACCTATGGATGAAATTATACAATAAACAACAAACAACAATACTATAGGAAAACACGATATGGCACTGTGATGAGCTGACATCGTGGGTGCGGTTAGGTGAAAAATAATTAATTATAATTAATTTGTTCATTAAACTGTACATTAATTTACTATATGTGCGTTTTTTTTTTACGGAAACTGACACGGTTGGCTACATCACCTACAACACCCGTGATGTCAGCCCATAGCACAGGGCGGTCTAGGTGCCATATCAGTGCTCCCCTTCATTTAATGTCGGCTACACTGAACTGGACGAAAAACACGATCTATTTACAAAGCCGTTTCGACCGACACGTTTCGCTCAGTGCGGTGGTATCAAACCGGCCGGGATAAACCCTACCACCTAGTAAGATAAGAAGGGAAGGGACCTACAGTTTAAATTGGAATCTGAATCACGGTCAGCCTCCAACGGTCGAGCGGTCACCCATCCAAGGACTGACCGCGCTCAGCGTTGCTTAACAACAGTCGACCGACCGCACCACTGAGCTACCGAGGCTGACAACTTTCACACGCTTCTGAGCGCCACTCCGTTGCTCCGTTGTCCGCGCTAAAGAGCTCAAAGGATGCTCTATCGAATACCTATCATTGCCATTTTCGTATTGACGGACAGAGGGAAATGGGGAAGGTCGGAACCCTAAAAAAGCAAGGATAGGTCTTCGATAGAGCACGCTTCGAGCTCTAAAGTACGTCGCGTCGCGGAAATGTTGCTATCATGTGCCCTGTGAACATCATCTGGACAAGTAACAATGCAAATGCACGTGTTCCGCGCTGTGCCTGTGTACAGCAGACGCGCGACGTGATTGACGAACTTCGCGACGCACGATGCGATATTTTCGTTCGTACTAAACTTGGAAGCGAAGTAACAGGAGAAGGCAAGGCTGGCAACACTGTCGCCGACGAAATATGTTACGCCTGCTGCCTCGGTCTGGAAAAAGAAAAATATTTCGATATAATGTACGGAAACGCAACTGTAAATAACCAACCATTACATGACATAATCTATTAGATTATGTCATGTATATTTAAAATATTTTTTTGGATTATATATTCTTTGAAGTAATTTGAAGTAAAATGTTTTCATCGTCTCCCTCTGAAATTATCGAATCGATCATAAATTTTTTCATCAACATTTTCCGAAGTGAAAATACTGATAGCCTCCAAAACTTGTTTTTTTATCCCCCGACGCAAAAAGAGTGGTGTTATAAGTTTAAGTTGTGTGTGTATGTCGAGGTGTATGTGTGTATGGGTGTGTCTATCTGTGGCATCGTAGCTTTCAAATGGATGGACCGATTTGGATTGGCTTTTTTTATTAGAAAGCTGGCTTAGCTATGTTTGCAATGAAGTAATTAATCAAATATTATCTTAAAAAGTGGCCCCATTTGCATGCGGTTTTTTTAAAAAAAGCTTGAAATAAAAGATAATTTACAAATTTAAAAAACCTCGATCCTTAAAAATTTAAAAAAATCATTTCCGTTTACTTACTTAAAGGAGTCGGGGGACCGCTAAGTAAATAAAATATGAAACTCATTATATTACTAGGTGGTAGAGTTTAACCCGTCCGGGTTGGTACCACCGCACTGAATGAAAGGTCGGTCGAAACGGCTATGTAAATGGTTTGTGTTTTCCGTCCAGTTCAGTGTAGCCGGCACGACCGAAGGGAAGGCTGACGTGGCACCAAGTTCACCCGGTGTTATGGGCCGACATCACGGATGTTGTGGGTGATGTAGCCAACCGTGTCAGTTTCCATAAAATAAAAAAAACTCAGAGCTGCGCGGGTATTTAAGTAGGTAAACGGAAATTATTTTTTACTTTTTAAGGGTCGGGGTCTCTTTTTATCAGATTTAAGATAAAACATTCTAAAATTAACCCTCCACTTTGTTTACAATAATCGCAAAAATAAAACAGAAGCAAGGGAGGCTGCTGTAAGGGCAGCGGAAGCGGTTGGTGTGCATCCGGCGTGAAACAATCAGCCGGAGGGTGGTGTGCGGAGTTTAGCCGCTGACGGGCCGACTAGCCAGAGTCATATTAGATATTCTGTGCCAGAGTGTACAAGAGTTTTATGTGTCAAAGTGTGAAGTTATACAATAAACTACCGCCCGAACTTAAAATATGCGAGGATAAATATTTTATTTCGTGCCTTACTTGCTGCTTGATCGATTGAATCTTGTTCGAATACTTTGCGAAACATGGTGGTCGGTGTTGTGCTGTAATTTACCAGAGTTCTTGCAGCACAGCACCGATTACTCTGCTTACCCCGATTGTCGGAATTCAGCGTGTGTGATATGTATGTATGTAAATATTTTAAGAATAAACTTAAAGCATGTTAGTAAAGAAGCCTCACTATTCAATAGAAGAGTATCTCCAACAAGTAGTTGATAAAGAAAACGATGTGATTATTGAATTAAACCTGTTTTAATAATTCGATTTTGGTTTTAATTTTTTGTGCTGGTTGTTTTTAATTTTAATTATGATATTTGTACATAATATGTTAATTTGAAATGCATTGACATGTCTGAGCGGCCAAAATGTGCCCAGTGATGAAATATAGAATCTGAATCTGAATCCTTGCAGTAAAATTTACACTTCTATGCAAAGAAAATGCCACAACACATTTTGCTAACTCCGTTACAAGGTTAACTCTTCGTTTTTTGTTTTTTTTTTTCTTGTGATTAATTCAATATTATTTATGTACCTATATATATATTCTTTACTGAACACCAATTTATACAAATTAGGCACAATAGGCGAGCTTAATGCGACATGTGGCATCGTTTCACTAACGATTAGGTGACTTACGATGGCCATGGACATTCTGTGATGCACGGGGATTGCGAATGCCAGACCGGCCTGACAGGAGCCTTTTACGCGCCTTTTTAAAAACCCAGTACTTGGGAGGAAATAGATTATTATAATAATTCTAATTAATTAAGATTAATACAATAATAATTATATTCTAACTAACCTTTGGGATGTGGGAGAAGCATATGCAGGCATATACAGAGTGTTCGGCACATCGACCGACAAATTCTTTTTGCAGGTAAGTGAGATCATTTGCAAGATTTTGACCCATGATACCTTTTGTCAGGTGTCACGTCGTATCGAGATACGATTGTATTTCTTTATTTTTTTTAATTACCAAAATCCCAGCTTTAACCCCTTGCAACTTTTTTGTTTATGATTGTATATGCACGAAATAAATTTATTTTATTTTACTATGTATCCTTGTTTTAAGAAATATATAATTTAATGAAGTTAATACCATGAAAAGGACTTATGACCTCCCAAAGTCCCGAGGACGAGTCAAAATATGAGAGAATCTAATTTTTTTAATTTTATAAAAAAAAAACTGACAACAATTGAGAGTTAAAAGTTTGCTAGTTTACGCCCTTTTCAAAGGTATACCACATGTCATACAAATCAGTCACTAAGTGGCCAAACTTAGGAATAATTTGCAAGAGTCTAAACATTAACAATGGAAGAGAAGTAGTTTTACTTTTAAGTGTAATATTTATGCCGTCTGGGTTATTTTAGTCATGTTTAGTCTTCGTTTTAAATGCATCAGTTGTATTTATTAATAGTGCACAAAGACCGGAGGATACTGAACACGTAAATCATAGGAAGTGAGAACGTAAATGTCACTCGTAAAGTGTACGTCCGATATCTGGATGCAATGTGTTTAGTACAAACTGGTTTAACATCAGGGTTGCTACGTGGCCATGATAAATAAAGTGGGCATTTTTCACCAAATGGTTTGATTTTTCCGGTTTGATTGTTTCGAAAAATCCAAGGGATTTGATTGAAATCACCAATATAAAGACAGTATGTAAATATGCAAAATAATAGATACTAAATAGATAATATAAATAAATTACTTTTTATGGAAACTGACACAATTAGCTACATCGCCGGTATGGCACCTACCTTCTTGAAGGTGATATTGGCTAGTCAGAGCATGTGCTGACTCAGCCACCCATACCGGATTACATAAAAATAATAATAAAATCACATACAACATCCGTGATGTCAGCCCATAACATCGGGTGAACTAAGTGCCATGTCAGTGCTTCCCTTAATTTCAATTTCAATTCAAATATTAATAGATTTCAATATTTTTTATTATTATTAATTTTAAATGTTGAGTGCGCACCGAACAAACTCCCGTAGGGCTCACACCGCTGCCGCCTGCCGCTATTGGTTTAGCGTCAGCTAATTAAATTTAATATTTCACTGAAATCACCTGCAACTGCTTTCAACTATCTGAACAATCATTTGAATGTGCGCTCCAAAATTAATAAAAATAAAAAAACAAGTACACTTCATAGTCCAAGTTGCTTATATTGTTTAGCGTGGACAGAACATCGAAAAAGTGGACTGTCCACGGTCCAAACGTGGATACCTGACAACCCTGCTTGAAGTGGTCAGTGTGCTATATAATTTACAACATTTCACTCCAAATACAGTCTCGAGTCCTTTGCGAGGGTCGTATATATGAGCCGGCATGACATTCGCAGACCCCGCAAACCGATAATCCATGAGTACACATACTTATTTAGTGGTGGAGGAATGGTGTCTTATGAACAAATTAGGCACAATAGGTGAGCTTAATGCCGTTAGGCATTCGATGTCGCGGCTGATATTAAAATAATTTGTGAAATTGGTGTAGTAAGAGACCCAACTCAAAAAAAGCCGAGGCTGCTATGCAGTCATCTTACGTGAAGTACGGTGGTGCCAACCCAGTCGGCCACAATGTAAACCTACAGCCTAGTAAGAGGAAAGAAAAGATATACCGAACCAGTACAAAATTCCTTATCTAAATCGCTCTATAAGCACGTTTAAAACTGTAAGCCGTGCACAGAGGGAAAATGCAGGATCATCTCCATACGGCAGCGTTGAAAGTCGAGCGCAGACGGCGGGAGTGGGGAAGTGGGGGAGTGGGGGAGTGGGGGACAGGACGAGGAAGGGGTAGTAGTCTCATTCAATACGCCTACATGTATTATTCATCGCCACAGGCGACGTAGACAAAGGAGGAGGGACTCTGAGCCGTACGATTCCCGTTTCAAGGTGTCTCTGGGCCCTACGCGAGGTCGAAAATGCATAATTTCTTTTATTTTTTACCCGACTACGGCGGATCAATATAATATGCTAAATTAATAGATTACTAATTAAAACTACTACTACTACGATTACTAATATCATATTATGCACTAAGTCCTGAGACACATAACTTACAAAAAATGTTTGTAGATGTTATGTGAAAATAATTTTCTTCTTTCTAAGACTATTATAACATTCCAGGTGATAAGCAAAAATGGAATTGGATGAAGGTTGATTTTGGCAGCTATGTATTATTATTTACCTAAACATAGATCGGCCTTAGGCCTCGCCCTTAGTCTTACTTTCTTCGAGAAGCTTTATCGTCTTCCAGAATACAGCTCGGCCTTCGGCCTCGCCCTAAGTTACTTACTTTCTACAAGAAGGTTTATCTTCTTTCTGAACGCAGCTCGACCGTATGTATATTATGTATGTGTTCGTTTGTTCCCTCATAGAGCCTAAACTACTAAAAAAGATTTAACAACATATATGTTTTTTTTTATAGAAAGCGCGACATGTGGCACCGTTTCACTTACGAGTAGGTGACTTACGATGCCCATGGACATTCTATGATGCACGGGGTTTGCGAATGCCATGCCGGCCTGAAAGGAGCCTTTTCACGCCCCTTTTGAAAAACCCCAGGCTGTACTTGGGAGGAAATATATGTACATATGAGGTATTGTTAGTTTCGTCTGCATAGTCCGCGTGTCATACGCTAGATTTTCATGAATTTCAAAATGGCGGCCGTCAGGCACTACATTGTAAAATTTTGATAATTTTGTTTTCTTCAATCGCCTTCGAGTCTTCGTTGCTAAGAGTTTGATTTCTAACATTTTTAATGGTTTACAGCAATTTAAAAAATAAATGGTATAAAACTCGACTACAGAAAACGTAGAAAATAACAAAGAGAGTTGATCGAAAATGATGTAGACGGGAGTGTGGAAGGTTGCGACTGGACAGCTGGCCCGACTACAGCATTTTCGATCAATGCTCCTTGTTATTTCCTTCGTTTTCCGTAGTCGGTTTTTTAATGTGCAGTGCAATCGACTAATCACTAGTTTGAATAGGCGTGTGTGTTGTCTACACAGCTGATAGCTCTACGCGTACCGCCTTCTACTCAAGATCAAAATATTATTTAATACTTTTTAGGGTTTGAAGTCGGTTAAATTAGAATAGAATAGAAATACACAAGACAGAAGATAACATACAGAAGAGCAATAGAAGTTAACAATAATTCGCACAGAAACAAGAGAAAAGTAGCGTGCAAAGGCGGACTTATCACTTTAAGTGATTTCTTCCAGTCAACCTTTCGATGATGAGAGTAAGTGAAGAAGAAATATGGCAAGGGTAGTGCAAACATTTGGACAGGAAAGTAATATATACGTAATACATACTTATACAAATATACATAACATAAACAAATAAATACATATAAATATAAATATATGTAAATATACATATCATATCAGTACATAGATACAGTATATAATATTAAAAATTGGTTGTTTGTAAAGTCGGTTTACGGACCATAGTTTTACGTGATGACGTGGAATAATCGTAGTACATAGAGCAAAGATCAGTAAATTTCCAGTAGAAAGATTAATGATCTTGTGACTGGCCATCAATAAACTTCTGTTGTCTGATCTTGACAGTTTTCCTTCTTAAGACGTTTCCATGGTAACTTTGACTATACCGATTGTGCCTCTCTATCGCTTGTTACGCGCTCTCGCTTGCACACACAGGCTCAGATGGAACGTGACACTTTTTTTTCGTGCGTGCAGCCGGTGTTACATACATAATACCTTATTCCACAACAGAGCAACTGCTAAGATAATGTTTCTTCAGCAGGATTTTGAATGTACCAAGAGTCTGACAGTTACTACTAAGACGGTTCAATGTTTTTTTTAAACAGTTTTTTTTTCAATCCCTTTATGTATGCATGTAAGACCATGTCAAAAGTCAACATATAGTACGCAAGTACTGCTCCCGCGATATTTCTGCTTCATCCGTATCTTGTTCTGGTATTCACGCGGACTGACTCCAGTCACGAAGGCATTTTGTTTTGCGCAAATGTATCACTATCGACACAGCCTCCGTGACATTTCGAAGTTGTGCTTTCAAATGTATCACTATCGACACAGCGTTGTTGTGCTTTCATTTAAGTATTGGACGGTGTAGGATTCGGTTGAAAATAATAGTCACAGTCTAAAGAGAGACAGGATAGCCACCTGTCACCTCGGTACGGTTCTTCCTCAGTCAAGTAAGTAAGCCTTTCCACCTTCGCACCACGCGCACTTGGCAGGGATTGCATACACACGCTGGACTTACCGCTAATACTTGGGTGGATCAACTTTATCTTGTAACGTAAAACCAGCTGCAAAGTCAAATATTTTTTTTTAAATTACAATTTATTACTTAGTTGAAAATCAAAAAGTATAAAATACTTAGATTTATAGGCAATTGGAAAAAAAAGTAGACAACTATTTAAAATAAAAAATTAACCAATTTTTAGGGGTGACCCAGGGGACAATTTTGTCCCCAGTTTTGTATGGAAAAAAGGGGTTGTCCTCAGGGTAACCAATATTTAAAAAAAATAATACTCAAAATTCTTTGTGCAGCTTCTTTCTTATTAATCAATTACTTATCTGAGAGTTGCTGTAACTATTAAAATAAGATGAATTTATCATTATAATATCCTTTTTTCAGACAAATACCAAAAACAAGAAAAAGTTGATCCACCCACTTAGTAATCGATTCTGCAGATCTTTCCTCTACAGAACCGGTAATCTCTGAAGCGCTCTCCTTGTCCATATATTTCCCCCCAAGTACAGTCTCGGGTCCTTCAAGAGGGGCGGGAATAGTCACCTCTTAGGCCGCCATGTCATTCGCAACCTCAACGCATACGTCCGAATGTCCATTGGCGTCGATAGACACCTTATGGGTGGCAAGGCGCCACATGTCGCGCTTTTAATAAAAAAATTGGTAGGCACATGTCACGTGCCTTACTTGCTGCCTGATAATCGTCTTGTCCTAATATTTTGCTCAACATGGTAATCGGTGTTGTGCTATAATTGTTTACCTGAGTTCTCGCATCTCCGTGCAACATTAAAATAATGTAATCAGATAATTCAGATAAAATCAAACCTAACAGTCTTCAAATTTGAGCCCCAATTTAATTTCCAATTAAACCATTTCGGTCAGTTAGTCAAGGATTCCTCATCACACCCACATTATCACCAAATTAATTCAAGGCTGGACTCGTTCATCTTTTAATTAACTTCACGCCATCATCTTTTCATCCGTACTATTATAAGTGCAACATCTGTCTGTAAACTCAATCAACTAACTACTGAGGAAACATAATTTTTTCACCAAAGAAATCCGGCATATCTCGAGAATTAATTAATGTTCAGATGCGAACTTACAAGGTCTAAGTCACATGCACCAGGGTCTACGCTCATTTTGGTTGCGCCCGACCGTGCGTTATGGTAGGTCACGGTGAGTGTCGCTCACCGTCAGACTCCGCGCGTCGCGCGCGCGTCTCGCCGCCCACGGTAAGATACTCGTACATACTTTTAAGCTGGAAACTCATTGGGCCGACGCACACGTCTGCGACGTCAGCGGACGTGGGCGCGTGTGCACTCACTACGTCGACTCACACATTCGTACGTGTGGCACGTCAGTCTGGTGTTAGTTTTCGTACAGAGTGCGTACCAATGTCGAGAACACAGCGTAGGCTGCTATGCGACTATCTCACATCCAGTACGGTGGTATCAACCCAGTCGCCTACAATTTGAGCCTACCACCTAGAAGGGGCAAGGGAAGGGACCTACAGTTTTACACCGCTTCCGCATGTAAATTTTTTCGTCAGGAAAAACTCATTGGTACACTCCAAACGTGCTAAGAATAGATTGTTTTTATTTTAGCTATCAGTTTTGCGACTATAATCTGGTGTGTGGTTCAGGATTGGTGAGAGTTAAGAGTACCAACCAACCAAGATGTTAAAGGGAGATTATAAAAAAAATGGTCACATCTTTTTGTGGCTGTAAATTCGAAAAATGTGTGGTGTGGATCGTGATTGTTTTTTTTAAGTGGAGTTGAAGTGAAGTTACCTACAGTTGTCTTAAGTAAAATTATCTGCATGATTTATACTAAGATTGTGTTGGTGATGAAAGTATTTTCTAACCTCCTCTTTATCTAGATTTAAGGTTTCCTAAAAAAAACCTTCATGATCTGATCACATAATATTATATATATTTTTGCGGCGGCATAATATATTATATTTTTGCGGCGGTAACATCGAAAAACGTACGGTGGATCGTGTTTTTATTTTTATTAATACAAAGGCCGAATTTGTTCATTTGAGGTACAGAATCACGCCATGAGCGGAGCCACGAGCTATAATCTATGATTCAAAATGAGCGTCCGCAGGTAGATGAAGAGCGCAAAGGTCAAGATTCAGGTGAGAAAAGAGAATTATTTCTCGTGGCGGTAACTCCTGAAAAGGCGTTCGGCCTCAGCCGTCTGGGGGCGCCTGAGAGCGTTATTTACGAGGGGTCAGTTCCCACCCCACCCTCCGGCGCGGGGTAACTGAAAACCCCACCCCAGAAGTGTGTTATCGTGTAAAATTATAACCCGACTGGAATAACGTCAAATAGGCACTGGTTCCTAGGTTTCATTTTTTGTCTGGTACACCGTACTACATACAAGTTAAGGCCTTACAGATACACAGACGGGTGGACGAGGAATCTGATTTTTTTTTTGGTACAGAACCCTAACCGTAAGTTCATTATTGTCTTTCTTGGGGAAAGGCGCAGAGTTAGAAAAACGCGCCGCGCTCGGAGGAAGATGGCCGCCGATAGCTATCCTGTTGAGAAAGGTATAAGCAAAGGTTTCCCACCCAGTTGGACTGATTTCTATATTTCAACCCATTCCAAAAAAATGGGATGTCCCCATTTCGACGCGTAATGAACATGTTCTCTACATTTATTCTGTGAAAGAGGTGTGACAGCACATAATCTTGTTGCCTCAGTGCCACCTGCCCTATAGAATGTTACGAGTAGGAACGTGCGCAACACGTCGAACGGATTTTTAGAACTACTGCGTATGCGTGCGCTAAATCCCCAGCACTTGGAATCCTGATGCCGCGGCCGCCTCCGCCGCCGCCGGCCGACGCGTTGCATTCGGATTTTCAGGACGTCGTTGTCGTCGTGACCGGATAGTTGCATTCGAATTCGGAACGCACTTCTATTCATGAATGTTTAATCTAATAGTTATTTGTTTTTGTCTTAGTTATTTATTTTTAATTATATTTGTTTTATTTTTCTTCTTCTTTTGTTTAGTTAGCAGGACGTATATATTTATATATTATAGTTTGCAATTCGTAAACTTTATTCTTGACTCTGTAATTTTTTTTCTTTTATGTAATAGTCTTTTATGTAGTAGTATTAGCTGTTAAGTTTCCTAATAAGTAAATTAAATAAAAAATACGTTTGATGCGCTGCGTGCGTTGCGTACGATGCCGATTGTGAACGCTTACCTTTATTCGAATCTGTCGCACTCACTGTCGCGTGTGCACTATGCGTCTTTTTTTCACTTTAATTAGCCTTTTTTTAGTATTTTTCTATGTTTTCCCAAGAACAAACTGAACTGCGACCGAGTGTTTCGACCTAGAACGATAAAAAAGGTATGGACCCCCAACCCTATCCTCGCCAGCGTAACACGATATAAGCAAAAGCATGCTTGTTTTATATGGACGGTCTCGCGCTGGCCCGTCAGTCTTTCATCGGCTGCGTTCGCAAAAACCTGTTTAAAATGCCCGCGTGCTCTGTGTTTACGTGTAAAAACACTACAGCCAAGTTTAGTGTGCACAATAGTGGAATATCTTATCATCGGTAAGTACACTCCGCTCCCCGCAACTCGGCGACGCTAGTTCTCATATAAGCATTTGACAGTCCGGCGTCCATACCTTTTTTATCGTTCTAGGTTTCGACAATGAAATGAACCTCAACCTTACACATTTTGAGGTGTTTGAGGTTTTTTGCATGAAATTTGACAGCAACTTCTGTTTAACGTGTTTCATGTCGCACGCAAAAATATTACATAATATTGGTCGTAATGGGTTCCGTCCCTGGCGAACACGGCCGCAGGTACTATTGATATAAATGTCGCGACGCGAGCGCGCGAAATGGGCCAGTGTTAATTTTCTGGGTGGAAAAATTGGATTATAGTTAATTGTTTAGGAGGATCCGTGCTACGCCTCTGGAATATCGGGTGACCGCGATATGGTAACATTTTTTCACAGGACATACACTAGGGGAAAATAAAGGGGAAAATATATTCTTTATTCTTTATTCATCATCCATAGACAGTACACTGCACTCGTTTTCGTCATATTTTTAACATTTTAACATTTATCATTTATAAACGAGGAACGTAGATATATACATATTTACGTTAGTAAAGTAAGCACAGTAATCGGTGTTATACTGCAAGGACTCTGGCAAATTACAGCACAACACCGATCACCACGTTTAGCAATGCATTCAGACAAGATAACTATCAAGCAGCAAGTAAGACACGAAAATCCACCTGCTGCATGACACGGTGGAAGGACCGTGCCAAAGTGAGAGGTCGCTATCATATCGCCCTTTGGCACGGCATATTCTCCTTATCCCTTTTACGACATGGACGGAGGCAGACGCAGTGGGGCTTTTCTGGGTGGCTGTGCCGAGGGACCAATGGTGCAGTTAACAGAGCCAAAAATACCTCTCCTCGCGAAACCACGCTCAGTGAGGCGCCATGCCAGCAGATTTGCGGGCTGTTGCTAGGCTTTATAGTCTGTTAACACGGATTTTGAAGACACCCAGGTTAATGGATTCGGGAAACATAATCGCCGGAAGACAGTTCCCGACACTAGCGGTCCGATAAAAAAACTTCTCAAAACCCCAATCTCAACAACAAAACGGATGCGCACCAACCAGTTCTGTAGGTATTTTGTTCACAGAACCGGGAAAATGTGGAACGCACTTCCTGCCCATATATTTCCAGCCTGGGGTTTTTCAAAAGGGGCGTGAAAAGGCTCCTGTCAGGCCGGTATGGCATTCGCAATCCCCGTGCATCACAGAATGTCCATGGGCATCGTTAGACAACTACTTGTAGGTGAAACGATGCCAGATGTCGCGCTACCCATAAAAAAAATACTGTTCAGTTTCTCTGCGGCGAGTGCTGCGAACATAGGTTGGATGGCAAGGATAAGGGATGCAAGTTGCTCCGAGCAACGTCCATGATAGTATCTGTAGAACAGACTGAGTGAGCCTACAAATCGTCTGTGGCTTGGTGTCATATAACATATCAGTGCTTTCCTTCGGTCGTGCCGGCTACACTGAACTAGCCGCTTCGACCTACACTTTGGTTCAATGCGGTGGTATCGATCTGGACTGGTTAAATCCTACCACCTAATAACAGAAGATACGGTAAGGGAAGGGATACATGCACTTCAAGAAAAACGTAAATGGTCAAGATACATGTTTAAATGGCGTTCAAACTACGTTTAGGCAGCCTCAACGGTCGAACGGTCCCATCAAAGTTCTGACAGCGCCCGGGTGTGCTTATTTTTTACCCTTACGCGCTGGACATAGGTAGCTCGAAAACCATTAAAATTTGGTACATTTATAGAGTTTATGACCCAAACACTGACTCCGAGTCGAATTTCGATTTTGGAGGTAAATTTTGTGGGACAAAATATGCTGACCCAAATGTACTAAAAATTGGTATTTCCACATAAAAGAAGCCTTACATTCCGAAAAAAATACTGAACCAGCACATTGTGCAAGAAATACGTCTTTTTTGTGTAAACCAACATGGGTGGCTGTGCCATGCGGACTGTCTGGTGTAAAGCACTCACACTGATACCTAACCTACATACGACGCTTTGGTTTTCGCAATCAAGAGCGAGTGTGCTCGTAGTAATTAAATATTCCTCTTTTATTTATTCGCAGCCGTTTTCGTAGACCCCGCGCCAATTTAAAAAATAATTTTCTTTCGCGAAAATGCCGTCATGCCATACTTTCGTTTCAATTTCATGATTTCCCGAATATATTCAGGTCGGCATAGCATTCGCAACCCACGCATACAACCGAATGTCGGTGGACGTCGTTAGACACCTAATGGGATTTTACAACTGCGACTCTTTTAAACTAACTTAACATTTCAAATCAAATCAAATCAAAAGTTCCATCTGTAGGTCCCTTCGCATCATACCTTACTAGGTGGTAGTCTTTTTTCCCACCCGGGTTGGTACCACCGCACTGAATGAAAGGCCGGTCGAAGCGACTATATAAATAGTTCGTGTTTTTCATCCAGTTCGTTGTAGCCGGAACCAGCAAATGAAAGCACAGACATGGCACCTAGTCCTAGTAAAAAAAAATTAAATAGTTGCATTCGTGTCCCAGAGAGGGCGCCACGTTTGCTCAGACAGTCCGGTGCATATGTCTGTAAAAAATTTCGGTCTGTACGGAGCGGGCTTAATCCCACCACCACCGGGCGGAGGCAATCCTCCTCAATCGTTCTAGATTCCTTCCTTAGTACCTCACTTATTTTAGCCGACCTGTAACGTGGCCGCCCGTGTTGTGGATTGCGAAGTTCAGTCGGAACTAGGGTTACCAACCCTCCCGGACTTCCGGGATACTCCCGGATTCAGACTCCATATCTCTAAAATCTCGGTATCCCGGAATTATGCATAAAAGTCCAATTTAGGAATTTGAAAAATCCTGACAAAAAGCCGAACATTTCAAATATAGTCCGGATATTTTAGTCACAAACTGAATAACAAAATCCCACGAAGTCGATTATTTTAAGTTGACATAAGACACACTAGTGGTCTTTTATGTAGTAATTACTTATATGTAGATAGGATTACTTGTATTAAGATAGAAGGAGGATTTAATACTTATGATTTATTTTTACAATTTAATGTGAAAATTATACATCAATTTAAAAACATTCCATCTAAGTCAAAAATCCGCCACAAATTAAAAAGCCAGACACAGGGGGCAAAAATCCGGACATGTCCCGACAAATCCGGATGGATGGTAAAAACCAATTAATTTAACTCTCAACAGACATAGTAATTAAATTAATTAGCCTTCTTATATCATGTACGGCAAAAAGTCAATGTATTAATATTAGTTTTAAAACTATTATACACATATAGGTAACTTAGTTAATTTGTGACAATGTTACTCATACTAGTAATGCATATTTGTAGAAGTATGGATAATTACCAATTCCACATTAGTTAGGGTTTAGAGACGGTTAATGTTACTTTTTGGTAGTTTTTTGTTTTTCCTCCCGGATTTTCCTACATGACACTTGGTAACCCTAGCCGGAACGCATATCGATGAGGCATTAGCAGATATTCTATATTTCTAATATCTTTAGATAATTTCTAATCTAAATAACTGGTCAAGTCCGAGTTAGCCCCGCGCGCCACATTATCTTAGGCCTTCGACGTGGCGCTAATTGACTCACTTCGGGAGATGCATTCATTCTTTTATCTGAACGCTTCCTTCTTCTTTTAAAATTACTTTCTTCGAAAAATCATATATTTTACTGGAACGCAGCTCGGTCTTCGATCTCCCCGTGGTGAAGTTTTCGAAAAAGTATATATTTCACAGGAAAGCAGCTCTGCTTTCGGCCTTGCCTTTACTGACTTACTATTTTTGGGGAAAGTATATGTTTTACATGAACGCAGCTCGGCCTTCGGGCTCAGCTTCAGTGAGTTTACTGTGTTGGAGTAAGTCGTTTCAAAGAAAGATGCTTGTCCGTCGGCCTCGCCCTCGGTAAATTAATTTCTTTGAGAAACTATTACCTAAACGCAGCTCGGCCTTCGGCGTTCCGCCTCGCTCTTAGTGACTTATTGTTATTTCTCTGTCGATCCATCAGCATACCCTGCATAAATATCCTGTACATTAATGTTTTTAAGTTTACTCTGTTATTAATTATATTCATTTTTAAGTTTCCGGATTAACAGAGGTTTAAAGACTTACATAAGTCGACGTTTCGCCCGCTACGTCACGGGCTTCATCAGGAACTGCGGGAGTTCCTGGAGCCGACGTCTGGTGTCCGTTGTACCAGAACTCCCGCAGTTCCTGATGAAGCCCGTGACGTAGCGGGCGAAACGTCGACTTATGTTAATCCTCTGTTAATCCTGTACATTTACATATATACATACATAATGTCAGGCATGTTTGCCAGTAGGGTAGGCAGGGTCAACGGATCTCCAATGCCACGATCCTGACACACCCCTGCCGCCTTTCTCACTCGAATAATATTCTTCATACATGGTCGTCGGTTATGTATGACTACTACGCACTTGCCCAATCTGGTACTACGTGCCTCTAAAGCTACGCTCTCTGAACTTACATACCTTCAACATAATATATACTCCGTTTAAAAACTATCATAACGTAGGAAAATGCATAGTTTACAAATTGCCAGTTGATATCACCAGTACCGATCAAAATCTCAAGTTAACCGCCGCTGTAGCAGTCGTACCAAAGTTTGAGGCTATTCGTCGTAGCTTAACTCGCTCCATCGAGTGAGGCTTTCACGCTGGAAGCGGGGAGGCGGGGCGGGGGGAGGCGATCCGTCTAATTGGATAACTTCAACTCCGTACGGAAGCGAACTAACGCGGCCCACTTGTGGGCAGAGTGCGACCGAAAAATCGCGCAAATCTAAATGGTATTGTGAGAGTTTGCGATTGTTTTTGATTCGAAAATCATCAATCATCAATCAATACTAATAATAAATCTGTAAGGGATGGTCATGGAGTAAGTTACTTTGTTTTATGAGATACTGCGTATGTATGTAGACTCTATGTATGATACTAAAACAATATTGACGATTTTTAGAAATCTTTTCTGTATGTATGTATGTTCCTCCATAACTCTTAAACCGATTATCCGAATTCCATGAAACTTTTTACAAGCACATTAAACTATGTGGGACACAGGATAGATGGACTAATAAAATTCAGTTCCGGTTACGCTAAGATCTGGCTCTAATTCAAACCGAATTGTTCCGCGCGCCGAAATAAAGGTACATAGTAGCTTTTCTTATTTTTTTTTAATACGAATTTCACGCGAGCGAAGCCATGGGCAAAAGCTAGTATCTCGATAATACTGCAGCTATACTAACGGCATTTCCACGAGATTGAATTCCTACAATTCAAGGTTGTCGGACTTGAAAAGTTTGTTTGCAATTGAGCGCTCTAATTGGGAATACAGCGAGTGTTTTACGTGCTCGAACACAGCAGCAACTGTTCGAAATTTAGAGATGATTCGTCATCTATTAGGTGGCGAAATGGTAACACGCTGGCAGCTCATGCCAGAGGTCCAGGTTCCAATCCTGGTCAGGATTTATTTTTTCTCTTCCTTTTCGCCTTTGCACATAGAGTGCGTGAGGCCTGACCACGGGCCACGGAGGGTGGCATGACATCCAATCATACATCCGCGCACGTCGTCGCTTCCGGTTATCTTCTGCGCCATGGCGCGCAACACCGACGAACGTTACAACCATTACCCAGCACCAATATCACCACCAATACAGACGACAGACGACACTTTTACCGTGTTGTAAGGTGCGACTCGTCTCCGAACGATCATAAAGGGGGCGCGGGGGGAGATTGACACGCTCTTATGGCTCTGAAGGCGAACTAACATCTTTCCCCTAAAAACACAACGCACGAGCGAATTTCACTTCTATACCGAGGGCGTAGAGACGCAAATGCCGCGGCGTGCGCTTGTGGAAGCGGTAATAAAGAAAATTGGATAAATGTAAACTGTCATTCTTTGCCGGTACAGTCTATTTTATATGTTACGTTGTTATTTAATAAACATAATGATTTCGCGAGCGTCGTTCGATATGCGGCTTTCTTGCTTTGATTTTAAGGTTAAATTTCGGTTGGGAGGGGTTCGTAAAAAAATTTCAGATGATGGTGGATTAACACGTGTTTATTACGGTAGCGGGGTGGTTGATGCGGGGGGCGCGGGGCGGGTCGTGAGGGGTGACTGTGTCGTCGGCGGCGCCGGCAATGAGACACATATAGAGAGAAAATTATTTTTAGACGATCAATTTACAATCTCTACCCCGAAGGCGATAAATCCTTTAGCTTGGAGGGTAAGGATCGACGTCGCTTAGGCGGGGTTAACTTTTACGGGTATTTTTAGAATTTGTACACCTAATAGATACCACGCGCTGTATCCCGACAATCGGGGTGAGCATAGTAACGTGGACCCTGACGAAGGGCCTGGTCCACAAATTTAAAGTCGCTCAGCGAGCGATGGAAAGAGCAATGCTCGGCATTTATTTGACCGATAAAATCCGTAACGACGTGATACGTATCACGTCGAAGAAAGAACTAAGGTAGTCGACATTGCTAAGAAAATAAGCAAGCTGAAGTGGCAGTGGGCTGGGCACATCTCTCGTAGACCCGACATCCGATGGGGTAGACGAGTGCTTGAATGGAGGCCCGTACAAGCAAACGTAGCGTGGGACGCCCACCGGCTAGGTGCTGGACAGATGACCTAAAAAAGGTAGCCGGGAGTGGATGGATGAGAAGAGCGGAAGACCGCGTGTGGTGGCGTGCCTTGGGAGAGGCCTATGTCCAGCAGTGGACCGATACAGGCTGATGATGATGGTGAATAGTAATTGGAGAGGTGCTGCAGGTACTCGTAAATTACAGCACACCGCCGACCACCACGTTCAGCCAAGTATTCGGACATGATAACTATCAAGCAGCAAGTAAGGCACGAAGACCCACCCGCTGCATGACTCGGTAGAAGGACCGTTCCGAAGTGAGAGGTGGTTATCCTGTCGCCCTTTAGCACGCCATCTTATCCCTATCCCTTAGTCGCCTTTTACGACATGCACGCGAAGAGATGCAATGGGGCTATTCTTTTTAAGTACCGGCCCCACACCTAATAGAGCTCACTGTATTATTTAAGACTACTTAACGTGTTCGTGTTTTCTCTTGTATTGTCTTACTAGCTTTTGCCCGCGGCTTCGCTCGCGTGAAATTCGTATTGAAAAAGAAGAAAGTAAGTAAGCCCGCCACCGTACCTTTATTTCGGCGCGCGGAACAATTAGGTTTGTATGAGAGCCACATCTTAGCGTAACCCAAACTGGTTCTTAGCTATGTTTGTAATTAAGTAATCAAAAAATTAATTCTCTTAAAAAGTGGACCGATTTGCATGCGGCTTTTAAAAAAAGCTCAACTTAAATAAAAGTTAAATTACAAATTAAAAAAATCCCTTAAAATTTCATAAATAATTTCCGTTTACTTACTTAAAGGAGTCGGGGGACCGCTAAGTAAATAAAATATAAAACTCAGAGCAGTGCATGTATTTACTTAGCGGTCCCCCGACTCCTTTAAGTAAACGGAAATTATTTTAGACTTTTCATTTGGCATTGGTTACTTTGAATTGTCAGAAAATTATCATTTCCCTTTGAAACTTCACTCAGATCCGAAAATATCGCGAGCGGAACCTCGGGCTAAGGGTAGTTTATTTATGTTGAAGTCGTCGACCGAATCCAGCAATGTGTGAACAGTTCTATTGTGTATACTCAATATACATACTCTATACAGGGTGTCAAAGGAAATATAACATGGACACGCTATTATCACACATTTATATTTTTTCGAATATTTGATCGGCAAGCACTCCATTTGTATCAGACAGAATTTTTATGGAAACCGACACGGTTGTCTACATTACATAGATTTTACAATATTATACATAAATAAACAAACAAATGTTACCTATCCGGAATAATTTACCAAAGGGCAAGCGTGCTACCCTAAATAAGTCGGGGGTGCGTCGTTTTAGACACAAGATTTCAGTAATGCCTGTGCTTTTTGTTGTTTTAAGGATTCCGTATCCCGTACGGAAGCCTATTACTAAGCCTACGCCGTCTGTCTGTCTGTCTGTCTGTCTGTCTGTCTGTCTGTCGGTCTGTCCGTCCGTCCGTCCGTCCGTCCGTCTGTCTGTCTGTCCGAGGGCTATATCTCTTGAACCGTAATAGGTAGCCCATTGAAATTTTCAGAGAATATGGCCGATATAACAGCAAATAATAAAAAATAGAAAAAGTAATAAATTAAGGGGCGGTTCCCATACAAGAAACCTGTTTTTTTCAATGTTTTTTTTGTGGTGCGGAAACCTCTGTGAGCGGGTCCGACTCGCACTTGGCCGGTTTTTTTGATTGAATAATATGCTCACCTACTACAGCCGTGATGTCAGAGCATAACATCTAGGTGAACTAAGTATCATGTCAGTGCTTCACTTTGGTCGTGCCGGCTACACAGAGCTGGACGAAAAACATCAACTATTCACATAGCCGCTTCGAAGGACCTTTAATTCAGAGCGGTGGTCATTTCATAGCCGTTTCCCAGCTTTCCAGTGAGTTAATGTCTATTCGCGCCGTTTTAATTCTAGTAAGGTAAGGGATGGAATTTCGATGTCATTCTCGATATCACTTCTCTGCGTTTTAATTCTTCGACAGGGTGAGTACTGAATGTTGGTCGGTGTTGGTACAGGGTGTCGGCAGTAAACGTTATTTACGGCGTGCCCCCGTCGTAAGTTGATTTTACTGCCTTCCGATGTACAGAGCCTAGCGATATAATTATGTTTGCTGAAGTCTCTACAGCACACGGACCACCCTATTGACGAACATGCATGCTGACGACTTGTGCATAGCAGCGTTTATAAGGAAATTAATGATGTACCTAACCATCATACATACAGTACGCAGAAGGCGGACTTGTGGAAATGTCAGCCTCGGTAGCTCGGTGCTGTGGGTCAACGAACGATCGTAATGTTAAGCACACCCGGGCGCGTTCTGAGCTTGGATCACTGACCGTGATTCGAATTCTTCTTAATATACAACTATAGTTCCATTCTCTTAACTAACAACAAACAGCAAACAAATATCTTTATTGTTATTCATAAATTATGTTTTTTTTTTCAAATTCAAATTCAAAATTATTTATTTTTCAATTCCCTTATTAATAACGTATACAATCTTTATACAATATACAGATGTCGTGAATTGAAAAAAGGTGTAGGCGCAGCATATGGCCTTGTGAACTAAGTTTTTTATGGTAACTGACACGTTTGGCCACATCCCCTAAAGCATCCATGACATAAGTCAGCCTATGACACCTTGGTGAACTAGGAGCCGTGTCAGTGCTTTCCTTTAGTCGAGCCGGCTACACTGAACTGAACGGAAAACACGAACTATTGACATATCCGTTTCGACCGACTTTTCATTCAGAGCGGTGATGCCAACCTTGGCGGATTAAACCCTACCACCTAGTAAGGTGAGAAGGGAAAGGACTTAGAGTTTTACGTGGAATCCGAACCACGGTCAGCCAGTATGTAGATAATTCGTGCATTCCGTCGAGTTCAGTGTAGCCGGCACTATCAATGATTAAGCACTCTGTCTCAGCACCTAGTTCACCAAGGTGATACGGGCTGACATCACGGTTGTGGCGAGTGATTCAGGCAACCATGCAAAAAAACTTATTCCAGAAGGTAATTTCTTACAATCAACTGGTTGCACAGCTGGTAGATCGCCCTCTTTCGGGGTCGTCTATGAACCGAAATCCATGCAAGCACTCATCCTCCAAGCTCGAATCCGAAGCCGAATCCGATGCCGAATCCGAAGCCGAATCCGAATGAGAATTCGAATCCGAATCAGAAGCCAAGTATTTTCACACGTCATACATTTAACATGTCAGCGAAAGCTAGCGAGGACATATTTCAAAGTTCCTTCCTCTTTAATTAAAATTCTAAATATAATAACAAGAACTTAGCCCCATAAGATTAGGTCACCGGTGTTACCTGTCTATTTTTATAGCAATATAAATAAAACCCAGGTGTACAATTTGTAGATTTATTCGGTCGTATCTACAATTAATTGGTATATAAATAGGGTCTCTGGATTAAATACAAGTCCTCGGCGTGCTGCGTCCGCTCGGCGAACAAAGAATTCCTACCTAACCTAGTCAGCTGACTAAGGGAGAATAGGAACGATCGCACCGGTTTCGTGATGGACGTCGTGGTCTTCGTCTCCGTCTTCCCGCACAATCAGCCGGAGGCCTAGCCTTTCGACGCGCAGCTCCTACGGCACGGCGTTCCGCTGAACACAGCAGAGCCGCCGGCAGCCCAGCGACCGGGGAGTCGCTGACTCGCAGGGGTGGCGTCGACGGGGCACTCTCCAACCGTCCTGCCCGCTCGCGCGGTGACGGGGGCGGAAGTCGGGAAGCTGTCTTCGAGCGAAGCCCGTACCAAACTCTGCGCGATAGGGAAAGAATCACACGCCGCACTAACATAATCGCCATGGAGCGGCGGTGGGGCCCTATCACGCAGTAAAAACACAATTTACAAATTTGTGAAACGTGGCCGGTGACGGTAGTCACGCGGCCGGTATAAAATCTTTACACAACGATTTTACACATACAATTTATATAATTGGCGTTCGCCTACTCACCCACTGACGTGGAGTTTACTTCTCGTTCAAGGCGAGATGTGAAAATATTCCTAATACTCTTTTCACATTAATTTAAGCTTGAACAAAAGAATTGTGCTGAGAGCGTGCACCAATCTCTGACAGCCGGAAGAAAAGTAATATCTGTCGCACTGTCCTATCCTTCGTGGTTCGCTCTCGGGTCCGCGACTCCGTCCGCTCTTTCTCTTGACGTGCTGCCTCGCTCCCTGGTATCGGCGAGCGAGACAGCACTTCATTCGTCTGTGAGCAGCGGCGCGGACCGTCGAACGAGTTGACGCCCATTAAATGTTAATTTATTTGATTCTAATCACAACTGTGAAGTAAAGATTTTACAATTAATACCATTATTTTATTTATCATTTTAACTATTAATATTATCCAATACCGGCGCACGAAGCGACGCGACTCTGATCGAGTTGCTGTGTTGGTTGATGTCAGATCAAAGATTGATTGAATCGAATTGATTGATGGTTGATTGACGTCAGCTGCAAACATAACGCGCGGCCGTATTCTGGTCGCCGTATTTGAGTTGCTTTCGTCCGTGAGCGGCGGCAATATTTAAAATACTGAAACAAATAACTAAACAGAACCGAAGGGTCGTGTTACGGCAGACCTTGCGGTTTTGCAACGTAACACCGGAAGTACGTGCGTAAGAAGCGGAAGTGACGTGCGGATAAGTGCCCGGAAGTGGCGCTCAGCGGCGACGCCACTGTCGCCTGCCACCCCCGCGCCTGTTGCATACCCCTCGCCGCCGCCGCCGCCCCCGCACACCCTCGCCGGCGCCCACTCGACGTAGCACCCTTCTTCAGCCGCCTTGTGCTCTTGACGAATACTTGAAATAAGGTCACGGGCCCTTTCAAACTTTCAATTAATAATTTATTTCTCCAAATATGAAAGTAAGTACATAATAAAAAAATTATACAGGGCCTTTACACTAGTTTTTTTTTATTTATTGAAAGCGCGGCATATGGCGCCGAGCCATCCATAAGGTGTTTACCGACGCCCATGGACGTTCGGTCGTATGCGGGGGTTGCGAATGCCATGCCGGTCTGACCAGTGCCCAAAAACGCTGTAGCCCTGGGCATATAGGCTGTTGTTGGACTGCAGTGGCAATGATGGCTTCATCCCCGGCTCGCGACTTCGGTCGGGGGTTCCTTCGGGTGGACGGGTGGTGGCTCGGATCGGCTGGGGAAAGGCTTCAGTCTGTGTTTCCCATGGGATTATTTCGGAAAAACGGTACAGCTATGGAGCCTCGATCTGGCATACATGATCACTGTACTCGCAAGAGTGCAGGGATAGACGTCTGGATTTTATAGCCGGAAGGCTGGTATTTCTGGACGTCTATAAACAAAACGTAAGAGAGATTATTTGATAGCATATCCACGAACAATGCCCATTCACGCCCCTCTTGAAGGACCCTAGACTGTACTTTATATACTGTATATTATATTTTATATATTTAGTAATTTATACATATGTATTCATGTAAGTATAGAGTTTATGTACTTACATATGTAGCGTTTATGTATATGTACGAGCATGTAGGTACTTACATGTACTATTAAAAAGTACCTATTCTAATTGTTAAAAAAATTCCAGCCATCCCCTTCCTGCACGCAAAGCGAGTACTGGGCGGATGTTTCGTTTTAACGAAAACAATTTAATTTTCAACTTGCTTTTTGCTACCCCTAATAATTAAAGCAGAGAACTCCTAGCATATGCTTTGAGGAAATATTATATAGAGTTATCGCTCCGACGAAATATACAGAGAAGCGGTGTTCCAGCGGCTGGGGTATGGGGTAAGGTAGCGGGGAGGCGGAGCGCAGAGTCGAGCGGAAGAGGGGAGCGCGCGCGGGGCGGGAAGCGTGTGGGAGACGGTCTGGTGGCCGATGTAGGGGGCTCGCGCGGGGCGGAAAGCGTGCGGGAGAGAGGCAAGGGGTAGGGAGAACGATCGCACTCGTGCGTCGGTGTGCATATTGTCTTTTCATTCTAACACTTCATCTCCAGATTCGCCATCGCACCTTCGCATCGACGAAGATGTGTAAATATATTAGTTTAAAGTAGGCGAGGCGCGATCGCAGCAGGCAGGCGACGACTGCGCGCTGCGGCCTCTCGCGCTCGACTAAGAGACTTGAGGATCGTGAAGCGCAACTCGGTGGAACATGTTAGTTGGCCGAGTGAGTTATCTAGTACGCTAGTACATAATACATCTTTGGGTATATGTAGTTTTACACATGGTTACCTCCTGAGAATCTATAAACATTTTTCAAGAAATAAAACGGTTTAGGAGCTACAGGCTGTGACACACAGTTGGACGGACGGACGGACGGACACGTTAACGATTTTATAAGGTGTCGTTGGCTACGAAACCCTAATAAACCGGCCAAATGCGAGTCGGACTCGCACACCGAGGTTACCGCACCACAAACAACGTGGAAAAAACACGTTTCTTGTATGGGGACCCCCCTTAATTGTTAACTTTTGAATTTTTTTATTATTTGCTATTGTATCTGTACCCTAATCACGAGATTTAACCTACTACGCTACGCTACGTACGCCGTGTTCTCCGCATCATTTTGTATGGAGAAACGAAGTTCGCAAATCTATCACTAGAGGCGCTGCTCCGTTTCTCCATACAAAATGATGCGGAGAACTCGGCGTAGCGTAGCGTAGCGTAGTAGGTTTAATCTCGTCATTAGGGTACAGGCTAGCTATTACGGTTCCACAGATACAGCCCTCGGACGGACGGACAGACGGACGGACGGACGGAGGGACGGACGGACGGACGGACGGACAGAGTTTGTAGACTTAATAAGGGGTACGGAATGTGCGTATATGCTTAGATAAAAGGTTTAGTTATGTCCCTATAAGCTTCTAGCTGTCAATGTGCGGAGTTTCCCGCCGCAGCCGCAAGAACGGCATGAAGTTTACGACGTGAGCACTCAAGTAGGGATAGCTTTATTTGATGGCGGTTCGGCACCGAAGTTAATAGCTGAGAAAAAGTTATGGTAATAGTACCGCGTCCGGCGTCCCGGCCAAATAAGAGGGGCCGAAGATATTCTTATAAACTATTTTAAATTATTGTTTTTTTTTCCTACTATTGTAAGGAAAAACATATTTTGTGTCTATATGTGTCACCTGTCTAAAATGTTTTAAGCTTAAACGCCTTATAGAAGTCACCCACAGTCTGTGGGTGACCTCTATAAGGCGTTGAAGTAGGTGGTGCCATACCGGAGACTTCCCTCTAGACTGTTGGCCATACTGGACTATAGCAGAAGCCGAGGCTGCTATGCGGCAATCTGAAATTGTATACTAATATGCTAAAATTGCAAACATGTTAATTTCCAAATGCAAAAATTATGTAATTAATAATAACATTTTTGTCACAGTCTAATTTGTGTACCTGTAATGACTCAAACAATAATTATTAAGTCATTGTTTTAGCTATGTTTTTATGGTTCCGTACCTCAAAATGAAAGGGTAAGTTAACCTTATAGTCACTTTGTTGACGTTGCAAAAAATTCAAGCTTCTAAGTCAATACAATCAAAAGATACGGCCATTTATATGTCATATATATTTAATCAAAACCTATAGGTTACTCCCTTTGACCTTGCTAGAATCATGAAATTTGGCAATTAGCAAGAATAAATATCATCACAAATAAAGAAAACAACCCGAAAATCATGAATTATTTCACATAAACAAGTCGATGCGCCAGTCGGACTCGCACTTGGCCGTTTTTTATAACTAACTTTGACGTCAGCATCGGTACTAGGTACATGGTAAAGTTTGCCCGGCCGGCCACATGAGCAACGAAATATCCGATTGCCAAGTCGTCAAAACTGGGAGAAGTTGATAGTTGGGCTGCTGGCATGCGACTGGCGAATAATGTGCGAACGTGTTGTGTCATGTTTGCTAAATTGACACGTACTAACATAATACGCCTACTGGAGGTGTCGCGTGGTGACGTCATCACATCACACACGCGAGGGTAAACTTTGCACAATATCCATACTTATATCTGCCTAGCCCATTGAGATAAATGTGTATATTTTTTCCGTACCCCGTACGGAAAGTTTCCGTACACCGTACGGAAGCCTATTACTAAGCCAAAGCCATCTGTCTGTCTGTCTGTCTGTATGCTAGCCCGTTGAAATTTTCACAGAATATGTGTTATTATGGCGGACATAACAACAAATAATAAAATAATTTTATTTGATAGGTAGTTTAAGTTTATTTAATAATTTTAATTTATTACTGTGAAATTTATATTAATAAACTTGCATGTATTCAAAATAATAAAATAATTAAAAAGTAATAATTAAGGAGCGTAGAAAAAAAAATTTTTGTAACTTTTTTTTGTGGTGCGGAAACCGCTATGCGCAAATCCGAGCCGCACTTGACTGGTTTTAATAATGACAACAATCGCGCCTGACTTTGCAGAGGAAACAATGCAATGATGTAGTCGGCATTGTAAAGTCACGAAAGCATTCAGAGGTATCAGCAGATTTGCAGTCTAGACTGTCGTCACCATTTCGTCACCGGCGGGGGAGGGTGCCCGCCGATCGCTGTTCTGTGCCTGTCGTCCAGCGTTTTTTTTTTTTTTATAAAAACTGACACGCTTAGCTGCATCACCTGCAACATCCGTGCTATCAGCCCATAACACCTTGCTGCACTGGGTGCCATGTCTCTGCTTCCCTTTCGTCGTGCCGACGACGGAAAACACGAACTACTTACATAGGCGTTTCACTCAGTGCGGTGGTATCAACCCGGGCGGACTAAACCTTCCCACCTAGTAGGGTGAGAAAGGAATGGAAGTACAGTTTTTCGTGGAATCCGAACCACGGTCAGCCTTCAACGGTCGAACGGTCACCCATCCAAGTTCTGACCGCGCCCAGGTGTGCTTATGATCACGAGCGACAATGGACCGATCGCACCACTGAGCTACCGAGGCAAAAATGAGGCTGAAAACATAAAATATTACACTTAAAACACTGAAAATGGTCAGAGCTTGAAAATAAGCTGAATTAGCTTGAAATGTAAATACAGGAGAGCAAGTATGCTAAGTAACTAAGCGTAAACCAGTGTTACAGCAGGCTGCGTGTCGGCACAATAAATATTCGCATACGCAGTGGAATCGCATTGTGCATCTACGGCAGCTCTATTCCAAGTTGAGCACGAACAAACATACTGTCTCGCGAACGATGTACGATGTGTGAACGACGCGACGGCGGCTGATTGTTGAACGCTTTACAAAGTGTGCAGTGCGGCCTATTGCAATCTTATAACCTTTACAAAAATCAAAATCAAAATCTTTATTCTTTTTTGCAGTTTTACAAAGTGTCTTCCATTAAGGGTTTTCTGAACATGCAAAATGCGTGAATGGGCGCACAATACAGCCTTCAAATGAAACGCTCATAGTATAGAGCCATGCAAGGCTGGCTTTATAAATATTAATTATTACAATTTATCTATAAAAAAATTATACTCAATCACTATAACCTATTCGAAAATTTGCACAAGTTCGTTCACTTTATATAAGATGTTTCGTTATTCATGTCGTTTCTTTCAGGGGGTTGTTCCGTATCCTAAACTGAGTATCTTTTGTTCTACAGATTTTGGAAATTGGAAAAAAAAATCACTTTCTCCATACATTTAAGGGCAGACCTAACCTCCAAATGTATGGGGAAAGTGAATTTTTTTTTCCAATTTCCAAAAGCAATAGAACAAAAGTTACTCAGTTTAGGATACAGAACAACCCCCTGAAAGAAACGACATGAAGAACGAAACACCTTATATAAGCATTTAACTGGCTTCTATCATTCCTTCCTCCCCGATCCGTATCCTTTACAACGCGCCTTAGCCAGCACAACCAAAGAGAAGCGTCACAAAGGGACTGACATCACAGGTGTAGAAAATGGCAAATTAAAAAAAAAACTTTTTTTTAGAATAGCTTAGGTTGACTGTAAGAAATCTTTTTAAGGGATAAGTCCGCCTTTGCGCCTTATGTACATTTTTTAATGTACTTTTTTTTTTTATGGAACCTGACACGGTTGGCTTCATCACCTACAACATCCGTGATGTCAGCCCATAACACTTACTTATTACTGTTGAATGTTTCTTAATCTCTATGCAATAAATCATGTTCTAACTATCTCTCTAGGTTATGAGTATAAATAAAACTAACTAACCTTGCCTACATGCTTTATAAAGCGCTTAAAAACTATGAAAATTTCCTATTTCAATCGGCCGTCGACACTGACACATCGCGGTATGTGTTTTTTGGTTTAAGCTGCGTATCGAATGGTTCGCGGCATGTTCGAACAACGTTAAACCTGTTCGCATGGACCAATTAGTGTCGTTCGTGTTAGCTCGCACATAAGCAACTCGGCATTCGCTATCCGCGTCTGTCGTGCGAGTTGCAGCGCCTTTTTTTTATGTAAACTGACACGGTTGGCTACATCACCTACACTACAACATCCGTGATGTCAGCCCATAACACCGGGTGAACTTGGTGCCACGTCAGCGCTTCCCTTCGGTCGTGCCGGGTACACTGAACTGGACCGAAAACACAAACTATTTACATGGCCGTTTCGACCGACCTTTCATTCAGTGCGGTGGTACCAATCCGGGCGGGTTAAACCCTACGACCTAGTAATATAAGAAGGGAGTCTTATCCCTTAGTCGCCTTTTCCGAGATACACGGGGAGAGATGCAGTGGGGCTTTAAAGTACCAGCGGCCCCACACAGCCTCAACCTATATTTACAGGAACCCAGAGCTTACACGCGAGCAGCCGAGGATATTTTATTTGTGCTAAACTTGGAATCACACCGCCGCATGCGACGCTCAACCGGAAGTCGCCCCTCCCTGCCGCCGCGACACAACCGGCAACTTCCGGGACAACTTTGCTGTGTCCAACTATTTTACTCCACTAGAGGTGCTTTTCGATGTTCAGTGACCACTGCTGTATGCATTCAGCATGTATGGAAATGTATCCACACAAAAATTCAATTACAATTTTAAAAAAATCCCCGACACTTAAAAAGTCAAAAAATACTTTTCAAGGGTCGGAGTTTTTTTTTTTTTGTAATTTAAACTTTTATTTCAAGCTTTAAAGAAAAACACATGCAAATCGGTCACCCATAAGGTGTCTAACGACGCCCATGGACATTCGGTCATACGCGGGGATTGTGAATGCCATGCCGGCCTTAAAGGTGCCTATTCACGCCTCTGTTGAAGGACCCGAGACTATTCTTACTTGGGGGGAAATATGTAGGCTGGGAGAGCGTTCCAGTGTTAACAGTTCTGTGGAAGAAAGATCTGCTGAACCGAATGGTACGCATCCGTGGAAAATCCAGCGTATAGGGATGCAACCCTGCCCAGAGAGCTTTGTGCGGAGGTGGAAAGGGGACGGCGCGCGGCGGCGGTACACGCCGACCGGATTCGAACCTCGGACCTCTAGTAAGGGAAACCGACGCCCAGACTACTCGGCCCAATGATATTTTAGGAATGATAGGTTATCTATATGACATTGAGTGCTCACACATGGCACGTCCTTGAAAAGTTGAGAGGAAGAACTATAAAGTGATGCGCCGACTCGAATAGTCTTATTCCAATTATTAGAATTAGTGCAGAATCTCATTTCATTACACACGACGGCATTTTCGATGTGTCGTGTGTATAGCGGTCCGAACGCGTGCGTAGTTGGTGGGCGACTAACTTCAGACAGGACTGTGGTCTTGTATTTAGTATGCCGCTTGCGAGCTCAGATAACCTATCTACCCCCTTTTAACTTATAATATCATTGGCTTGGCCACTGCATAGTGCCTGTTATTTTTGTAAAACTCCCACCTAAACTGGTCATGTGTGTACTGTTGTTGAATACGGTATCGACCCGCGAACTCATTTACCACCAATTACGTTTTCTACTCACAGACTCATATACGTACATACTCGTACGTAGACGAGGTGATGGCAGGTGGAAATACGTGGCGTGTCTTCACGCCAACACGTCTCGTCTGTCCGTACGTCCGTCTGTCCATCGACACCCGCATCTATCTTCAATAGTTTGTTAAGCGGCGACACACTGCATTATTTCACTGCATGTTTTAGAAAAAAATATGTCACTAAATTTTTTTGATAGCTTTAAGACGATACCCGTAGCTGGCTGCTTTGCATAGAAAAAGGTCATAAGTGTTCTTTTTTAATTAAAAAAAAATTAATGGTAATAAAATTTAAAAATCTACAACAATAGAGTTCTGCGCTTGTGGTTTAGTTATTTATCAGTGCAATAAATATTTCGTTTTATTCATTCACTTTTGCGTCAGATGGAAAAAATGATTTTATTTCGATTTTTTTCATCTACGCATAAGTGAACCATTCCGTTTTCTGAGGGAATTTTTGCGACTTATGATTTTCGTTTAGGTATTCTAAACTCGGTGCGCGCGTTCGACTCGCACTTGGCCGGTTTTTATACATAAACTTTGATCTGGAACGTCAATTCGTCGTCCATCGAACGTCAACAAGAGTGCCACACTAGTATGAGCGACTTGTTACCTAGGTAACAAGTAGTATATCACGATTTTGTTCGCTTTGTCCGGTCTAGTAGGTAGTTTGAATTTTTTTTTTTTTTTTATAGGCAGCCGGCGCGGGTGTCTGCCCAATACTTCAACGGAATATCAGACACAGCCAATAACACCATTCCTCGCGAAACCACGCTCAGAGAGGCGCCATGCCGGCTATGAGGCGGACAAAAAGGTTGTCGTCTAATTTATTGACACGCCTTTTGAAGATTCCCAGGTTATAGGTGGTGGGGAACACACTCACCGGAAGACCGTTCCATATTTTCGCCGTTCGACACAGGAAAGATTTCGAAAAACGATGTGTTCTTAGTAGTTGGGTGTCAACAACATAAGGATGTTCCGAGCGAGTCCGGCGGGTGTGGCGGAGACGGATGGGGGCTGGAGGGATGAGAGAAGCCAATTCATCAGAGCAACGTCCATGGTAGTACCTATAGAACAGGCTAAGAGAACCGATTGTTCGCCTGTGGCCCAATGATTCAAGACTCTCCGTGAGCTTGGGATCACCAATTAGACGGATAGCACGGCGCTGGATAGAGTCCAAGGACGCCAATAAGTAAAGAGGGCATCCACCCCACAGATGGCTACAGTACTCGATCACCGGGCGAACTTGCGCTTTATATAGCATAAGGAGTCTTAGAATGTCTTAGATTGTACCGACATAATCTTAATCACAGTTAAGATTTTTTTTTGTGGTGTAATGGAAATAGGTGCAGCAGTGCTAGCTTTCTACAGAAACGTACACTTAACTTAGGACCAGTGGTGGTGTGTCAACTTCCCCTTAGGACTCGGAATAATGCTATGTGACAGATCTCGTATGAGGAATCTGTCGTTTAAAGTTCCGACACGAAGTGTAGTTGAAATACCAAGACTTACTTATTTTCATATAATGTTCACTTCAGATAGGTTTTTTCTTTTTAAACTTAAATCAAGTGTAACCTCGGCCTAACCTCACGCACGCGCGGCCGCGACGTGCATCATAATAATCCAGGGAATTAAATTCGAGACGCGTCCAATAAACCCTCACTCTTCCATTTTTCACGTCTCGTATCAACTCCAAAATGCCTATTATAGCACAAACTGATCGTTCGAAAATGAGTCCTATTACCCAGTAAATAAGAACGATTCGCTGTTCGAAAGTTGATGGAAATATGAACGGTATGGTGAGTAATATTGGAGAGCGCATCAATATTCGTGACACGCTCATGTCATTGGCGGGAATAAGTGGTGGCGGAACGTATGACGTCACGACTTCTTCCGATACGATACGATGTGTACACACGATAACCAGATAAAAGCTTCGGTGAGTTGGAAATTGATTTTGGCACATTTGTTTCGCACCGAACAGTGTGAAATTGGCTCCCGGAGAATAATTTTCAATATTCCCCAAAATCCTCTGAATCGCGGGTATTTCCCCTGAGGCATTACTCACTACTCACTCACTCTAGCCAGACGCCAGGTACCTACGTAGACGAGCGGTCATGTGCTCAAAAACGATTAATTGCTTAGTAAAGTACGGAAGCCTATTGTAAGCCCACCACATAATATATTTGTGTTTTGTGGTTACCAAAATAATTTTGTTTTCGAAAATAAAGAAACGCCTAAATAAAAAACAACAGCAATGGTATGACTGTCAAGAAAAAATGCAGAAGTTTATCTAACAATTTCCTACGGAGTCAATATGAAGCAACTGCTTATATTATATATAATACACTTAAGACACACTAAGCGTTTACACTTCGGTTATATATGTTTTGTGACTACCTACTTTAAATGTTTAAATAGATCTCCATATTCGTAATATGTTATGTTTTGGTTTACTATTTGTAGGTCTTTATGCTTAGATAAGCTTATATCATGTACAACATTATGTTTCTACTTCTAAGTTATTTTATTACTAGGTGGTAGGCTCAAATTGAAGCCGATTGGGTTGGTACCACCGTACTGGATGTAAGATGGCCGCATAGCAGCCTCGGTTGTGTTCTCCTCTAGTCCAGTATACCCAGCAATCCAGGGAAGTCTCCGGTATGGCACCTACCTTCTCGGAGGTGATATTGGCTGGTCGGAGCATGCGCTTTGGCCCCTCCGAGTCAGCCACCCATACCGGATTACATAAAAAAGCAACATTTTGTTTGTGTGTCATAAAAAATTCTATTAAATAAATAAATAAATAGTTTATTCTGGAACTAGGTGTAACCGCGGCCTCGCTTAAAAATTACTCTTGTAGATAGGTAGCTATGCTTAGATGTGTTATTTTATTATTTCATCTGCTGTACAAGTGGACCTTTTCTAACCTTTTTTGGGGTTCCGTATACGGTAGGGGACCCTATTACTAAGCCTACGCTGTCGGTCTGTCCGTCCGTCCGTCTGTCTGTCCGTCTGGCTATCTGTCCGAGGGCTGTATTTTTTTAACCGTAATAGCCCGTTGAAATTTTCACAGAATATGTGTTATTATGGCCGATATAACAACAAATAAGAAAAATATGAAAAAATAAAAAAATCATGGGGGTTCCCATAGAAGAAACCAAAAAGTGTATGCGCGCGCGCCATCTACCGAATAGAGCGTGAAGCATTTTAACTAATGATGACATTTAACTAATATGAAGCATTTCATAACATGCCATAGATGGCGTGAGTGACGCTAACCATGCCATGGCGATACGGAACCCTCGATGCGCGAGTTCGACTCGCACTTGGCCGGTTTTTCCTTCTTTACCAGTTCTCCATGAACACACGCACACACACACGCACCGCTTCTACATTGGAGCGCGGCTGTATCACAGCAGAGATAATAGTGCGAGTCTGTTCAATTATTCGCCAGTTCTGCGAGAATAATGTAAATAAATATCTCAAGGAAGTTCTAAGCGTGTGATTTAGTTGAGTAGGTAAATATTTCCTCAAAGCATTTTATTTTGTAACAATTATATAATTGAAATTACTATAATATGCAAAAGTAGATTTACAAGGCGAATAATTATGCAAAGTAAACGCCGCCGGCCCATCGAGTTTTCAACTTTCTGGTACAGTAAAAATTATACAAATGAACCGTTATGATAAAACACCGTTGTTGGTCCATATTCTAACTTAAGAACCAATCTGAAAGGTGATATAAAAACCAGTTAATTGCAAGCAAGCGCTATTCACACGCAGAGGGTTCTTTAGCAATTTACTTCTTGCACTCATAGGGAGTGCGAGCAGCGATCACGCGGTCGCACCGTGTCACGTAGTTCACTGAATGCTATTTTCTCAATAATCGTTTAAGACAAACTATATTATTTTTTTTAGATTTATTCAACTTTACGTTCGAGAGTAGTTGCCTCGAACAGCGCGTGTGACAGACAGACAGACAGACAGACGCACGAACGGATATACATCGAATTTGTAAGGAGATTTTTTTACCAGAATTCAGAACCAGAGTCACTAGTTACGGAACCCTAAAAATAGAGCACGAATTTTTCACATATCCTAACCATATTGGAATAAAAAATTTTGAATGTGTTATTTCATTATGCAAACGGTGCTAAAACGTATACACCCATAACCGCAAAGAAAACAGCTGCAAAAATAAATAACACAATTATTGGTTGTTCATGACAATAAAAACCTTGTTTCTAGATTTCACTATTTTTTGACGTGATGACGTCACGTCTTATAAATTGATGAACACCGGCTACACACACGAAAAAGTGTCACGTTCCATCTGAGTCTGTGTGTGCAAGCGAGAGCGCGTAACAAGCGATAGAGAGGCACAATCGGTATAGTCAAAGTTACCATGGAAACGTCTTAAGAAGTAAAACTGTCAAGATCAGACAACAGAAGTTTATTGATGGCCAGTCACAAGATGATTAATTAAGATTAATCTTTCTACTGGAAATATAATTACTGATCTTTGCTCTATGTACTACGATTATTCCACGTCATCACGTAAAACTATCGTCCGTAAACCGACTTTACAGACAACCAATTTTTTTTTTATATAATCCAATACGGATGGCTGAGTCAAAGGGGCCAAATCACATGCTCCGACCAGCCAATATAACCACCGAGAAGGCAGGTGCCATACCGGAGACTTCCCTTTGGATTGGATTGGATCCTATTGATTTTAGATGCAATCCAGTTCAGAGAATTAGAAGAATTAATAGGATACATATAATCAAAATAAAATGACAACTTTACCCACATCCGCACGTATAATAATGATGTTGACGTACAACGTACAACACCACAGTGGACGTTTTTGTATAGATTAATTCTAAGGTACGCGAATATTTCGATCAAATTCCAAATACATTCATATATTTATTTTGTCATACAGAACACATATTGTTAACAATATTTTATCGACACAAATGCATACTCGGTATGTTTAGTCACAATATTTAATTTTGCACATAAAATTGGGGGAGAAATATTTATAACGTTAGGCAGTAAGTATCATGGCTGGAGGTAGGTAATTTAATCCCTTAGACAAATGTATATTGTATGTTCCAAGAATTCAAA
Organism: Nematopogon swammerdamellus; assembly: GCA_946902875.1. Classification (NCBI taxonomy): domain Eukaryota; kingdom Metazoa; phylum Arthropoda; class Insecta; order Lepidoptera; family Adelidae; genus Nematopogon; species Nematopogon swammerdamellus. The sequence continues at coordinate 23,362,963 of OX336340.1, read as the reverse complement.
AAATATAAATAAACAATAGACCATGGTTGTAATTCTAAACCAAAATACATATCCACGCGTTCTTACGGCATAATTTTCGAAATTGAATACACTTTTAATTCCAAGAACTTCTTCAAGAAACTTTCGCCCAAATTCCCAGCGCGCTGCTCCTAACCGAACGCAGCAAGCATACTAGTCGCAAGCACTCGGTCCTCTGGGCGGCTTATAATTTCATTCACGGAGTATTTCGACTTTGGCCTGAGGTTGCCTGAGGCTACGCGGTTTATACAACCACTTGCTAGAGTTAGCTCTGTACTTATCTAGTGTTGTGTTTGCGGATAAACCTTTATCTAAACTAATAAACCCTGTACGGTGTACACACTACACAGGTTCAAACCTACACAAATTACAAGCTGCTCATCCAAACTTACATACTGGGTAGAGAGATTTAATATTATGGCTCATCAAAATATAGGTAGGTATATATATTTTTTCGCTCGGAAGGGTTATAAGTTATAACTAATTGACTCACTATTTGAATAAAATTAAATAAACGTGATTTTTTTCTTTTTTATTAGATCGATGCAAAGTTGAAAATAAATATAAATATTATCTTAGAACGCAGGTGCCATACCGGAGACTTCCCTGGATTGCTGGCTATACTGGGCTAGAGGAGAACACAACCGAGGGTGCTATGCGGCCATCTTACATCCAGTACGGTTGTATCAACCCAGACGGCTACAATTTGAGCCGACCACCTAGTAAGGGGTAAGGTAATCCTTTATTGTACACAAAAACACTAACAAAGATACAGAAGACAGAAGAGCAACAGAAATTTACAAAAATTCAAACAGAAATAAGAGAACAATAGCGTGCAAAGGCGAACTTATCACTTTAAGTTATTTCTTCCAGTCAAACTTCAGGTGATGAGAGTAAGTGAGGAAGAATGATGGTAAGAGTAGGCATTAGGTCAGGAAAATAATAATATAATTTAAATAAATATAATGCAATAGAACTTATATGTGAGACCATAAGTGTTTTTTTTTTATGGAAACTGACACGGTTGGCTACATCACCTACAACGTCCGTGATGTCAGCCCATAACACCGGGTGAACTAGGTGCCATGTCAGTGCTTCCCCCTTTGATCGTGCCGGCTACACTGAACTGGTCGGAAAACACAAACTATTTACATAGCCGTTTAGACGGACGTTTCATTCAGTGCGGTGGTACCAACCCGGGCGGGTTAAACCCTACCACCAAGTAAGATTAGGAGGGAAGGGACCTACAGTTTTACGAGGAATCCGAACCTCGGTCAGCCTCCAACGGTCAGCGGTCCCCAGCGTTGCTTAACATTCAATAGCGACAGTTGACTGTCTGCACCACTGAGCTAACGAGGCTGACAAAATTAAATTCAATTATAAAGTTATCATGCCGAAATAAATATCTGAATCTTAGATTAGTTATCAAAATTTACTCAAAAACCACTTTTTTTTATGGAGACTGACACGGTTGGCTACATCACCATAACACCTGGTGAACTTGGTGCCACGTCAGTGCTTTCCTCCGGTCGTGCCGGCTACACAGAACTGGACGGAAAACACAAAACTATTAACGTAGCCGTTTCGACCGACCTTTCATTAAGTACGGTGGTACCAACCCGGGCGGGTTATACCATACCACCTAGTTAGTAAGTAATATAAGAAGAGAGTCATATCCCTTAGTCGCCTTTTACGACATACACGGGGAGAGATGCAGTGGGGATATTCTTTTAAAGTACCGGCCCCACACAGTAAAAAACTCCATCGATTTATATCGCTAATTTCGGTCGTAATTCAGTGGAACGCAGGCAAGACGCAAATCCGCGTATTCGGCATCTGTGATATCATCAAATCATTGTTATACCTACTACATAAAGGTTTCGTTGTACATATATATACTAATGTCTTGGATCTCATCTACATTGCGCAAAGATAACTCGCTGCCTGCGGTAACAAAACTAAATAACTGTTAGCTCGAAAATAAAATATGTAGCGAGAAGGGGCATATACTCGACGAAGAGGTGGAAACAAAATTGTAGGAAAACAAAATCATAAAATATAGTCAGCCTTAGTAGCTCGGTGGTGGTGCGATAAGTCGGGGACCGTTGTCGAAGTTAGGCACACCGGGCGCGGCCGGACTTTGGATGGGTGCCCGTCCGACGGTTGAGGCTGGCCTTGGTTCCGATTCCACGTAAAAGGAGAATGACCAAAGTTGGGCCAAATGTCCACCACTAACGAGACCTATGGCAGGCCTTCGTCACTCGCTCAAGGTCGCGAGTTAAATGCCTACCGCTTGGCGTAGCGGCTAATCTACAATTAACAGTGGGCTGCCGCTATCCAGCCAGACCGGGCGCGTGGCGCTTTCGAATTTAGAAAATGTCGAAATCACGTAAATATTGTGCAGTGGACGGGTGCAAAAGTCAACAGACAAATGAAAACTTGTCTTTTTTTTCATTGCCGAGAGACGAAGAAAGGTAAGTGTTTTGTTTAGTAGCATTTTGATTTATTTCTAGTAATTTATTTATTCATATTAGTAGGAGGTCATAGATTTAAAAATAATATCATATTGCCAATAACATTAGTTAGATGACGCCGAACAGCGTGGTATGTATGGCCTAATTCGTATAAGGATAGAAATAGAACATTCATTCGTTTACAATATACAGATAAGTAGGTAGGTAAGTAGGTAATAAAGTAATAAAATAACGTAGGTTCATGTGAAAACATGTACAATAAGACAATATTGTCCATGTGTGAAAAAGTGCGTACATTGTAGATGATCATTGATCATTAAATTTATTGATCAAACAAAACTATCACTGGAAGGTTGCACGCAATGCACGCTTCGATGTGAGAAACTAATTGTGACGCTAACGCATGCATGAATTTGTTCGCATGAATTTGCCGTAGCTAAATATCATATCGTTGGTAGCTACACGGTAAAAAAGGATTGCTCAAATTAAGAAAAAATATTTTCTTGGGTCTGTTGTCTATATTCAAAACAATTTCATTTTATCTCTAGAATATTAACTTAAATTATGATTTTCTGTAGCCTTCATTTTAGACTACGATTTTGTCACTACATTATCTTCAATTAAAAAAACTACTTTTAATGTAAGAAAGGTATTACTTTTATTTAAAACTAAGTAATTTTATCCATTTAAAGTCCAATATAGTCTTGAAGCATCGTCATAGCATTTTTGCTACAACACAATCATACTCTTAGAAAAAAATACAAATAAAACTCTTACTTTGAGTTAGGAATCTTAATACAAAAAATTAAATTTTGAATTAAAAATATATGAGCTATCCAGTGAAAGCAATGCTCTCCTTATAATGTTGCCCATCACTTCAAGGCAATTCAAATACATTACTTCAATCAAGCGTGTTTTAGTCTGGTTTAACATATTTTTATAATCTTAGATCAAAATTGTCAACGTGTTCAGGACAACAACAACAACTTCAATGTCCAATGTCCCTGCAACTTAATTATTTTTTTAATTGTTTTAACTCGAGAGCGAGAATATTATTTAAAGAACATGTTTTTTTAAACTTTTCATTCGGTACCTATCTTCATTCAAGTTAGCCATGCTTACCTACAAAATAATATATTTTTATTGTTTTAAATGGAGCACGATTGTTTTGTTTAAAAAATTATTCGGCAAACTCAACTACTAATAATTCTACAGCAGAATCATCATCATGTTGAATCCATCCATTGTTCTCGATAGCGTGCGCCGCGCCGTGCACCACCATTTACGATCTTGTCATCCACCCATTCCCGGCCATATAAAAGATATAAGTATAACATCATAATTTGGAATAAATAATGTTACATGAAGGAAAGATTTTTTTAATAAATTTACATTAATGTAAATATGTTTCTTTGTCATTTTAAGAGCCAAGGATTTTGTATTATGACAATAATGTATTTTTAAAACGATGCAATTCGGTAACTTATTTCAAGTTAGCAGTACTAATTTCAAAATACTAAATATTTTCATTGTTTTAAACGAAGCACGAGTGTTTTGATTAAACAAAAAGTCTTTCTCCGTGTTTTTGCATGATTTATCGACTATTCAGCAAACCCAACTACTTCATTGCATAGAATCATCATCATCAGGCTGAGAACATCCAGTGCTGTATGTAAGCCTCTCTCGGGGTGCGCCACCCACCCACCACACACGATCTTCTCGTCATCCATCCAATCCCGGCCATATATAAAACATCCGAAAGTTTCCAAACATCCCAATTCAGTATCTCATTTCAAGCGGACTATGCTTAATGTAATTTTAGAATTTTGTTAAATCAAGACCAAAAATGTTATTTTAAGATAACCACATATTTTAAAATAATGTAATTCCGTATCTTCATTGAAATTCGCTATGCTTATTGTAAAAAAATAAAAAAATAATTAGTTTTAAACGAAAAACGATTGTCTTGTTTTGAGAAAATTATTTTCTCATTTTAAGATAACCACGTATTTTAAAATGATGTAATTCCGTATCTTCATTGAAATTCGCTATGCTTATTGTAAAAAAATTAAAAAATAATTAGTTTTAAACGGAACACGATTGTCTTGTTTTGAGAAAATTATTTTCTCCTTGTATAAAGGCTTAACCGTGGCTTAACTTAACCAATCATAGCCAAGCCCTATATCGAAAAAATGCGTAAGTCTAAAAATTTACATTCCTTTATAGAAATTAATGCGAACGCCATATGAATTTCTGTAATTTTAGAAATCATTATTTCAGATGTAGTAGCATTGCTTGCTTTCCATCTTCCCACACTTGCTTTCATGTTTGAATCAGTCGTGCGTGCGTGGTAGAGGAATGGACGGATGCGATGTATCCCTATAGTGGCCGGCCGGCACGGATCTTAACTCCTCTGCAGTTCGTACGTTGCGCGCGAGTAGTTCTGCGCAGTAGCAAAAAATAGGTCAGTTTGGCGGTGAGATACGACGTGCGGGCCGAAGGGAAGAGTTCAACTTCTGCGTCGGTCATTAACATTATACTACTCACAATTCCGCCTTTTCTTATAAGTTTACTATCAATATTACTCACCTTGCATATTCAGTTTACATTTTAACATGTTTTGAAATTTTTGTTTTTTTTATTCATTAAATTTTTTTAAATGTTAGAATTTTTTTTTATTTGTTTCTCAACGGAGCTTCCGTTTTGCCAAAATGGCTACGGAAAATAATAAAAAAAAATTTGCGCCTTTGTGTTGGCCACCCCCTGCTTGCAGTAGGGTGACCTCAATGACTATGAAGGCAACAATGACTTACTTCACTTTTGTACCTTGTTGCCGTGTCGTAAACTCGACCGCACGCGCCGCTTAATTTTGTTATTGAGGTCCGTCCCGGGTGAGTTTGGCCGCCTGGAAAGCCAACCTATTGTGAATATTGAAAAATCGAAAGAATTGTGTTGAAAAAGATATTGTATAAAGTGCGAAAACCCCGGTGTAGTTTTAAGCCAGTGTATAGATTTCACTTCGGTCTGTGTAGTGTGCGTTTGCCTTTTTCAACCGGGCACGGCCCGCTCACGTCGAAAATCTACGTCTTGAAGTTACTAAAGGTAAAAATAGTTATTCATAGTATAGATTTTATTGTATCACATCACTAATACATTAAACATGGCAACATTATTTTGCAAAGTGACATTAGCTTCTGTCAGTTTACTTCATCTGATTAAAAGTAGGATTCCTTCATCGCAGGAGAGTTTTGACGCAAAGGACAAACTGCACTATGGGAGTTTTCAACGAAACTTAACAAAAACGACATGCGCCGCCTCAATATTAGGTTAAGTTAGGTTAGGTTAGGTTAGGTTAGGTTAGGTTAAGTTAGGTTAGGTTAGGTTAGGTTAGGTTAGGTTAGGTTAGGTTAGGTTAGGTTAGGTTAGGTTAGGTTGAAATGAAATGAAATGATTTATTTCGTCACACATAACAACACAAATAATTACAAATACAAATAAACATATAACATGTGACGAAAAGGGAGCCCACTCAGCTGACTCACTATCCGAGATAGCGAAGCTGATTTTCAGGGGCTCCCCAGGTTAGGTATTTGACCGTGGGGTCATCTGAAGAAGAGTCCACGAATTTTATTCGGTGAGAAAAGAAATACCAACCATTCGTAAACTTCTGGATGTACTAGAAAAACAAGGGAAAACACAAAATAACTGCTTGGAGAGCCAGATATTCGCAAGAAAAAACCATCCAAAACAATATGCCTATTGATCACGACTATCATAATACGTGTACAACTGAAATCACAGCGAAATCAAGTGATCATACTTATTGTAAACCAGGATTTGAATAAAAACAATTAGTTTTGAGTACCTACATACTCATTTTTCACATTGAAATTGCATCCTCTACTTATTTCGTTAACGTTTCGTGGACGTCTTGTGGCTGATAATAATTGTAGCAAAATAGCTATTCTAAAATAGTCAACCACATATGACGTAAAATATCTTCACTTAGGGCCCGGCCACATCACCACGGCGCGGCGCCGTCACCGCCCTGGCGCGGTGCGACGGCGGCGCCGCGCCGTGACAACACCGTAGTAGGTAGTACCTAGTAAAGTTCCGGTGCAATCGTGAATGCCGCCGTTTTATTTGATGTTACACTCTCGAACCGTTCCTCTACTAAGAATATCAATAAATCAGTATCAATATTGTTTGCACAAAGCAACATACGAACTGAACTGTTCAAGAATGAAACATCAAATAAAATGGGTACATTCACAAACCTGGCAACAATGAAACGACGGCAGCGCACCACTTTCACAGATAACTTGGTCGGTCTGTAATTTCGTTCCTTTAAAGAGCAATGGCGAGTTATAGTTGGCATTATTTGGCATCGTCTAGAAAAAAAAAATGTGATTAGGTTCTGTTAAAGCCTCTTAAAATTGGTGTATATTTTTTTTGCCGGACGAAGTCACAAAAACAAATTATTAAGGTTTCCATTTTTAGGTTATGTTTGACTGGGTCTCTTATTCTGTCCAGTCTATTCTCGATACCTTGCTATGTAGGTACTTACTTAGTAATAAGTAATTAGGTGAATTATTTATTTTTGCCGCGTTCTCTCGTGGTCATATTAGTTGCTTGCTTCTGGTTGCTAGTCAACTCGCATCTCAGCGCAGCGGTGGTAAGATATCTGGATCTACATCTGTGATACTCTAAGGTGCACTGGATCTACATCTGTGATGGTCTAAGGTGCAACAGTATATCTAAATAAATAATCTTTGTTTGAGTAATAGGTCACATTCATTTAGAAGTCAATAAAGCTTCTTATAGTAATAATATTTTTTACGTGGCTTTTATAAATCAAAGCAATTATTGCAATTATTAAGACAATTAAGACAATTATTCCAAGCAGATTTACTAATATCGTGTTTATGACGCTAACAAACAAAGTCAAATTTTATTTCGCCATTGCTCTCCCGAAATTTTATTAGTTCCATGACTTAGCCCTTTTCTCTCCGCACGCAGGAACGCGTTCGCTCGCCCCCCCCTCAACACACTCGCCTCATCGCCTGACGAGTGACGCCTCGCTCTTTCTGTCTGTGGTTCGTCATCGTGGGTGCGCGTGCGAGCGTTATTCAATAATTAATTGCGTCATCGGTTATTTCTGCTGTTTTACGGACACTGAATGAACGTGAATGAACGTGAAACGATGAGCGAATTCCTAACGACCCTACCTCAACTACTGGAGTGCTGGAATGTGCCGCCCGACATCATCCAAAACTTCATAAGTAAGTACCTACCTACCTAACTTTCTAAGTCATTCTAACTGACTTTCCTCTGTAATGGATAGTTCGTAGCTAACTGCATAGGTGTGTTATTTATTTGTGTATTTCTTGTTCTCCGCGCCTAAGCCCGCTCCAATGCAGGCCTTTTGCGCGTCCTACGGCCTTAGTCCAACCAGCCGAGTTCTTCCAGGAGGCGGCACACTCTCTTTGGATCTTGGCACGCCTCTCGAAGTGTAGTAGGGCCTCCCAACTCCTTCGCCCTTATGTCTGCCAACTCCTCGCACTCCAGCAGCACGTAGGTGGGTGCTTCGTCCGCCTGCAGGCATGCTCTGCACAGTGGACTTTCCGTTACTCCAATTACATAGAGGTGCCTGTTAAGTATACAGTGACCAGTAAGCATACCTATCACTATGCGTAGTTTTGATCTATGGACACGGAGCAGCGTCTTGGCGAGACGGAGGTCCGGCTTCGCCATCGCCTCCCTCGCCTGTCTGCAGTCGCTGCCCGCTGCCCATCTTTCTATGTATAGTTTATACGTACGTTTGTGTATCCAACTTTGGTTGTGTGGTAGTAGTACTAGAGGTTCGGGTCCTTCGGGTTTTTTTTTTTATTTTTTTATTATGGAAACATAAAAAAAAAACATATCACATAAGACATCATTTTCATGGTACCTCATGCCAAACTTTGTTACGCTTAGTGCATCGGTCAGTGCAGCACGCACTGCAAACGTGGAGTGATAGGTAAACAACTAACATCAGACACTAGGAACTAATCTTGAGTTTTGCGATTTAATTTTTTGTTATACATTCTAATAAATAAATTATCTTGAATTTCAGACAAGAAAATACCAACACAAGTAGCACTGCTTGCAGTTCTAGTTCCTCCGAAAGGACGCACGGGAAAGCGCTGGAAATACTCAACTGCGGAGTCCATAGAAGGCCTGATGAACCTCCTGCTCCCGCCGTTCGCCGCAATCCCCGCTACCCAGTTCGGTACCGATAGCAACGCCGCCCTTGCAAATAGCTAATTTCAAAAGCTTATTTTTTTATTCACCCTACTGATAGGTATTCGTGAAGCCGTATAAAGTCAAGCCACCGGCAAACTTGAAGCAGACAGGTTATATGTGTATCAGATACTGATCACGTTCCCATACCTTTTTTTTACAATTTAAAAAACCTACTCCTCAAATTTAATACGTAAAGTGCACGTATTTCACCTTAATAAGTATTTTTTTTATATCGTAAAAAAAATTGGTATGGGAACGTGATCAGTATCTGATACACATACACCCCTTTTAGCGTATCGTTACCTACTATTGAAAGATCCTATATATAGGCTACAGTAGGGTTTATGAATATAGAAATTTTATAATAAATGTTTTTTGTAAAACAGTAATTGGGCAAGAGATTGTCTCGTTTAAAATTTTTAAGGAAATTTTAAAGCTATCAACGTCTGAATTCCACATTTACTAATTTAATTTCTGCATTGTACCAGGTATAGTTACTACCAGTGGCGGCTGGCCCTTAAGTGCGCTCGTGCGCCGCACTACCACAAAATATAGCGCCTTCACCCGAAAGAAATAAATCAATTAAAATATTAAACATTCTCCATGATTGTCACCGATCGAAGTAAAAATATCAAACTGAATTCGTTCCTATTTCCTATACAACAAGGCATGAGTTTGCTGTACGTAATACGTACTACATACGACGTATCGCCGCCGAGCTCGCCGCCGAGTGCATTACAAAACACCGCGAACGTCTACTATGAGAAAATGTCAAACGCCGCTGCCCCGCCGCGTGAAACAAAACACTCTTCATACGATTATGTGTGGAACAAGGTTGCATTCTGCGTGTGACACACGACGGAAAAAGAAGGACAGTATATTGTGGTAAGACGCGCGTGCGACACGTCGCGGGCGATTCGTTCTGCTTGTGAGTCCGTCTGCCTAGAGTCAGCGCGCTGCGCTGTCATGTGATGATGTCACATACCCGTTAGCGCGCGAATATTTAAAATGGAATATGGTTAGGTTTTGTGCTTTCTGTCGCGTGATACTGTGAATTAAGTGGTGCCGATATTTGCCTAAGCGTTGGATAAAGGTAAGGCTTTACAATCAGGTGATCCCGGGTTCAATTCCTACTTTTCAAATGCTTTTATTTTTATATACTTTTTGAAGTATTTTTGGGACATTACTACTGTTTTCTTTTTGAAAGCTGCAGTAGTGTTGTGGTCTATGGGTGTGTTCATAAAGGTACTAAAAATGAGTTAAAAAACTTGTTTGGATTTTTTTTCTTGTTTTTTTGCAACTCATTGAGTGTCTTAAGAATATTCATGCCAGGTACGTACGCAGGCGTTTAAAAAATTCGTAAGTCCCGATCTTAAAATAACATGACGGGAATGTGTTGGGAAATTTGGTATTTAAGTACCTAGGTAGGTACTTTGCGCACTGCCGGTCACGTAAGTCACCAGCCGCCACTGGTTACTACCTATATCTAAATTATTATTCCAGTGAATGTGTGTCACTTTGATATTACCTTATAATACATAAATACAACTGAAAGAATATGGGAAATATTGCGTCCAAATTTGAGCCCCAATTTTTTTTTTAATTAATATCATACTTTTCTTCTTTTATTAGTGCCGAAAATTGCTTCCATATAAAATAAGAATTGGTTGTTCCTATTCTATTTGGACTAAAATAATTTATGCAGGGAGTGTGTCGATTCGTATATTAGTTGTATTAGGTAGATAGTAGATTTTAGTTTATGTATGAGAGGATATTTCATTAAGTATGTACCTATAATAAATTACAACTGAAAGGATAAGCTTTGTCCTAGACCCGATCGAAAACTTTCGCTATATCCAAGCCGATAGCCGATGCCTTGACCGTGATTTTCGAGCGCATCACCCATCCCATGACAGTCATGAACCAAGAGGTCTCCAGCTGACCGTTTTGGGCGAAAGCCGTATTGGCGGTCGTTGAGAAGATCGCTCTCCTCCAGGGGCATTGAAAACTATGTTGAATTCCGTGTACATATTCGATGTGAAAAATGTATTTCTTGTAATTAAGAAAATCTTTACCGCACTTACCGCACTTCATGTTTATGAAGATGAAGTTAGATTACTTATAGTGAAAGAATGTCAAGTAGGTATGGAGCAACGTCATCATACTCTGTCTTGATATTGTAGACACACCGTTGTACAACCAGGTATAGGTGATTGCTCATACACGGATATTTAGCATTTAGTACGTGGTAGGAGAGCTTGTTCCTCCTCGCTCGACATATGTACATACATTCTTTATATTATAAAATGTGCTTAGAATATAGAATATAACAATTTTATATTGTCTTATTTATAATGTACATCTACCTAAAAGTGACCAAAGTACCTAATAAACAGTTTAAAAATTATTGATTTTTATTTTTTTCCTTTGTCTTTAGTTACCTACATAAGTTGAATTTAATATTATGTACACCTACTTTCGAATTTAAAATAAGCGTTCTTGGCAGCCACAGCCAGTTCAGGAAAAAAGAAATTTCAATATTTAATAAATTAATGATAAATTAATTAAAGCGATATTGGTGACAAAATTTTCTTTACTGTAAATTTACAGTAAATAAATTTTGTCACCGATATCGCTTTAATTAATTTATCATTAATTTATTAAATATTTAAATTTCTTTTTTCCTGAACTGGCTATGGCTGCCAAGAATATTTCTTTTTATTTTGAAAGCATACATTTCTTGAATTAAAATAGAAAATGAGTTATATCAAGAGAATAAATAATCTTATTCTGAATCACTTACTCTCTTACATCAAAAAGTAATTTTAGTCTATTCTAGAAGTGAAAAACTCCATTCAAAATTATGGTTTAATAAAAGCAAAACAAATTATTTTATTATAATAATACCATTTACTCTGTATAACACTGAATATATTCAGTTGAAATACAATTAATTTTATTTCAAAGTTAAAAAGATTTCATTGAAGAAATCAATTCATTAAAACAAAATATAAACTTTTTATTTTTAAATTGGCAAAGTTTTAATTCAAGTTTTAAATTAATTGCCTGAAGAAAATCTTTGTGTCACTTTAGCAATACATTTTCTTAGAATAAGAAATTTAATGTTTCCTTTAAGTTGACGAACGTCCACATTGAAGAACAGATAATCTTATTCCAAGTAAATGTAGCATTATAATGATAATAACATATACTCTATACAACACTGAATATCTTCAGTTGAAATACAGTAAATTTTATTTCAAATTCATAATATATGTATTGGAAGAAATCAGTTCATTAAAACAATATATCAAATGTTTATTTTGAAGTTCACAAAGTTTTAATGCAGGATTCAATATATTTCACTTTAATATTATATTTTCTTAGAATAAGAAGTGTAGTGTTTACTTTCAAGTTAACGAACTTTTAAATTGAATAGGTCATTATTAGATGGATTCCAGTAGAAAATTGCATTGAGATTATAATATTCTTATATTTACACGGTGGTAATTTCAATGGTAGAGAAGCTTGATCTCTCAAAGAAAGAATATAATTACTTATAGTAATGCAAGAATTTCAAGAATATAATTATTTAATTTTAAGTAAAGATTGTTTTCCGAGTATTGAAATCGCGCATTCACTTAGACCAATGCAATTTGCTTTATTTCGAGCAATCCTTTTTTTCCGTGTAGAACGATAAAAGTTGGTAGGTATCATCTTCATTTTATTCCTCACAATAAGACAGCACAAAGACACAGCCCTTAACGCGCTGAACGACGCGCTTTCGAGATAGAGTTACACGACAGAAAGAGAAGCGAAATGTAGGCGGTTATCGTGGTTAGGCATGCAGCTCTGTGCGAGTCAATTTGTACTTTATCGCGTCGTCGCAGAGTAGCTATTTCTTTGTGAGTGTTTGTACAGAGCAGCTTCTGTACGGAGTACTCTTTTCTATTCTGTGCCTATGGTGACGAATAGTCCATTAAATATACAGTAACTTTAACTATGACAAGAAAAAAAATAAACTATCAGTGAAAAGTTATGACCAATTGAAAAATAAATATTTTCTTTGCTCATTCCTCTCCTCATTAATTCCATCCATTTTTATTATTGTATGCAAGTAGCGCCACATAATGTAATGCTAATAAGACTCATCGCTAGCATCGCTATATTCTTATTCTTATTCTTATTATACACGATTTTGTCTCTTTCGCACTGGCCGGTACAGGTAAAAACCGGGTGCGTCGGCGCAGGCGCTCACACGCGTTTTGCGGTAGTGGGAGAGTGCCCTAAAAAAGTATGCGATCTATGCCAATGCTCTTTCTGAATATTAAATTGCATGTAACTAAATAACTGTACGTAATTTCATGCGCGAGTCGGTACTTGCCGTCGCGTCGCCGCGTCGTCGTAGATAGAGTCGCGCAATGCAGTTTGTTTGTAGCATCCTGTATTACTTAGCCTACAGTCGCTGTGCTACGAGCTATTGTATTGCTCCATACAAAATCGTCTTTCGGCTCTCACGTTTTCTACCCCCCTAAACCTTAACCGATTCCGACGATTTTTTTGTGTTGTAATAAGGACAGTCCAATCTATGTACCTGTCTTTTTTTTATTTTGATAAAATATACGAGACCCGAGCTATAAATTGGTTTTAATAACGAAAAAATTGAAATTTTCAACTTTTTGATGACATGAAGTTCATTAAGCTGTATTTAATTATTACTTTGTATATCGAAGAAATAAAAAAGACAGGTACGTAGATTTGACTGTCCTTATTACAACAAAAAAATAATCGTAAGAATCGGATAAGGTTTAGGGGGGTAGAAAACGTGAGAGCCGAAACACTAATTTTGTTGTAATTTGTAGATATATTCGCTGAGAACGTGCAGCTGTCCCTATTACACGTTTCGGTGAGGTACGAGCACGGGGGAGGGTGTAGAGACACACAACACACACACAGAGATAACTCTAAGCCATAGTGTTGTACCCCAATGTTATCGATAGCGATAAATCTTAGTGATGTGAACTATGTCATCGATGTGCAGATATTTTCAGCCCCTTCTGCGGGAAATGAACAATATATCCCGAAATATCTCAATATTTAGGGTTCCGTAAGTAAAATCAGAAACCTATTAGTCTCAGTTCAATGTCAGTTCGTCCATCCGACCGTCTGATAATACTATGATGTCACCCAATGCTACAAATGGTATTAGAATTGTAATGAGAGGCGTAAATTCTGGTAAATGTATTAATATTTATCCAAGACGACGGAACGGAGAAGATGTATGCGTTTCTTTCCAGGTTTCTATCTTTCTTTCGAATTTTTAAAATTAAATTAAATTAAGTAGGTACCTACCTATAGTAAAGTATTTTATGAGATGTGATGATTTCTTTCCGAGTTAGAAATATTATAAAGCGGCGGGTGGCCGAGTGGTTTGGGCATCGGCTTCTCATGCGAGAGGTCCGAGGTTCGAATCCGGTCGGCGTGTACCAATGAGTTTTTTCTGACGAAAAAACTTACGTGCATACCTACACCTGCTGCTTCACCGTTCGGAACCGGTGTAAAACTGTAGGTCCCTTCCCTTGCCCCTTACTAGGTGGTAGGCTCAAATTGTAGCCGACTGGGTTGGTACCACAGTACTGGATGTAAGATGGCCGCATAGCAGCCTCGGTTGTGTTCTCCTCTAGTCCAGTATAGCCAGCAATCCAGGGAAGTCTCCAGTATGGCACCTACCTTCTCGGAGGTGATATTGGCTGGTCGGAGCATGCGCTTTGGCCCCTCCGACTCAGCCACCCATACCGGATCACATAAAAAAAACCAATTATATCTGTAGAACTTTGTCACAATAGCGTTCACTCAGAACGTAAAGTGTTCAAAGCGGTGCGCAGTAATCTAGTAAGTGTGACAAGGTACTGTACCTTTACGGAACCTTCTATATATTTTACTAAAGGAATTTGACTTATCAAATTTTTTTATGTATGTGAATAAAAAAAATAAAATGTTGTTTTATTCACTCAAATACAAATGAAAAAATTAACTATAACCTACAAAGCCTAAATTAATTATTAATTATAACATATCGAAAACTAAATGAATCGAAATAAAATAATACAATAAAGGTGTACAATAAAAGTGAGCACGTCAGTTGAATATAATATATTACGACCGTCATGACCCTTATAGTCCGTAAGCCCGCTCAAAAATTGCCTACGTCATATGACATCACGATAAAATGCATGGCACACGGTCGGAAAAGTTGTGCTGAGCAAGAATCAGAAGAATATCGCACCTAAAGTTGGCCGTAAGTTTGAGAAAATCCTTCACCTCCGGTCAAAATTTTAAGGTTATATTTACGTCATATGACATAATTACGAAACACGTGGCATCATTTAGCCGTGTAATTGTAGAGAGAGTAAACATAAGTCTGTCTGTTCTGAAGTGCCCGGAAGTACTTGACAGACTGCGCCAAAGATGGTCACATTTTCCTACGTCATGTGACATCTTGACGAAAATTATTATAAAATTAAATATAGTGTCTTTAAGAATAAATAAGTCTGCCATGCCATATCTGGCCGGAAGCATTTTAAAAGTGATTTTTTAATAATTGCTAGGTGAACGAATTATGTTAAATGCGCAAAATTTAACAACTTATAATCGATTAATAAGAATTGTCGACTCATCCGTCGTGTTGGGTATAGATAGTATGAAAGAAATCATTACTAATCTAGTAAAAATAAAGTCGCGTAGTACCTATTTTTTGTTAGCCAACGTTTTTTTTATCTTTATAGTCATTAATTGTCGATTTTAAAAGGTAGTTTGCTTTGGGATCAGGGGCAACGTCACTTGTATCATAGGGATCCAAATCTAATAACATTTTTGATGGATCTATCTCGGCTCTGCCTTCATAAGGCGCAAGATATCTGTTTGAAACAGTTGTCTTGATTCCGTCTCTTAGTTTAGTCTACATATGAGTAGGAAGGATTCGCTTCAATTAGCTCGAGCTCATCTACTGAAGGTTCGTATTTACTTGTTCTGAAAACACGCTTCATGAGAACCGGTCCAGGTGTAGACCATGTTGGGATTGATTCTCCATTACTCGAGCGACGACAGTGCACAAACATTCTCTCATGAGGAGTGCAATTGGTTGCAGTACACAGTAAGGAACGAATTGAATGTAGAGTTTAGTCAACTACTTTCTCCCACATTGTTATAGGCATGCCTTTACTTTTCATTGACAATTGTATGGTTTTCCACATTATTCCATTATAGCGTTCTATTTGTCCATTTCCTCTTGGATTTGCTGCTGTAGTTCGGCTTGTAGCGACTCCTTTAGAATGTAGGTATTGTTTTAGTTCAGCAGACATAAATGAACCACCTCGATCGCTGTGGGTGGATGTATGCGGGCATTCCGAATAGGAAGAACAATTTGTTCAGACATTTGATAACTGTAGCTAAGTCATAGCAGTAATTGGCAAAGGGGAATCTGGAATATTCATCGACGACAGTGAGCATGTATTTGTTTCTTGTATTCGATGGAATAGGGCCTTTGAAATTCAATGCCAACCTCTCAAATGGGGCAGTAGCCTTAATCAATGTTCCGTTACTTTGCAGAAATCTTGGCTTAACTTCGGCGCAAATAGTACACTGTGCGGCAGTGAGCGGTCACTTTGGTGGTGGTCATATGCACTTCCACGCATATACATAGCTGGTGAAAAGAAAAGCTGCGGCTAGCACAAAACGCTGAGGCCCTGGGCACAGCCTGTGATTGGATAGGGTGCGGACCCCAGTGGCAGTGAAGGCTTCACCCCCGGCTCTCGGCTTCGACCGGGGGTTCCTTCGGGTGGACGGGTGGTGGCTCGGATCGGCTGGAGAAAGGTCACAGTCTGTGTATTTCCCATGGGATTTTTTCGGAAGAACGGTACAGCTATGGGGCCTCGATCTGGCATACATGATCACTGTACTCGCAAGAGTGCAGGTGTACGTCTGGATTTTGTAACCGCAAGGTTGGTATCTCTGGACGTCTATAAACAAAACGTAAATCAAATAAAATTATAGTAAAGAAGTGTCAGATATTGTTCTGGAAAAGAAAGCTACAGGTCTGCCGGCTTGGGAAAGGGACGCTCCGAGGGAAATATTCGATAAGTTTTATCTTTGATAGTCCGAGGAAAATTTTTGCTTCATTTATTGTTAAATTGCACTGCTCAATAGTTTGCATGTATTTCCTTAATTTCCGGTCGTGATCAGCTTTATCGCAGCCACACACTACAATATCGTCAAGATAAGAATACACAGATTGTAATGCTTTCTCTCTGATGACATTATCGATTACCCGTTGAAAGGCAGCTACGATATTAGTGACACCGAAAGGGATCGTCTTAAATTTGTATAAATTTCCGGCCGCCTCGAATGCTGTGTAAAGCCTATCTTCTTCGGTGATCGGTATCTGGTGGTACGCGCTGCGTAGGCCGATTGTACTGAATACGTGGTGTTGAGCGACTTTGGCAACTAAGTCCTCAATGTTTGGCAGACGATATGCCTCAAGCTGTGTGAATTTATTGATAGTTCTCGAATAGTCAATAACCATTCTTTTCTTATGGTTTTGGTTCGTTGTTATCAGAACTTGAGCTCGCCATGGTGAAGAGCTATTCTCAATAATGCCGTCCTCGAGTAACGTTTGTACTTCTCTAGTAATGAAAGCACGCTCAGCTTCAGAATATCGACGGGACTTTGTGGCAATCAGTCGACAATGTGGATCAAAATATTCGAAAAGCTTCACTGGTGGGACTGACGCCACCTGGAGGGAATGGCATGAAATTTTCAACGGTGCCATGGGGCCACTATACACTACTTCGACAGCTTGATGTTCCTTGAATACATCCTTCCGGAGAACCACATCAGCGAAGAGAGCTCTCATTATAAGTGATGGGAAGTTGTCGTGAGTGTGTCCTTGTACAAATAATTTTACGTTGCATAAACCTTCTATTTGGCCTTTTTAGATGCCAACTGTTGTTACTGTCTCATTGTAAGGAGAACTTGAGAGATGGTACTGTTGAAGTAGGTTATGATTTATGAACGTATTAGTACTGCCTGTGTCTCAAGGCTTGTAGTGGAATGCCGTTGACAGTCATTGAAATAATTGTCTCCTGCCTGGAGGCCTGCTGGAGCTGCAGCTATCATGGTGTTGCTACGGGATTCTTCCAAACAAGCAGTTTGTTTTCCCGATCGACATACTTTTGCAAAATGTCCTCTTTTAGAACATTTTAGGCAGGTAGTGTTGAATACAGGACACTTTTGGCGTCGATGGCGTTGGTCTCAACCGCAGAAATAGCAGGTTTTGATGTCTTTTTACTGCCAGCTGAAGAGGAAGGATCAGCATTTTCACATTCATTTTCATGAACTGCATTCAAATGTCTAGAGGCACTGAATTTTTCAGAGTGAACTTGAGCCAATTCTAGAGACTGAGCTTGTTTGTAGGCCTCGGTGAGATCGAGACCACTGTTTTCGAGAAGCCTTTGTCGAATGTTAGGTGATGATAGTCCACTTATAAAAGCATCTCGTATGTAATCGCTTCGATTCTGAGCAGCGCTCACAGCGTGGAAGTTGCATTCTTTAGCTAACAACTCGAGGGCGCGTAAGCACATATCAATTGTCTCGGCAGGTTGTTGTAGTCTGTTCGCTAGTTTGTGTCGGGCATATATTTCGTTACTGGGTTTTACAAAGATCTTGTCCAGTATTTCTATAGCTTCATTGTATGTGCTTGCGTGCGAAATGTGATTAAATATCGACGAAGATACATGGTTTACCAGGAGGTATATCGATTTAAAAATTTTACAACAACTTTTAAAATCGACAATGAATGACTATAAATATCAAACAACCTTTGGCAAACAAAAAATAGGTACGACGCAACTTTATTTTTCCCTAGATTGTTATGTTAACAGATTAGTAATAATTTCTTACTATCTATACCCACCACGACGGATGAGTCGAGCACTGATGATTGAAACCCGACCGCAGGAATGCAGATGTAATAGGTGCGAGATTCGTTCTACTCGTGCGGTGGCTGATACGTCGCGCCGACGAAGAACGTTTGCGCGAAAATCACACTATTTATTAAATTTTACGTGTTGGAAAGATGAAAAACAACATTTTTTTTCGCTATGATTATAGGGAAAAATATTATCTACATTTCTATGAGGGGCTTGTATTGAAACAATTGATGTTTCTCAAGATAATTTAACTAGAAAGTACAATTTTCGTACTTTTCGTAATTTTTTGGAGATTTATTTAACACCTTTCCAAAGTAGTAAAATATATTTTTTTCGCTACGTTTGTTAATTAAAGATCAATACATAACATATATTTTTTACAGATTTTTCATCTTTACCAATATCTCAATAATTTCGTTCAAAGTTGTCCTTTTGACCCTTATTCTAGCCTTAATCGATTATAATTTGTTAAATTTTGCGCAATTAACATAATTCGTTCACCTAGCAGTTAAAAAATAAAATACTTCCGGCCAGATATGGCTTGATAGACTTATTTATTCTTAAAAAAACACTATTATTTCAATACTTTTATAATTATTTTCGTCAAGATGTCTCATGGCGTAGGAAAATGTATCCAGTGACCATCTTTGGTGCAGTCTTTCAAGTACCTCCGGCCACTTCAGAACAGACAGACTTATGTTTACTCTCTCTACAATTACACGGCTAAATGATGCCACGTGTTTCGTAATGATGTCATAAATGATGTCGTAAATATAACCTTAAAATTTTGACCGGAAGTGAAGGATTTTCTCAAACTTTCGGCTAATTTTAGGTGCGATAATCTTCTGATTCTCGCTCAGCACAACTTTTCCGACCGTGTGCCATGCATTTTTATCGTGAGGCCATATGACGTAGGCAATTTTGGGGCGGGCTTACGGACTATTACAGGTTATCTATCATCGTCCGATTCATCATCTAAACCTCGAATACACATTTTGCGTGGCTTTCTGGGGTCAATTATTTCTTTTAGCATACATTTGTGATAAAAAAGTTCCAGCTTTGTAATCATCTCCCAAAATTAAAAGGTATTCGAGTCGTTGTTCTGTCCCTACGATAAAGAATGCAAACTTCCTCTCTGTGATGAGAAGCTGTACCTGATAATAATAATCATACAATATTGCAGAACTTTATCTTTTTTTGTTCGATGGCCTGTAGTGGGGCTACGTCGGATACATTGTATGGACATTTTACCTCCACAACACTGTCAGTACCTATCAGATGACGTTTCTTTCCTTTGCGAGGTGTAAAGTTTAGTTCCATGTTGGTGAACCAGTATATTTGGTGGAGTTTCGATTTCGAACGCAACGCACGCAACTGATTTAGCGAACGAAAACTGCACAGGAGTTGCAATTTGCAAAACTTCTCGCTCGACCGGCCCGGCGCGGCGGAGGCGGCGGCGGCGCGGCAGCGCTGTGCGGAGGCGCGGGACGCGGGCGGGGCGTACGGTGGTGTCCCCCGCCCGCTCCCCCAAACCTTCACAAATACACACAAACACGGCCGTGCGTGGCCGGTGGACGACTGGAGACAGCGATATTTTGTTCAAATACCTAACATGCGATCACGTGACTTACCTCGGTCTGCTCTTAAGTCGTAGCTGGAAGCTATTCTGGAGTGTCGAAACCTAAATGGCATGCCTTAAGAATTGAAACATAAAACCTTTTAAGGTGATGTTAGACTGCGTCTGACTCGAATTTCAAGAAGAATGCCGGCAATATTACTTACCTGACAGATTCACTTTTAATATATGTTAAACTTCATCTATCAGCGCAGATCGAAGGCTTTTTGAAAACACGATTTGATTAACTTCGCTCGATAGAAAAAAATCATGAACATGGCTCTGAATTTCGTTTTAAAAACGTATTTAGGGCAACGTGACCAAATCAGGGCTTTGGAAAAAATATATTTTATTCGTTTAATGAATATCTAGATTGAAGGCTTTTTATTTTTTTGTTTAGATTCGTAGTTTTGGAATAAAAAAATAAAAATCAAATTGTCGCTTACGCTAAATATTCCGAGCAGCGTGACTGCGCTTTATCCTACTCCAACCTACGAAAGCGGCGTCTCGCTATCTTGCCGGAGTTGCCGGTCGCCCGACACGCCCCAGTCACCCCCAGAAGCTCGAAGTGAGAGGACGCGCGCGCTCGTGACGATCCACTCGAAATAATTTACGCAAAATCGTACCTACTAAAGCACTACAGCTATGGGAAACAAAGCAAGACGGTACGTCAGCGAATTAGGGTATGATTTAGTATATCGCAGCATTATTAGAAGATTTCTGGTAGCTGGTACTGGTGGGCGAGGGTCTAAGGAGCTATTAGCAAAAACTAATTTTCCACGGAGACTTCTACTTTCGGATATTTTTTTTATAAAGAAATGTTTTTATCTGTTCCTGCAACTTTGTCACACTCACTCGCTTGCTGTACACATACGCCCCCTTACTACTGCTTCATGTGACAAGGTACCACTTTTTGATCCATTTTCTCCGGGTGAGGGGGTGCAGTGAATATGTTGGGGGAGGGGGGGAGCACTGTCCCTGAAAGAAACACATCGGAAGTCGAGCCCCCTTTCCCAAAAAAATTCACAGATTTCGTGTCTTACACGACTATCGAGCACACTGAAAATGAATCTACGGAATTCGAAAAAATATTGTCGCTGAGCGACACGAGAAAGTCGGGATAAGGAAAAGATTAGTTGGGTTCTGATGATGGAGCCGGAAGGAAGCCATAGGAACTCCTAAACTACACATGATAAGCCCATCGTGTTTGGGTTCGTTGGATTTATCTTCGTAAGTACTCTTGTCATATATAATGTCCAGGATCCTGATGATGGAGCCGGAATGAAGCCATAGGAACTCCTAAACCACACATGATAAATCGACCGTGTTTGGGCTCGTTGGATTTGTCTTCGCAATTACTCTAGTCATATGTTATTTCCAAGGTCCTGATGATGGAGCCGGAAGGAAGCCATAGGAACTCCTAAACTACACATGATAAATCCACCATATTTGGGCTCGTTGGATATATCATATCTTCACAACTCTCCGAGAGATATATATTAGCGGCGGGTGGCCGAGTGGTTTGGGCATCGGCTTCTCATGCGAGAGGTCCCAGGTTCGAATCCAGCCGGCGTGTACCAATGAGTTTTTTCTGACGAAAAAATTTACGAGCATACCTACACCTGCTGCTTCACCGTTCGGAACCGGTCCCTTCCCTTGCGCCTTACTAGGTGGTAGGCTCAAATTGTAGCCGACTGGGTTGGTACCACCGTACTGGATGTAAGATGGCCGCATAGCAGCCTCGACTGTGTTCTCCTCTAGTCCAGTATAGCCAGCAATCCAGGGAAGTCTCCGGTATGGCACCTACCTTCTCGGAGGTGATATTGGCTGGTCGGAGCATGCGCTTTGACCCCTCCGACTCAGCCACCCATACCGGATTACATAAAAAAAAAATAAGGGGATCGCACTTTTTCGTGGGGTCTATAGGAACGAACGAAAAGACATTTTCAATGTCAAAATCTCCTGAGCCGAGCGGCGGCGGCGCGGCGCGGGCGGCGCGCGGCGCGCGGGGCGGCGGATCGGCCGGCGGTCCGGGCGCGGAGCAGCGGTCGGCGCGGCGGGCTGGCGGCGGCCGCGACGGACCAGCGCGGCGCACAGTGGGTCAACCAACGTAGCAACTGAAAATTACTATAATTTTTTTTTCCATGACGGAATTATATTTCCTTCATTTGATCATGATTGATTACAGATGAATGAGTTATGAAAAGAAAAACTATTGAAATGGTATTTTTGGCAAGACTTGGTAGCTGATTTTTTGCTTACAATATTAATTGCACAATAAGCCCATATTAAAATGTAGACGGCACCTCGCGGAGATTGCATTCAAATATCCCGCTATACATTCATAATATTTTTTTTTTTCAATATTTGGTTAAGTTCAAATTTGCATGATTATTGTTACTTAAACAAGCTACAAAAATCAAAACAAAATATTTTTAAAATAAATATATAAGGTCTTTTAAAATTAGTTAATAGTACGCTAAGGGGGGGTTCTGTATCATATAGGGAGTAAAACCTATATAAAAAATTTTGGACCTAGGGCATTGATTTTATAACCCTGTCGGACCTACGTGTAAGTAGGTAAAAAAAATCAAATTCTTTCTATTCTATCTTTTTTGTTATCCTGGAATGAAAATGAAACCATTAAGAAATATTTTTTTTTACATTTTACATAAAAAAAAAATTTGCCCCCAAAATTTCTCTTAGTTTACCTATGTCATTGTTTTTCAGTACAACTGAGATATCATCCGCAAGCATTTTTTGGAAGTGTTTGTCTGTCTGTTTTCCCCAATTGCATTGGTGCGACGTCAGCTAACAGTTTCTTTACTTCATTTGATTTGATCACATGTTTATTATTTAACATTTTTTACTTTTAGTGCAGTATTTTACTTAGTTAGGTATATATTTGATTTATTTTAATGAGAATTAAATAAGTGCAAACCTATGTAAAAGTGTTGTTGCTAGTCGATATTAGCAGATATGTACATAGAATAATAGAAGAATAGAATAGAATAGAATAACGTTTATTTCCTCTTCACATCAGTAATACAGATCATTATACACATGGGCTTGGGCTTATAGTTAATTAATTCATATGTTATGTTTATCTGTGCATTACCTTAGTGTAGTGTAGTAGGTACTTCATTGAATATAAATTTATTGTTGCGGCTGGCATTACGACATTTATTCAATGAAGAATAAATAGAGATGAAGGCTGATATAATGTCAATTTTCTGATCTACAAAAATTACTGGCACGTTCTAAATTAATTTTTTTTCAAAGCAATGTCATTTTCTCTCCTTTTATATAGATCGTCGTAACAGCCGGGACATTAAGATAGCTCTTACACGTTGGAAAGAAAGTACAGTTTCCTTTGTTTGCAAAGCATGTCGTTTTCTCGCCTTCCACAGGACCAGATGGTCGTAACAGCCGCGTTTTCTGACAGTTCGCATTACCGCGCAAGCCGCTATAAGGAACTTCGTTCCAATATTCCAATTACATAACTGAGTACTTTCTTTATACATTACTATGACGCCACTCTCGAAATCGAGAATAAATCCGATTTTTGTTATAAAAAATGTCAGTGCCTATCATAATAAAATATATGGAATAGTTTTTTTTTATTTCAAAGTAAGTTTTTGGGTTACTCTTACTTTTCATCTTTTACGTCAATTTGCCTGTATGGAAAGTTGATATTTAATTGTGTATTGAATGGGCACTGCCTCCCCCCTACTATGGGCGAGAAAAGCGGTATCAACCTGAATGTTCTTCAATAAATATATTATGGTTTTATTCGTCCTATTTAGACAAACAATAATTGGTAGGTTTTACTGGATTTGACAAAGGCAAAATGCCGTTAGGCACTGTGGACAATCCATTGTTTCATTCCATATTTTTTTCCGCCTAATTCTGACAAAAGATACACAGTGTAGGGCCAAATGCGTGCGTGCGATTAGGATAAAGTGGAGATGGCTTCTTTAAAATTATATTTTTTTACGTCACACCTTTGAAACACAAACACGGTGGATTCCCAAAAGAATTATTTTATAATAATATATTTTTATTGTTTTACTATATTAGATGGCAATTTGAAAAGCTACAATAAATTCAACAAAATACGAGAACCCCTAAACATGATTTTTATTTATAGATTTATTTTTGTGTTTTCTTTGTTTTTGGCGTGAATTTGATGAAACGTTTTTATCCTGCAGCCGGTTTTTTACAAAAAAGTTGCGTCACGAAAATTATATACTTTTGGCGACTTATATCTCGAAACTATAAGAGTTACAGGAAGGTGAGGCATATCCGACTTGCTAAGTTGACATACCCGAGAGTCGTACATCAAGCCCTTCTATAAATATGGCCCTTAGAAAAAAGGCTTAGAAAATCAATAAATGCTTATAACTCCTGAACTACTGGTCAGATCGACTTGCAAATTGTTTCTTTACATAGAAAAAAATTGCTCTTTTTGAAATAGTTGTATTTTTTTTTTCAAAATTGGTTCAGCCGTTTTAGAATAAAAAAGGAAAAGTGTTTGAGAGGGCATATTTCGGAAACTACTGATCCACGACTACTCATCCGCTGGAGAAAATGATAGGCCTCGACGAGATAAAATTTTTTTTTTTATATTTTTTTTGTTTCTTTTTTTTACATAACATTGCCTTGTTTTAAATTTCAACTTCGTAGGATAAGAGGAAGTGGTTCTAATTTGGCTTCCAAGAATTGACCCACACATACTAACAAACTAACATACAGGGAAAGTTAAATAAAAGCTTGTAAAATATTTTTAACCTATATTTAATTGCTCTAATAAAATTATACTACTGATCCACGACTACTCATCCGCTGGAGGAAATGATAGGCCTCGATAGGATTTTTTTTTTTCGAAAACTACTGCTCCCAAACTAATCGTGTGGTGGGACAAGCAAGGATAGGTATCGATGAGATCTTAAATTAAAGAATCTGCGGCCGTGTCTCCTACACAGCCCACTCGCTTTTTTTTTATTGAAAGCGCGACACAATCCTTTTTAACAAATTCCTGTTTTCAAACAATTTCCCTTTTAAAAGCTGATATTTGTCAGAGCCATCCCACAGGTGCAAGCCGTACTCCAAGGATGACCTGATCTGCGATTTGTGCAAAAGGACTTTACGTGCACAAGAAATTTATGTGATTCTTTCTTGGTTGGTTCTTGTTTGCTTCTTACAGATTTTGAATGTAATATTTACTTGCTTTTATGACAAAGTGGTTCAAAAACTTTAAAGGAATACGAAAGTATGAAAAACTGGTCTCGTTTAAATAGTTAGTGAGAAATTATTATTTAAGTTGACCGCAAAATTAAGTTTGTTTGTAATATATTTATGTATCATAAAATTAATCTTGAGATGAACTTAATTTACATTGTGTGTGTGGCTTTGAAGTGGGAGGTGATGGCCGGGGGTGAGGAATGTTAATTATTTTTATAACCAGTTTGGTGGTTTAAAAAAATTATAAGGGTTAATTTATAGAAGATTCGTCACTACGCTCCGCACCTTCTATAAATTAACCGTAACTTAATGGAGACCATGGCGAGGCAGCCCGTGTCGTTTTTGCATACATGTATAATCAAAATCAATGTTTTTGTGGTTAAAAAAAAGTAAAGTTTCCATTTTGCATGAAAATTTAAAAATTAAATGTTGTATGGAAAATCTGTTCCTTTATTTTTTTAAAGTAAACTAAATAAACTACGCGTACAGCAAAACACTAAAATTCCTATTTTAACTTGGTCTACGCAATAAGCTTACTAGCAATTTGCTAGCAAACCTCCCCACTGCAAAGCCACGCCACCCATCGTATTTGTGCGGAACCCTCGGTTTGCGGGTTCGACTCTACTTGGTCTGTGTTTTTTTTTTTATGTTAGTAACCTATTGACTTTATTTCTAGTAGACACTACCAAAGCTAAAATTTAGTTATTCCTGTCATTGTTGTCATTTTGAGAAAGAAAGACAGGAGTGAACGAATTATTTAAGAATCTTAATTTTAAGCACACAAATTTTAGGTGATGTTTGTTGCAAGTGATATGACACGTCTGAACTCGACAAAAATTGACAAATGCGCTTTAAATTTTTATAAAATAATTCACTCATCGTCCATAGATTTTATTTCACAAATAAACGAAAAAAATTGCAATAAATGTTTTTATTAAAGAAATTAATAAAAACATTAAGAAATTAATTTCCGGTGGTGGAAACTCCGTTTATTTTTATATTAATTTTAGGTTTTAATGTTTTAAATGTAAAATTTATATAAAAAGAAACGTGTGAATAAATGGATAATAAAAATTAATAATAACAAGTAAAAAGCCACCTCCATAGTTTTGAGCCGTTGCGGCAATTTATCGATCGACACGCGACATTCGATTGTTTTGGAACATGCAATGTTGGTAACAGTTGAAGTATCACCTGCTGCGCTACTAGCAGCGGCGCCACGTGGCCACGCGCGCGAAGCGCCCCACTGTGGGCGGAGTCTCTTCCCTTCCCCTCGCATTCTCTACCCCTGCTTCACCCCCTCGAATACCTACTGCGGCCGATATGACAGGACCTTAAGGTAAAATTAGGTTTTTTTTACAGTACAGCTATTTAAAAAGTCTAAAATTTAGAAGCTAGAAGTAAGAAGTATTTTATTTTTTAACGTAACCGGCTTAAACTTAGAGACCCCTGCTTGGTCAATTTCGTGTCATCGTCAAGGTCATAAATCACCCATGTCGAGGAGCAAATCTGGCTTTCTGGTGGAAAAATGCCGCAATTTCGTATTAGGTACATCGGATGTAGAGCCAGAGAAAATTGAGTTTACTTGTATCTATTTTTATTTGCTGTAAATTTTAATTACAGTAATTTTACATTAATAAGAATCATAAGCTTTTAGAGAAGGACAGCCAATGCGCAAGTGGATAAAGAGTAGCGCAAAGAGTACGAACGTCCTTTTACGCCGTACGTACGGGCTGTCGTCCTCTAAAATCGGTGTTTCTTATTTTTTGTTTCAGTAGTGTAAGTAATTCATTTAACATCAATACCTAACCTGGAAGCGTGCGACTGGACCTTACGCAATTACAAGCCAGAGCCTCGGACTAAATGCAACTCAGCACAAATTGTACATTCGCATTTGCAAAGGTTCACAAACGTGATTAACGGCAAGTGAGTTAGCGACTCAGTCAAGTTGAGTATACGCCTCTGGCGCTTGTGCCTCGTAAGTACGCATGGGCTGTCGTCCTCTAAAGGGCTTGGTTCTTATTTTTTGTACCCGTACTGTAAGTAATTAATTTAACATCAATACCTAACCAGGAAGCGTGCGACTGCATCTTACGCTATTACAAGCCAGAGCCTCGGACTAAATGCAACTCAGCACAAATTGTACATTCGCATTCGCAAAGGTTGACAAACGTGATTAACGGCAAGTGAGTTAGCGACTCAGTCAAGTTGAGTATACGCCTCTAGCGCTTGTGCCTCGTAAGTACGCATGGGCTGTCGTCCTCTAAAGGGCTTGGTTCTTATTTTTTGTACCCGTACTGTAAGTAATTAATTTAACATCAATACCTAACCAGGAAGCGTGCGACTGCAGCTTACGCTATTACAAGCCAGAGCCTCGGACTAAATGCAACTCAGCACAAATTGTACATTCGCATTCGCAAAGGTTGACAAACGTGATTAACGGCAAGTGAGTTAGTGACTGAGTCAAGTTGAGTGTACGCCTCCAGCGCTTGTGCCACCTTGTGCCTCGTAAGTACGCAACACACGGCGGCGCGCCTATGAAGTGCCTAGTTTAGAGAAAAACCTTTTGCAGACAATTTCAACTTCACTGTTTATTTGCAAGGTGAACAGATACAGATATTTATTTCGCAATAACGAACACAAAACGTTAACGATATTTCATTGAGACATATTATGCACTTTCACTATGATTCGTCATCGTTTTTGTTTCGTCCCGTTCAGCAATGCAATCTATAAGGAAGAACCGGGCAAGTTACCTTATAGAGCTTTTTTTGAAAAAAAAAATTGAAAATTAACTTACATTCTATATTTTCATTGCGTTAAATATAACATACTTAGGTACTACATCTAAGCAATAAAATAAACCGGCCAAATGCGAGTCGGACTCGCGCACGGAGGTTTCCACACCACAAAAAAAACTTTGAAAAAAATACGTTTCATGTATGGGGACCGCCCTTACCTAATTTTTAATTTTTTAAATGTTTTATTAATATATTGCTAAATCCACCAAAATAACACATATTCTAGGAAAATGTCAACCGGCTACCAATTAAAGTTCAAAAAATACGGCCATCGGTCGGACGGACGGACGGACGGACAGACAGACAGACAAACAGACAGACAGACAGAGAGACAGATAGACAGACGTTGTAGGCTTAGTAATTTTGCGTAGTTACTTAGTATAAGTATACTTAGTAATTCCGTACGGCGCGTACTGAAACCGAGTGCGCGGAGCTCCGCTTACTTGTGGTACACACAACGAGTCATCGCGCTCTTTACTAGTTATTTATGTTCTGTGATTTTAATACACTCTCTCTCTCTCTCTCTCTGTTGACATCGGCGACAACCGAAAGATTTCATCCCGGCGGCGTGCGTAGCCAGACGTATTGATCTACCATCCGACGGACAGACATAAAAGCGAGATTAAAATGGCCCGGAGCGCGTTCCCGGGACCCTAAGTGGTAGCGTACGGAGGAGGAGAGAGAGGAGACGCACAATGCGCCGCCGAGCGATCGGATTCCGTAGCACCCCGCCCCCGCCCCGCCGCGCCCCGCCTTGTGTGAGCTGTAGCCAGACTAAGTAGGACACCCACGGTAGGTCAACATAATTATAGACATAGGAAAAAAAAATAATTTGTAAAATAAGATATACAGGGTGTAAAAACGGCGAGTACATTACATTTAGGAAATGAATATTGGGATCAAGAGTAACAAAAAAGTCAAATAACTTTTTTCTGAATTCCATTTAAATAAAAAGTTACAGTTTTCATACAAACTAATTGATTATTTTAGTGTAAAAATGATCTAATGACAACAGGGCGTCGCGGAGGGGGGAAGAGCGGGTGAGACATGAGCGCCTCGGACGGAGGTGCTGGCGGGAGGGGCGGGGGTTAGCTTTGTGAGTGGAGGACTGGAGGTCGGCAGGCGGAGGGTGCGGGGCGGCAACAACGAGTTAAATTACACTAGACGAAAACATACATTTCAAAAATTCATATCTCCAAAACTAGACACTTTAGAGAAAAACTTTAATTACTTTTTTGTCTAGGAAAAACATGAGGATTGCGCTGACGAAATTAATGTACTCGCCGTTTTAACACCCTGTATAGAAAATTCTTATAGCTTCAAATTTGTTTACAGAAATAAGCGCAATATAACATTTAAATGATGTGCAGAGGCTGACTTATCCCTTGCAGAGATTTCTTCCAGTCAAATTGTGGATGTTTGAAAATCTATTAATATAGAGAAATGTCAGGGCGCGACACCATCGCGCCGAGATACATTTATGCAATACTAGTGTTTGCCCGCGGCTTGTAACGGGCATATGGGCACATCTGAAATAACAGCGCTGCGCCATCTGACGGAAGAGAGCGCAGACAGCTACGAACCGCGGACACGCAGCAAGGAACCTAAGCGACGTAGTGAGCCGGCCCACCGACAGGCCGCGCAGAGCACCACGAGTGAAGGTTAGGAAAGGAAACGTGTTCGACCGGCAGACATCTTACCGCCATTAAGAAACGAGGTCGACATATATTAAATCGAGAGTGATACGCACTGTACCGTCGAGCTAAAGTAGTGAAGCTGAGTCGAACGTCGCGCAGGACTACCAGAGATCCAGAGAGCAATAGAGAGGGTGAGTGGCCGAATGGCAGCAATATTTATTTCGCCGCGGTCGCCGGGAGCGAACCCACTCCCGCGAAAGGGGCGACGGAAGGATATAACGGAACACCGATGTGATTGCAGGCCTTCCGGAACGCCCTCTCTGCCTACGGCCAGCGAACAGAGACTCCGGGTGCACTGCCCCGCGGTCCGGCGGACGAGACTACATCACAGCTAAGTGAAACAGAGTAATACAAATATATCTTCGAGCGCGGTACGGCAACCCACGTGCGACGTCCTGTGGCCGAGCGGACGGGCCCGGATAGGCGTGCGGCACCACCCTCGCGCGTCGGACCCGCCGTCGTGCGGCCACGCGAGCCGACGGAGAAGCGCGGGAACCCGCTTGCCACGTGGTTCTCGAACGTTCGAATAAGTAGATAGCCGGGCCGAGTGGAAGTGCAGGGGACAATAGTATCGCACCTCGTCCTAAAAACGAATTGTTTAAGGAGCGATAAGACCAGTTCTCTCGAAATTATGCAAGAGAAATAGCGTATTATTTAGTGAAACATAAATGTGGACCGGTACCGACCTTGTCCGCGAACTGGGTAGGTATAATAAATTGGACGTTGAGAAATTTCGTGTGACGGTCGTGTAATATTGGTGTACGAGTACCTTGCGGGATTCGGGCGCAGTGCGCAGCGAGTCCGTCCCACTGTATATTATCGAAAGTTTGATAACTATATTTTTGTACTAAAGTGAACCTTGCTGGGTATAACAAAATATTAGTTAATTTGTGTGTATTACGAAAGAGTAAGGTAAAGGTAAATTGTAGGACCCACGCGCAGAGCGCGACAAGTCCGGGTGTTGAAAGTTTGACAACTTTAAATTTTGTACTAAAGTGAACCCTGTTAGATTTAGCGAGATTTCTGATAATTCTTGTATATTGTGCAATAGTAACGGGAGAGTAAATCGTGAGACCCACGCACAGAGCGCGGCAAGTCCGGGTGTTGAAAATTTGATAAAGTTATATTGTGTACTAATGTGAGACAAGTGGATTCATAGTAGACATCGCGTGTAGTGTAGTGAGGAGAAGCGGGCGCGTTTAGAGGCGGCCGCGGATCCACCGCCGTGCCCCGCCAATCCGTCATATCGGGAGGGTTAAAAAAAAAAAACAGGAGTGTACTAATCCGATCCAAAGTAAGAGTAATAACGAGCTAGCTAGGAAATTACGGGTAGGCGCTCACCCGGCAACGAAGAGCGTCTGGCGCCCACTAGATTAGGTATATAAGATAAGATTGTTAGTAAGTAAGATTGTTATTTGAAATTAAGTGTTTAGTATTAAGGTGTTTAGGGTAAGGTTATTTGATTTGAAATTACGTGTTTAGATATAAGGTGTAATTCGAAGTCCGTGTTTGACGTAGCCAAATAGTGTTCAATAAATTGTGTGATCCTACTCAGCCGTTTCATTCGACCCACGCCCAGCTAATACACCATCACAGGCTTCGCTCGCGGGAAATTCGTATTTAAACAGAAGAAAGTATGTAAGTAAGCCCACTACCGTACCTTTATTTCGGCGCGCGGACCAATTCGGTTGGTATCAGAGCCACATCTTAGCGTAACCGGAACTGAATTTTATTTAGCCTATCCTGTGTCTCGTATACTAAAATGTGCTTGTACTAAGTTTCTTGGAATTCGGATGATCGGTTTAAGAGTTATCGAGGAACATACATTCATACATATGGAAAAGATTACTAAAAATCGTCAATTTAGTTTTAGTATCATACGTAGAGTCTACATACATACATACATAGCGTCACGCCTGTTTCCCGGTGGGGTAGGCAGAGACAACGGATCTCCACGTGCAACGATCCTGACACACCTCTGCCGCCTCTTCCACTCCCATAATGTTCTTCATGCATGCTCGTCGGTTACGGGTACTAAGCACTTGCCCCTTTTTGAGCACATGCCCGATCTGGTCCAGGTACGTGCGTCTAGGGCGACCCTTCCCGACTCTTCCACTCACATTTGCTTCATAAATTTCTTTCGTTAGTCTCCTATCATTCATTCTTCCAACATGACCGAACCACCGAAGCATCCCTTTCTCAATCCTTGTCACTATATCTTCTTTCAACCCACAGCGCTCTCGCACTACACTATTTCTCAATCTATCTTTCATTGTAACTCCGCACATACTCCTCAACGCGCGCATTTCCACAGCATTAATCCTGCTTTCATGCTTCGTCTGCCATGACCAAGTTTCACTCCCGTACATAAGTGTAGGGGCCAGCACTCCACCATGGACAGCCAAACGTGCCCTAGTTGACATGATTTGGCTGCTCATAATAGCGTGCAACGCCCCATTCACTTGGTTGCCGGCTTTCACTCTCTTCTCTGCATCTCCTTCACATTTTCCATCACGCGTGAACATATTCCCCAGATATACGAATTCGTTCACTTGCTCCAGTCTCTCATTCCCAATCCTGACATCGCATTCGGACACTATTTCATTCCTCTCCAGTACCATAACTTTCGTCTTGTTTACATTCACTTTCATTCCCTTCCTTTTAAATGCTTCAACCATAACAGTTACCATGTCCTGCAACTCGCCCACCGACGATGCAAGTATCACTTGATCGTCGGCGTACAAGAGGCATTTCACAACTAACTCATCCATTCTTAATCCACACTCATATTCTTTCAGATCAGCCAAGCAGCTGTCCATGAATAGATTGAACAGCCAGGGTGACGCCACACACCACTGTCTGACCCCTCTAGAGATGTCAAACCAGTCGGTGTATGCCCCGTTTATCCTGACGCAAGCCCTAGAACCCTCATAGTGACTGTCCACTCCATACTCGGACAACACTGCCCACAACTCATTCCTCATCACTTTGTCATAGAGTCTACAAACGCAGTATCTCATAAAACAAAGTAACTTACTCCATGACCATCCCTTACAGATTTATTATTAGTATTGAGTATCGATTGATGATACCAAAAAAGGTTTTGGCCGAAACACTAATTAATATACATAGGTACAGGTTAATCTATCCAAGTATGAGAAAAAAGGCAAAGTTTTACTAGACATAAATAAATTTCAGTTATGGGTTTTATTTATATATATTTTACGTATTAAACGGTTATGATAATTGTTCATGTTTTCCTTTTGTTGTTCAGTCTAGCCAATACGTCCAGAAAGAAAAACACTGCCATGGCACCAGTTCATTAAGGCTGACATCACACGGGTGTAACAGATGATGTATCCAACCATGTCAGATTCTATAAAAAACAATTACGTGTTGCATTTCACGGCAAGTCAAATTTAGCGGAAAAAATCATTAGCTGGCTATCCTAGACCTAATAAGAATAGGACTCTCGTACTGACAATAGGACTCCGTTTTCTATGGGAACTGTCAATTATTTGCTCGACTTATGTACATACTTGTATGGTTTTAATGGTTATTTTGTGTGTTTAAATACTTTCTATTCTGTAATTCTTAATGAAACAGATTGAAATTAAAAATACTGAATATAGATTGGTATTAATGTTTTAAAATGAACGTATTTTTTTTTCAGATTTAAATTATGTGTTGACACACCGTCTTCTAGGTGTCGACCTATCGACAAGTTGACCTACCGAGTTCATCGCGAGGACGCGTACAATTTTCAATTTCACGAACGATATCACTGCATTATGTGGAGCACTTGGCCTCGATCTACCCCACACGCTCTTAGGCTTTGTCGGAAAGAAAAAAATGTATTTTCGACGCAAGAAATCATATCTTTTCTGCCTCCCTACTCCGGCCAACAAGTAAGCATTCATAGAGAAATACGCTTTCATCCGGCTTTAGCGACTACTTTTTTTTCCTTTTGTAATTTTTTCTCCCTTCTTTTTTCGAGAACTTTAGTTATGATATTTAATTAAAAGCAAGTTTACCGAACTGCTCACGAATTAATGATTAAAGCACGCAGTCAAAACGAAAGACAGAATTATGTGAAAAAGGCCATCTAATAAATTGCAAAACCGCCTTCGTAAATAATTAAATGGCTGTGGAAAAATGAAAATAAAACTCGACAAAGGGCTAATTAAAAGTTTATATTACATCTCGAACTTTTTCGATTAGGCGAAGCGTTTGTTTCTCGCGATAGGGTTGAGGGCAGACGCGACAATCAACGGAAATTGCGAGATATATTTAAAAGACTTTATCACTCTCATCGTTTCCGTGAGTGTCCCATAAATCATTCTAGGTCAATAATGAACGCTTCTGTGACAAGGTTCTAAACACATTAACATTCAAAACGAATGTCCATCCAGCCTGATACAATATTAACTCATCTTTATAAATTTATTCACAAAGGTACAATGTGTGATTTTACACAAGACGATTTAATAGGGAGGTTTTTGATTTAACATTTATTCATGAACAAATATTTGTTAATAAATAAATAACAACAATTTGCATGCATAAACTGTTACTACTAGCGTAGCTATTATCCAACTAGGCACAATCATTATTTTTAAATTACCACTTTGGCAAATATTTATCTTTATAATTATCCAAAAAGTACAATGTGTGATTTTACACAAGACGATTTAATAGGAAGGTTTTTGATTTAACATTTATTCATGAACAAATATTTGTTAATAAATAAATAACAACAATTTGCATGCATAAACTGTTAGTACTAGCGTAGCTATTATCCAACGAGGCACAATAATTATCTCGAAATTACCACTTTGGCAAATATTTATCTTTCAAAATTAGATCAGCAACGTATTCTCGGCCCGATTGCGGGACGGACTATCCTATGATTGTCTTATGGTTCCACTAAATTTATGATTATCTAACGGATACAGAAGAAGATTCAGATTCAGATGTTTATTTCGCCATAAGGAACACACAACATTAACAATATTTCATTGAGACATGGTTGCGTGAGACGTATGATTCGTCATAATTTTTTTTTGTCATGTTCAGCAGTGCCATCTATAAGGAAGAACCAATTAAGAAACCTTATAGAGCTTTTTTTTCAATATAACTTACATACTAAGTTTTAATTACCTTAAATATAACATACTACGTCTAAGTAAAAAAGAAAATAAAAGATAATAAAATACAAAGAACATAGCGTTCAGTCAAGTCAATAATAAAAGTTGAGTTTATACCCGACAGGGTTATAAACTCAATGGTTTATACATATAAACAAATTATATAAACAATATATAAACAATATAAACAAATAAACAATACAATATAAACAAATATAAACAAACATATAAACAAATTTAATCATCAAGACTAAGGGATATGACTCCCTTCTTATTTTACTAGGTAGTAGGGTTTAACCCGGCCGGGTTGATACCACCGCAATGAATGAAAGGTCAGTCGAAACGGCTATGTAAATAGTTTGTGTGTTCCGTTCAGTTCAGTGTAGCCGGCACGACCGAAGGGAAGCACTGACTTGGCACCTAGATCATCAAGGTGTTATGGGCTGACATCACGGATGTAGTAGGTGATGTAGCCAACAGTGTCAGTTTCCATAAAAAAAAACAGTGGAATTTTTATTTACAATAAGAAAATGGAGTGTCTAAAGGAAATATTTTCAGCTGACTCTGGAACACAAGAAGATAATATATATTTACGTAATATTTACGCTAATCTTAGATTAGCTTAATCAAAGGATTATCCTCCTTCCCGCAATTGGGCATCAACATCGATACTTCATATTTTGTTAAGACATCGTTTAGGCTTTAGAATAGAATATAATGTTTAATAAATAGTACTTCAGCGTAGACGAAAGCCTGGGTTTTAGTTATTTACGTGCAAAATAGGTCAATACGAGTGCAGATAGGTGACGTGGTACCTAGCATGTACATTCATAAATCACCTCTATACAATGAACCCGCTCCCTCTGCTTCAGTATTGGACCTCGACCTAAATAAAACATCCCAGCCTAGAGGTTATACCCGAATGCTTCCCGCTAACGTAACGCGCAAGTAAAATTCGAAATTAATAATTTTATTTCGGTAAATGAAATCAGTCATTTTTGTCTCCGGTTCTATTATTTCTAAAGTATAGTAAGCAATAATGTTCAGTAAATAAAGGGAATAAAGATGATAATTATGAAAAAAAATATTCAAAATATTAGAGACGAACTATTTGTGTCAATTTAATATTCATAGCATTGTGTGTTCTTGCTAATTCTTGTACATTCCGAGTTTCTGAAACTAAATGTTTTTTTATGAATTTTCAAAACAGGGTTAGTCTTTTTTTTTGTATCGTCTTTTCGTCTGTTCGTCAGTGTGTGTTTCACGTTTAGCTATGTATGCATGCATCTATACTATGTAAATGCAATTTGAATGAGAATATTCTGGAATGGTTGCTTTAGATAATGTTAATACGATGAAAGCGTATGCTTATTAGCTGTTTAAAATACTCTGCGAAGTTTCTTACCGGTTCTTCTACGTAGGTGTAATCGAACCGGATAGAACAAATTGTGACAAGTTCGAGTGCAGTCTAACTGCCATATAAATGATCAATAAACAATACAATACAACAATAAAAATATGTCAATTATTAAAATTTTATTTACAACTCGGAGTGTTTTAAATTTATTGAAATCCTTGACTTGAACCTGCTAATTATGACCTAAGCTACTGGAAAATACAAACAGAAAAATTACGAAATATTTAAAAATATTTACATACTAATTTGTGGCATTCTTAATTGAGATAAAATTGCAAACGAAACACAACTTATTTTTCCTTTAAATTTATCATACAGGTATCAATTTATCAAACAGGTACCTATCAAATTGTTGAAATCAAGTCTGTAGGAAATCGTGATCAGGTCATTTATGGTCTCAAAAACATCCATTAAAAATAGGAGTTCCAAAAACAATTAGTTGTTCAAAAAGTTGGTGTTGGGATAATTATGAGAATACCGCAACAAGAGTCACGCAGAAATCATTTCAGAAGTTTGGATCCTGACAGCACTTTTTCGTACATTCATTTGGTCATATCTCCACTTCTAAAAGACCTTGAGAAGGAATATGTGTCTATGATGTGCATGGTTATAACACCAGAAATCGTATGAATATTTAACATGCACCTAGGTTAGAAATTGCAAAGTATTAAATTATTCTTTTTTTTATGGATACGCGAGATACCATGGTTTCAAGATACTTGCTTAAGCATCTTAAACAAAAATTTCCAGACTCTCAAATACTTGTTGATATGATTGTTATTATACGGTACAGAACTTCCTAAATGGTAAGAAATAGAAACAAACAAATATAGTACACTGACGTTTAATTAGAAAAAAGTACATTGGATTTTCTTAACTTACTGATGTTTTTTAAGTTTACTCTGTTATTTATTAATTATACTAATTTTAATTGTTTACGGATTAACAGTAGGTACTGTAGACTTACATAAGTAATGTACTTATGTAAGTCTTCAGTACCTACTGTTAAACCGTAAAAATTTAAAATTAGTATTTCTTAACTTATGTTTTTGTATTTAGGTTTTTTTCCTCGTGGTGGTTTTTATTCTGTTTATTTCTTATTATTACACGGTTTTATTATATTGTGTATGTTGCATATTTTAATTGTTTGAACCTAACTAATTTCTACGAAATGTAATTTTTTTTTTAAATAAATAATTTTGTCTGGACAGAATCATAAAAATAATTTATAAATAGTCCCGAATTATTTAATTAAATATTTTAATCCGATTTCTGCCTGTGAGCAACGTCGTACGTACGACGCTCACCGGATCTAATAATATCGAGATCTTCCGTAACGTTATTAAAAGATTTGAAATGCCTAAATAACATATTGAGATTTTTGTATTGTTTGTTCGGAGTCGACACTGGGGGCGGTCGGTGCCGCGCGTTACGTTACTATGAAAGAAGAGGGTATAGGGTCTTCCGATTATTCCGTCGCGAAAGTTATGTCGTAAATATACTAACAGATGAGAGCGGTTTCAATCCGTCATTCTCTTTCATATGAGGTTTGCTTCTTCTGTTACTTGAAGTTCTTCATACAAAAATCTAAGAAACACTCCGAGTAATATTAGAAAATTATGTATGTATTCCTAATTTAACACCAATTAATACAAATGAGGCACAACAGGCGAGCTTAATGCCGCGAGGCATTCTATTCTAACTAAGAAGAAGTACATGCAGGCAAACAAGAATAGTTTGTGGCAATGTGTAAGTTAGACTGTAAAGAAATATGTACGATATGATAATTGATAACCTACAAAGAAATACCCGCTACATAAATACTTTAAATACGCAATTTCGTTAAATTAATACGTTAATGGAATTAATTTATGTGCTTATTGCAATTTTTAAGTGTTTAGAATTTACGATGCAGTTCAATTCTACTAGTTAATAATTGCAAGTTAGTCATTTTATTGACGTGATGACGTCACGTCTTATAAATTGATGAACACCGGCTGCACGCACGAAGAAGTGTCACGTTCCATCTAAACCTGTGTGTGCAAGCGAGAGCGCGATAGAGTGGCATATACAATAGTAGGAAATACAAAATATATTTCTCCGTCTTTTGCGAGCGATGGTGATGGTGGCAGGGAACGCGGGTTCGAGACCCGCGGTCCCTGCCACCATCACCGACCAGCCAGACGTCTTAACCACGCGGGCCAATCGACCGAATCAATATCGCAGCAAATTTTCTCAACAGTATGTGAAGATTTCATGGAGCGACATCTAGCGTCCACATCTAGCGTCAATAGTAAATGAAATACTTCAGCGGTATTTACTGCAGTTAGGTAGTTGTTGCAACGTTGAACATGTAGATGGCGTTATGTAGGTTTGAGTTTTATATTGATAATTAATATTATTGGCTTTTTAGGTTTTTTAAATATAAATTAAACAAAAATTAATAGTCGTTATTTTCTCATATCTTTTATTAGTTATTATCACATCTTTATCATGTACTTAAATTAATTTTACATGGTAAATATCCGCCGGAACTGATTTTGTATCAGACTTCGCACTTTATATACTTTATGACGTCATCACGTAAAACTATCGTCCGTAAACCGACTTTACAGACAACCAATATTTTTTATTTAATAAAGGCGGATGCACGGCGGATGTTAACTGTGCACCAAATCACGAAAATAATTTCCACCAAAAAGTACTATCATGATCATCATCATCAGCCTGTATGGATCCACTCCTGGACATAGGCCTCTTCCAAGGCACGCCACCACACGCGGTCTTCCGCTCTTCTCATCCATCCCGCCCGCCTGCCCAGCGTGGTGATTAAGGGCATAAGCATAACCTTCCATGGACAACGCCAAAAGTACTATAAAATTGCCGAATCTGGGAAAAAGTTTCAGAGCTTTTCGTTTTCAAATATGGACCCCTTTCGAACCTTGAAGTTACGAAGCCTTATCCTGAAACATCCTATATTATCACTGAGAACAATATTATGTGAACGTTGATAAATAAAATTGGACGATTTTTGCTCAAACTGTACCCACCCACACTCTGCACTCTGCACTCACGCCGCTCATGGTGGCTACTTTTCAATTCCTAAGTGCGTAATAAAATCGAGGACCTCTCTGTAATACTTCATTTTAGCTTTTAGCGGTCCAACGGGACCCTTGAAACGGGAGCCAGTAGCGTAGCGACGGCGTAACTCTAACCGTATCAGTTAGCAAGTCGGAATAAGTTTCAGCGTTTGAATAATATAAAACTGCTTAGAATTTTGCTAGTAATAATTAATAATAACAATGGCCGTATGTATATATATATTTTTTTTATTTTATTTATTCAGTAATCAATAATCATTAATCATACAGTACATTAAGTAAAAAATTGTATAGTGTATTCGCGTGGCGACCCGCCACGCGAATACACTATACAAGTACGCTGCGGGTGCGAGGGAGAATACTGACGAACCGCTGCGGCGGCGACACGCCGAGATCCGCCCCGCGCATTATATGTATGTATGTATTTGTGCATATGTATTCCATAAAACAGGCCATAGATGGCGTGAGTGGCGCTGACCATGACATGGCGATACGGAACCCTCGGTGCGCGAGTTCGACTCGCACTTGGGCGGTTTTATTAAAGCAACTATCACAGAATGAAATCAATAGGAATACAAAAGTGATAAAAGTATTGCCGTTTCTAGTTCTGTCGTCGCACACAAAATATCGTTCATTAGAGTAATGGGTG
Organism: Nematopogon swammerdamellus; assembly: GCA_946902875.1. Lineage (NCBI taxonomy): Eukaryota > Metazoa > Arthropoda > Insecta > Lepidoptera > Adelidae > Nematopogon > Nematopogon swammerdamellus. Next base: position 23,322,529 of record OX336340.1, on the reverse strand, counting down.
CGTTGTTTCTCGATACATTATTTAAAATGAAGCAACAAAGTATTCGGGCGACGTCGTCTCATACCATATTCCCTTTCACTTATTATTTCTTTATCCCGGGGCATAGAGCCGAGAGAAATGTGAGCATAGAAGAAGCATATTAAATTGTACATCGACAATACAAGTGGAAATGAGGGATATGACTCCCTTCTTATATTACTAGGTGGTAGGGTTTAACCCGCCCGGGTTGGTACCACCGCACTGAATGAAAGGTCGGTCGAAACGGCTATGTAAATAATTTGTGTTTTCCGTCCAGTTCGGTGTAGCCGGCACGACCGAAGGGGGCACTGACATGGCACCTAGTTCACCCGGTGTTATGGGCTGACATCACGGACGTTGCAGGTGATGTAGCCAACCGTGTCAGTTTCTATAAAAAAAAAAAAGTGGCGGGTTTATTGTTTATTGTATATTGTTTATTGTATAATTTCATCCATAGTTAGGAACTGTGTGAGGCCGGTACTTATAAAGAAAATAACCCCACTGCGTCTCTCCCCGTGCATGTCGTAAAATCCGACTAAGGGATAAGGACGAGATACAGTGCCACCTCTCACCTTGGTCACAGATTACTTAATAGTTACTTCGTAACAGATAAATCACTCCATAGAAAATGTTCCTACCTTCGGACTTTAATAGCCTACTCCTTCACGTAGCCAATCGTTGCGTGCGAAAATGTGCCTTAACGATCGAGTGTAAAGTGGTTATTGCTTTGCAGCCTTGGTACCGAGTCGTGCAGCAGGTGGGTTTTTGTGCCTCACTTGCTGCTTGATAATTATCATATCCGAATACTTTGCTAAACGTGGTGGTCGCTGTTGTGTTGCAATTTTCCAGAGGTCTTGCAGTACAACACCGATTACTCAAATAAAAGTAGAGAACTATTTAAAATTAAAAACATTAACAAAATTTTTGGGGGTGACCCAGGGGACAATTTTGTGCCCAGTTTTGTGTAGAAAAAAGGGGTTGTCCTCAGGGTAACCAATTTTGTTTTAATTACTCAAAATTCTTTGTGCAGCTTCTTTCTTATTAATCAATCTTGTACCGTGTGGGGCCGGTACTTTAAAAGAATAGCCCCACTGCATCTCTCCCCGTGTATGTCGTAAAAGGCGACTAAGGGATATGACTCCCTTCTTATATTACTAGGTGGTCGGGTTTAACCCGCCCGGGTTGGTACCACCGCACTGAATGAAAGGTCGGTCGAAACGGCTACGTATATAGTTTGTGTTTTCCGTCCAGTTCAGTGTAGCCGGCACGACCGAAGGGAAGCACTGACATGGCACCAAGTTCACCCGGTGTTATGGGCTGACATCACGGACGTTGTAGGTGATGTAGCCAACCGTGTCAGTTTCTATAAAAAAAAAAAGTGGCGGGTTTATTGTTTATTGTATATTGTTTATTGTATAATTTCATCCATAGTTAGGAACTGTGTGAGGCCGGTACTTATAAAGAAAATAACCCCACTGCGTCTCTCCCCGTGCATGTCGTAAAATCCGACTAAGGGATAAGGACGAGATACAGTGCCACCTCTCACCTTGGTCACAGATTACTTAATAGTTACTTCGTAACAGATAAATCACTCCATAGAAAATGTTCCTACCTTCGGACTTTAATAGCCTACTCCTTCACGTAGCCAATCGTTGCGTGCGAAAATGTGCCTTAACGATCGAGTGTAAAGTGGTTATTGCTTTGCAGCCTTGGTACCGAGTCGTGCAGCAGGTGGGTTTTTGTGCCTCACTTGCTGCTTGATAATTATCATATCCGAATACTTTGCTAAACGTGGTGGTCGCTGTTGTGTTGCAATTTTCCAGAGGTCTTGCAGTACAACACCGATTACTCAAATAAAAGTAGAGAACTATTTAAAATTAAAAACATTAACAAAATTTTTGGGGGTGACCCAGGGGACAATTTTGTGCCCAGTTTTGTGTAGAAAAAAGGGGTTGTCCTCAGGGTAACCAATTTTGTTTTAATTACTCAAAATTCTTTGTGCAGCTTCTTTCTTATTAATCAATCTTGTACCGTGTGGGGCCGGTACTTTAAAAGAATAGCCCCACTGCATCTCTCCCCGTGTATGTCGTAAAAGGCGACTAAGGGATATGACTCCCTTCTTATATTACTAGGTGGTCGGGTTTAACCCGCCCGGGTTGGTACCACCGCACTGAATGAAAGGTCGGTCGAAACGGCTACGTATATAGTTTGTGTTTTCCGTCCAGTTCAGTGTAGCCGGCACGACCGAAGGGAAGCACTGACATGGCACCAAGTTCACCCGGTGTTATGGGCTGACATCACGGACGTTGTAGGTGATGTAGCCAACCGTGTCAGTTTCCATTTAAAAAAAAACAGAGTAATCGATGTTGTGCTGCAAGAAATCCGGTTAAAGTGGTCAATTCATTGACACGACGAAATAATTGAATAAAAATCATATACGATCCCTCTAAGTATTGCATTCCTCGATGCATAAAAACGTACATGTTTATAGCGAGGCCCCCGGGGACGTGAGGTATTTCGCAAAAATCCGACAGCCTCCGCCGGGGAGGCTACTATGACATTTATAAAGGAAAATTCGAAGGACTCTTTGTTACCTTTGGGGGGGGGGGCGGGGCAGTGCGGGCGGGGGGGGGGGGTGGTATCGGCGCCGGAAAATTGGCTAAATAAGCCAACGGGGAGGGGGCATATTGATACGAATTTTTGTTTCGAAATAAATAATTCGCCAGAATCGGCGCGGCGATTCGAAAATCGGGTATACCTACACGTCAAATGAGTGCGAGTGAACATATAAATCTGGAAAAATCTCTCAAATTGCACTCGCAGAGTAATGTTGATACAAGTGTTTTTGAGTGCTGGCGCAATAAAGGTGGTATAGCCAAATCGTATTTAGCTTATCTATAAGAGCGCTCATCTTTTAATGTAGGGTTGCCATAAAGGTGCAGGTACTGACCGGGACACTATATCAAAACCTAAGAAAAGTTGGTTGTCTTTGAACGGGGAAATTCAGCACCTCTTCTATGAATATTAAATTAAATTTTAAATGATAGGCATCTTTTACATTTAGTCTTTATTATTAAATTAAATTTAGATGATAGGTAACTTTCTCAGGATGCAATCCATCTCCGTGCAAAAATTTATCGAAATCTGTTCAGCGGTTTAGGCGTAAAAAGGTAACAGAGTTACTACACACTGAGTTAATACAGACAGACAACAGAGTTACTTTCGAATTTATAATATTAGTATTGATAAAACTAACTGGGTTTTGGTTCCCGACCGGGACATTTGGTGGTCAGGCGGGACGACCGGAACTGAGATTTTAAACCGGTAATAAGTCCCGGTGTACCGGGACGAATGGCAACCCTATTTTAATTTATATCCAAAATGTGCCAAAGTGCGACACTCGAGAATTAACCAATCAGTATCAATCATCAATACTATTACTAATAATAAATCTGCAAGGGATGGTCATGGAGAATGTTACTTTGTTTTATGAGATATTGCGTTTGTAGACTCTGTGTATGAAACTAAAATTAAATTGATGATTTTTTTTAAATATTTCCTGTATGTTCGTATGTTCCTCCATAACTCATAAACCGATCATTCGAATTCGATGAAACTTAGTGCAAGCAAATTTAACTATACGTGGCATAGGATAGGCTAAATACAATTCAGTTCCGGTTACGCTACGTTAAACTAGTGCGTATATTTAAAGCATAAAACTATATCTGGACAGGTGGATAGATAGATAGATAGAAATACTTTATTGCTCCAAAAAACATTTAACATAAACACACAATAAGAAATTTACATGAGGGGCAAAGGCGGACTTATCCCTTACAGGGATTTCTCCCAGTCAACCTTTGGATGTTTGAGAGTCGTATGTTGCGAGATATAAGTAGGTAGTAGCAAAATACTTGAGTGTGGGAATGTAAAATATAATATAAGGAAAATAACTATAATATACTATAATATACACTACATATAAGTACATACTAGTTATGTATAAGTTATAAGTACATACTATTAGTGGTGGTACATACTATTATATATGTATGTTATAAGTACATACTATTAGTGGATGTTCCCAGGTATCAAGTCAGCTTAAATTTTGAATGTTCGAAGAATTAAACTATGAACGGAGTGACAGATAATAATGCATATGTCACTCCGTGAAGGAAAACGCCGCTATAGAGTAAAACCTTCGATCATAAAATTTTTTTTCAGTCTACGAGTAAAACCCTCCGGGAGCAGTATCACGCACTGAATTTAGTCTATGACTATGAAAAGAAGCTGGAATCGTGGGTTTAACCAATGACATAATGTAACCGCAAATATCTATGTATAATATATCTATAAGTGAATGTAATGTTCTTTGATATATCTATATACATATAATAAAATCGTAGAGGTAAGAAAGTCTGTACATTGAATGTATTCGGAAAAAAACTAACCAGGGTGGCTTAAAATGAGATACTGAACATGTTAGAACAGTTTTTAAAATTTTTGTTTGTTTGTTTGTTTGTCTGTACGCGCATCACGCAAAAACCACTGAACGGAATTAGACGAAACTTTGTATAGTGGCAGTTTATATGCCGGGTTAACATAATACGTAAAAAAAATTAACAAAAATAAAAAAAAAATAACAATTATAAACATTATTGCGCGTTTAAAATCACGTAGTCCAAAGTAAAGGTAAAAACAATTTTAAATGTCATGTTGACAACAGAGAACTGTCATCACGAGACGTGAGCTGGCCGGTGACAAATTGTTTGATAAATAAAAATAATAATTGAAAGTCGAAGTTATGTCGCTGTCATTGATGCAATAAAATTTATATATCTGTTGCCCGCGGCTTCGCTCGCGTGAAATTCGTATTTAAAAAAAAGAAAGTAAGTAACTAAAGGCGGGCCCGAAGGCGGATCTGCGCTCACGTAAACGATATTCTTTCTCGATGAAAGTAACTAAGGGCGAGGCGAAAGGCGGAGCTGATTTCAGGAAGAAGAAAAACATTCTTGAAGAAAATAAGTAACTAAGGGCGAGGCCGAAGGCCGAGCTCTATTCTGGAAGACCATAAACCTTCTCGAAGAAAGTAAGTAACTATGGGCGAGGCCGCAGGCCGAGCTGCGTTCAGGAAGAAGCTAAACCATCTTGAAGAAAGTAAGTAACTAAGGCGAGGCCGAAGGCCGAGCTACGTTCGGATAATTGAAAAACCATCTCGAAGAAAGCAAGTAACTAAGGGCGAGGCCGAAGGCCGAGCTGCGTTCAGGAAGAAGCTAAACCATGTTGAAGAAAGTAAGCAACTAAGGCGAGGCCGAAGGCCGAGCTACGTTCTGACAAATGATAAACCATCTCGAAGAAAGCAAGTAACTAAGGGCGAGGCCGAAGGCCGAGCTGCGTTCAGGAAGAAGCTAAACCATCTCGAATAAAGTTAATTAATATTAACCTGTACGCTCCCGCGTTATAATATTGAGTTAATTTAATTTAAATTTTATTATAAAGTCCACGCTTCTAACCTCAGCTTCTAACGGCAAATATACCGTGCATCCTAGAACCTCGCGGTTATTCCCGGCTGGATGGCAAGAGGCCCGATGCTAGAGACCTTAGTGCCATGGACTAAGGGTAGTTCTTTGATGTGGGACGCCACTTTTGTTCTCACATTGGCTCCAAGTCACGTTAGGACATCTTCAAGAGCGGCTGGCGCGGCCGAGGCTGGGGCGGAGAGCCTCCAACGCAGCAAATATAGAAATATAATTCAAGATTTCGAATTTGTTGCGTTTGCGGTTGAAACCCTCGGTCCGTGGAGCAGTGAAGCCAAAAGAGGCTTGAGCTGGTTGACGCAACTGGTGTCCCGTCATCAAGGGCTTTTGTACTTCATTCAAAGGGTAAGCCTTGCCATCCAGCGGGGTAATGCCGCAAGTGCTCTAAGAACATTTGAAAATGCCCGTTTTGATAGTTATTTTAATGTTTGTTAGGTAGGTTTAATTCTTTAGTTATTAATATTACTTTTTTATTTATATGAAATAAATAGATTGAGTAAACGATATTATATTCTATCGAAGAAAGGAAGTCTTTAAGGGCGAGGCCCGAAGGCGGAAGAGGGTTTTTGGTTTACCTGAACGCAGCTCGGCCTTCGGCCTCGCACTTAGTTCCTTACTTTCTTCCAGAAGGTTTGTCGTCTTCCTGAACGCAGCTCGGCCTTCGGCCTCGCCCTTACTTACTTCCTTTATTTGAGAAAGGTTTATCGTTTACCTGAAAGCAGCTCGGCCTTCGGCCTCGCCCTTAGTTAGTTACTTTCTTTAAGAAGGTTTATCGATTACCTGAACGCAGCTCGGCCTTCGGCCTCGCCCTTAGTTACTTACATTCTTCTTTGGAATACGAATTTCACGCGAGCGGAGCCGCGGGCTCAGCTAGTTATTAATAAAGAAATCTATAAACTGAACCAATGACGTATCATGTTTAACAGATGATGCAAACATGATGTACAGTAGTACCATGCTGAACATGCACTTGTGTCAATGAAATATTGTTAAAGTAATTGTGTGTTCTTTTTCTTTTATGGAAACTGACACAATTGGCTACGTCACCTACAACATCCGTGATGTCAGCCCATAACACCGGGTGAACTATGTCAGTGCTTCCCTTCATTTCATGCCGGCTATACACTGAACTGGACGGAAGGCACGAACTATTTACATAGCCGTTTCGACAGACGACGTTTCATTCAGTGCGGTGGTACCAGGCCGGGCGAGATAAACCCTACCACCTAGTAAGGTAAATACATAACATCCCATTTCGTCCTTCTTTCCACCTTATACTTAATTAGTTTTAGAATATTTTAATATATTCTTCATTAGGTTATAGTCAATAGTCAAATATATTTATTTCAACGAGCATCAATTTGGATACAATGTATCTATATGCTATAGAAATCGTTATTACAATTTAATCGGGAAAGGTTAATTGAAAGGTTAATTTAATTCTAATTATTTTTATTTTTGTTTCCTTGTATGCATAGTTGATACATCCATTATATATATCACATTTTTGCCTAAGCTGTAAAACTCTTTTTTGTGTCTTACCGTATCTTCAAAACTATTATAGATTTCCAAAAAATCTCATTCTACCCGATTCGACCGCCGCTGTATTACACCTTGACAATACACATACCTATCTACAACATGCGCTATCCGAGGCGTCTGAATTCGAGAGGGGTAGAGTAAGCTGGCGGAGGGCGGGGGTGAGGGGGGTAGGTAAGCGTCTCTGAATACGTCGTCGAACATCCGACGTCTGATTTCTCAGGAGATGCCTTTTGAATAGAGGTCTATGTGCCGCGCGCCGCGCCGACCCAGCAGCGTAGGGCTATATTGGTGTGGAAGAGGCTCTAGCCAGGCAGACAGTGTGTGTTTAGTATATTACTTGCCAGTATATTATTTTTATTTCGATATATATGTATTTATATAGAGATTATAGATATATAGAAGACAAAAAGGTTGTTAGCAAATGTTTGTTCGCTCTAATTGAAAATCCTTTTGTAAATGTATGTAACAGGGTCAAAGACGATTGTTTTTAAACGGAGTACAATTTATTTAAAAATAATACATTAAGTACATTTATTTTAAATAAACAATCCGAAATGTTCTAAATTTCGTTCGGCGAATTAGCCTCAGATACAGAGAGCCAGCGACCTGGGCGCGCTGCGCTGGAGCGACGGTCGATCTCATGTCGAACTGCACATGTTCTTCCTGTAGGCGTACTTTTAATTTATTTTAGTTTTAGTTTATCATTAGCATGTTTGGTAAGTATATCTTGTATTTTCATTAACTGTAAATATGTTTGGACTGTGTAATTTATGTTCCTTTTTCAATCCTCGGAAAAGTTGTAATCCATTTTTTTATGTTTAATAGATTTTTAGATTTGGCTTCCGGAAATATAACTTCAGAACAATATGTGTGCAACATTTCACATTGTTTGAATATATTGTTGTTCAATAATTGTATTGTAAGATTAGAGAAAAAACATATATGTAATCTAACTATAGCAACTATAGTCTGGTGACCGACGCGCCAAGTCTTTCTTTTTTCAGCAAATAGGCCTAGCCATTCAAAGGGGCAACGCAGCCAGCGTATTGGGTACTGTGGCGGAGTCGGAGGAATTGGACGAAGTTTTTTACTTACAGTAATCTTAAATGTTAGTATTTAGTTTTTTTTATTTATTTATTAGGTTAATTTTATCAATGTTATACATTTGTTAGTTAGGTTTTAATTATTTAGTTATTAGTATTTATTTTTTATATTTGATGAAAATAAATGGTTAAAGGAAATATACGAAAATCAAGCATTAAAAAAATAAAAAAAACTACAGCATGTTCAACTAAATAAAATATTGCAAAAAATAAACAGTTCATTTAAATTTTTTTTTTCTAAGCCTATTCCATGTTTTACATGCACCCGGCGGCCGAGATTCACGCCACCTATTTCTTCGAAAAGTTTTCCTTATATTAAGCCGAGTTAAGGGCGGACTAATTTTCGCTCAAATTTAGCAAATTTCATTACATTAATTAAGTAAGAGACACCGACACTTATCTCAGATTAGGGCGAAGTTACCATTCAGGCTTGCGTCTTTCGGCCTCCTCCTGTGGGGTTAAAAATGTATGTGCGGTTCCTTTTTCAGATTTTGTGAACCTAAGACTGTTTTTGTTAATTAATTAGAATGTTCACTATACACACGAACAGGGACAGGGAAATTAAATTATGTTGCCCCCAGAAAATCTATATACACATTCCTAATTTCATGAAGATCGCATATCTAGATCTAGAACCACTGCAACACCTTAAGGATGTCGGCTCCCTAAGTGTGTTCTATCGCTTATTCCATGGGGAGCGCTCGGAGGAGCTGTTTAATGCGATCCCGCCGTCCCCTTTCCATCTCCGCACCACGCGCACTGGGCAGTGATTGCATCCCTACACGCTGCACTTACCGCGGATGCGTACCAATCGGTTCTGCAGACTACAGAACCGGTAAACTCTGGAACGCTCTCCCTGCCCATATATTTCCCCCCAAATAAAGTCTCGGGTCTTTCAAGAGGGGCGTGAATGGGCACCTGTCCGGCCGGTATGGCATTCGCAAACCCCGTATACGACTGAATGTCCATGGGCGTCGTTAGACACCTTATGGGTGTCGCAGCGCCATATGTCGCGCTGTCAATAAAAAATCAATAAAAATAAAAAATAAGCCGTTTAGGAGCTACAGGCTGTGACAGACAGACAGACACTTTACCGATTTTATGCGGGTCCTACCAGCGTCACTGGCTACGGAATCGTAAAAACCGGCCAAGTGCGAGTCGAACTCGGGCACCGAGGGTTCCGTATCGCCATGTCATGGTTAGCGCCACTCGCGCCATCTATGGCGCGTTATGAAATACTTTATATTATTTCAAATTCATGATTAGTTAAAATGCTTCATACTCTATTCGGTGGATGGCGCGCGCGCACACACTTTTTGGTTTCTTCTATGGGGTTCCAATTTTTTACTTTTCAAATTTTTATTATTTGTTATTATATCGGCCATATTAACACATAATCTGTGAAAATTTCAACGGGCTACCTATTACGTTTCAAGAGATACAGCCCTCGGACAGATGGACGGACGGACGGACAGACAGACAGACATACGGCGGCGTAGGCTTAGTAATAGGGTCCCGCACCGGATACGGAATCGTAATAAATAGAAGCTCGACACGGGACATTCCTCCGAGTCCAGCATGAAAGAGATAAAGCTTTGATGAACCAATAAAATGGTTTACAGTCCACTCGGCGTGAGTAGGTCCTTAGATCACATTTCAAAGATACAAGACGACGACGTAAACAGTTCGTTTGATCGACATTCTTTTCGGCTCGTGTCATAGGATGGAGATAGTCCAAAAAGAAGTGTGTGTAAGTGGAATTAGTATGAAGTTCTTGCAGCGCAACACCAATTACTCTGATTACCACGATAGACAAGATTCAGCGTGTGCGGCATGTGTGTATGTATTTCAATATTTTCTCTAGGAATTATAAAAATGTTTTTTTTTTTTTTTAATCCGGTATGGATGGCTGAGTCGGAGGGGCCAAAGCGCATGCTCCGACCAGCCAATTTCACCTCCGAGAAGGTAGGTGCGATACCGGAGACTTCCCTGGATTGCTGGCTATTCTGGACTAGAGGAGAACACAACCGAGGTTGCTATGCGGCCATCTTACATCCAGTACGGTGGTAGCAACCCAGTCGGCTACAATTTGAGCCTACCACCTAGTAAAGGGCAAGGGAAGGGACCTACAGTTTTACACCGGTTCCGAACGGTGAAGCAGCAGGTGTAGGAATGCACGTAAATTTTTTCGTCAGAAAAAACTCATTGGTACACGCCGACCGGATTCGAACCTCGGACCTCCCGCATGAGAAGCCGATGCCCAAACCACTCGATAGGGCGCCGCCGTCTTGCGGAGATTTCGGGGGATACCCGTGCTGGATACTTCCTGCCTGATGCAGGGCATCAGCATGTCTGTACAGGTCGCTGCGCTCCTATACAAACTCTTTGGAAATAAAGTATATTACTTTTAAAAATATTAAAATCCTAAAAAAAATGGACATTACCACATCAATAATATTTTGGCCAGACCATTGAATAAAATAGTAGATATACCAATTGATGGTATTCCCTTTATCTACATACCATACATATTCATGTATATGTGTAATTGTACATAATATGTATGTTTGTATATAATGTAATTTTATAATAAAATAAATCGTCAGTCTGTCTTTTCTCTTATAATTCGAAAACGACTCAACACTTTAAAATGAAATTTCCGTACAAAAGTTAAAAAAATTGCAGCAATCAGTCTGAGATATCTGCTGATGGCATTATAATTATATGATCACGCTGCTATACACAGGGCCATACATACATATATGCATGTGTCTGAAGTGATCAAATCCAGAGACAAACTTTAACGCGAGCAGTGCCGCGAGCACGCGAGCAGGTTATAAAACATCAGCCGAAGTTCACACACCAGCACGTCTATTCTTGTAAATTCGGCGGAATCAGCGCTGTTGTGGCGCTGAGAGCCACTTACCAAAGCGGCTCTCAGCGCCACATCAGCGCTGATTCCGCTGTCAGAATTTACAAGAATAGACCTGCTGTCTGGGAACGTGTACTATGAAAACTTGCCTCCTTCCTTGCCAAAGAAAGTTATTAAAGCTCGTACGTAATAATTATTGTACAAGTATAATGTTGCAATATCGGCGAACTTGCGAACATCGTCCCGACAAACCCCCGTTACCCGCCTAATTAAAAGTTTTCACTTCACAATAATTGTTAATCTCAAGCAAGTCTTAGTTACAAGGCCCGTTTCATGTCCAAGAGTTTTGGCCTTTTGTGAAAATGTTGGCGTTAGTAGGAAAAACATTTTACGAAAACAAAAGCTTACGCATCACATCATCACAGAAATAGAGGCTGTAGGAAAATAATTAAACTAATAAGGTGTCTACTTGAAAATGTTAATTAATTATTTTTGTTGGCTGTTAGACCGTAAAGCAATAGGCACAACGTGACAGTTGGTACCACCGCACCGTACTGGATGTAATATGGCCGCATAGCGTTCCGTCCACACTGCACTACCAAGCTGCACTAACGGTAGTACTGTTTGGAATTTTTTGTCCCATCTGCACTACTGCACTACCAGCTGTTAAACCGGTAGTAGTGCAGTTGAGAAAGAAAAAGTAAGGCTCTTTATAATTCCATTGTGCACTACTACTCAGTAGTGCAAAAGGGAAGAAATAATTCCATACGACACTACCGGTTTCGCAGCTGGTAGTGCAGTAGTGCAAACGGGACAAAAAATTCCAAACAGCACTACCGGTAGTGCAGCTTGGTAGTGCAGTGTGGAAGGAACGGCCGCATAGCAGCCTAGGCTGTGTTCTCCTCTAGTCCAGTATAGCCAGCAGTCCCATGGGAAGTCTCCGATATGGCACCTACCTTCTCGGAAGTGATATTGGCTGGTCGGAGCATGTGCTTTGACCCCTCTGACTCAGCCACCCATAACGGATTACATAAAAAAATGCACTGTAAGCACGCCGGACGTAACCATCGATCAACGAATTGTAGCAAGTTATAAATATGTAGAATATTTAAATTATACTTATCCTTCCTTACCTTTAATAAAATCCAACGTCTGCTTTCTGTCTGTATGTATGTCTGTCTGTCCGCTTATAACTCGAGAACCACTGAACTGATTTTAATGCAGTTTGCTTCTACGGATAGCTTGGTTCTTCCCATCAATTTATGAGAAGTCAAATATGAGAGCGGGCGGAGCCGCGGACACTGCTAGTCCTTCCTTACCTATAATAAAATCCAACGTCTGTTTTCTGTCTGTCTGTCTGTCCGCTTATAACTCGAGAACCACTGAACCGATTTTAATAAAACAAAATTCTACGGATAGCTTGATTCTTCCCATCAATTATAGGCTACTTACTATCACGCTAAATAGCTTATGAGGTTAGCAGTGAAGTGAAATATGAGAGCGGGCGGAGCCGCGGGCACAGCTTGTTATTTAATAAAATTAAGTTCCGGTTACGCTAAGATGTGGCTCTCATACAAACCAAATTGTTCCACGCGCCGAAATAAAAGTACGGTAGGTAGCGGGCTAACTTACTTTCTTCTTATTAAATACGAATTTCACGCGAGCGAAGCCGCAAGCAAAAGCTATTAAATAATAAAAATTATTTCCATGAAATAAATATACTTAAAGGGATTCGGTGCTTCATTGTATTCTCCCCGAGCATGGCTTACACGTGCGAGTAGCTTGCACAAACACGATGGCAACCTCTACTCCACAGAATGTCTTATTCAGAAACTAATTTCAAGTAGGCACTTACTGCGCATAATCCCCCCCCGAGCAAGCTAAGCTTTCCAATTAAACACTAGACGAGCGGAGAGCAGTGCGCATTATAATACATAGCTTGTCTACTTTATGTACTGTGCACACTGTGCAGCACGCCTGTTTACAATATGGAAAATTACAAATTTAAAAAACCCCCGACCCTTAAAAAGTCAAAAATAATTACCGCTAAGTAAATTCCCGCGCAGCTCTGAGTTTTTATATTTTACTTACTTAGCTTATTTATTTACTTATATTTTATTTACTTTATTTCTTTACATTTCGGCGCACTGGGCAGGGATTGCATCCCTACACGCTGGACTTACCGCGGATGCGTACCAATCGATTCTGCAGATCTTTCCTCTACAGAACCGGTAAACTCTGGAACGCTCTCCCTGCCCATATATTTCCCCCCAAGTACAGTCTCGGGTTCTTCAATTCGTGAATGGACACCTGTCAGGCCGGCATGGCATTCGCAATCCCCGCATACGACCGAATGTCCATGGGCGTCGTTAGACACCTTATGGGTGGCTCGGCGCCATATGTCGCGCTGTCAATAAAAAAAAATTATAATAAATTCCTCCGACTTCCTTCCAGCAAATGGAAATTATTTTTGACTCTTTAAGGTTCGGGGTTTTTTTTATTTGTAATGTAACGTTTGAAAAAAGTATTTTTTACATGGAATCCATATGTAATGTCTTACCCACAGAGCAAAAAAGTCCGGTCTTGTCGCCCGGTGCGCCAGCTGAAAGCCATTTTCGTGCCTGCTGTTCCTGCGATCCTGCGGAACCACTCCTTGAAGTGATAAATGATGTTTTGGTGGTTTAAAAAAAAAAATAACTAGGGTTAATATATAGAAGATGCGTCGCGTGCTTTTAGGTGGTTATAAAAAAAACTAAACACCCTAATAAAATTTAAACACCCTAACATTGCTTAAAAAAGAAAAAAAAAACAAAAAGATTTTGTGGGATTCGAACCCATGGTCCAAAAAATGCAAACCCTACACGCTTACCACTGAGCTAACAAGTTACTTAACCGACCAAACGAATATCGGCTTCTATTGGTTCGCTCCGGGCGAAGGAGTAGGAGTGAAGGAACAGCAGGCACGACAAAGGCTTTCAGGTGTCGTACGGCTTGTCGCCGAACGCGGGCGGTGTGGCCCGATCGTTGTTCTGTGGTCTTACCCGTGCCATTTGCAAAAATCGACCGTCATTGTTAATGTACTTTCGGCATACCACTATCTCACGAACCGCTCAACCAATCCCAGCAAACCAGGTGTCAGGTGATAGAGTCACTCGGCCGCCTTCCACCTATGGACCGATTTGGATGCGGTTTTTTATTAGAAAGCTGGTTTAATCGGGATGGTTCTTTGCTATGTTTGTAATCATGTAATTAAATAATATTAAAATTATTTATCTTAAATTCTATTTATCTTATTTTTTAAAAATGCTTCAAATAAAAGTTTTAATATTACCTTGGGTACCGTACGTAAAGCAGGTACCGTGTGGGGTCGGTACTTAAAAAGAATAGCCCCACTGCATCTCTCCCCGTCGCATGTCGTAAAAGTCGACTAAGGGATAAGAAAATTCGTCAGCCTCGGTAGCTCAGTGGCGCGGTTGGTTAGTCAACTGTTATTAAGAAACGCTGAGCGCGGTCAGTGATTGGATGGGTGACCGCTCGACCGTTGGAGGCTGACCGTGGTTCGGATTCCACGTTAAACTGTAGGTCCCTTCCCTTCTTACCTTACTAGGTGGTAGGGTTTATCCCGGCCGGGTTGGTACCACCGCACTGAACGAAACGTCGCACACTATACGATTTTTGCTCAAAACATGGTCATAATTCATATGATATGTTTTTCGTCATCATTTAATATTAATATTACTTTATTAGTTATATAAAAATTAATCGATCACTTTGCTGCTAAGTATAGGCCTCTCCCGTAGCCTCTGCATCAGTATATACGGTTTCTCTTCCTTTAATTCTTAAAATTTATATAAATGCTTGAAATATGACTGAATAATTCGTTGTTAATTTAAAATTAATTAAGTAGGTATAAAAAGTCAGCCTTATTGTCGTAAAACATTTATTTCTCTCCTATATACAATTTACCTGTGGTAAGGGAGAAGAAAATAAATATGTATTACGATTACGTACCTACATTTTTTTTTATGTACATACTTCAATAAAATATCATTTTGTTTATAAAGTGTTTAATGCAAACAAATACAAGTAAAATTATTAATAATTATTAACAAACAATAAAATAAAAAGTAATAAACTATGTTACCTAATCAGATTGTTCTACTTTTATCGGTCACATGTGTATGTTGAGTATTTTTTAATATAATAGGTATCTCGTAAATCCTTAGTTTTGGAAATCCAGCTTGTTTTGGTACTAGACATAAATATATGAAATAGTTGTAATCGTGTATAAGACATCCCGCCACCAGTGCACGAAACCGCGGCGCGTGCAACTACGGGCGTACCTGTAACAGAAAAACACAAACCCTGTATAAAGCGCATAAAATCGCATTGATATTATTAACGATCCAAGAAGACCACGAGGATATCTATAACGTGTGATAGTTGAATTGATGGAACTCGATGGAACACACTACTAAAACTCTCGTTGAACATATGTACTTTGGTATTTTTTTTATATAAACTTTGGAATATTTTTTTCATGGGTACATGACTGAATTTTTAAAAGATTTGGTTTTTTATATCAATGTAGTAAAGTATAAATACCTTCAAGTGTGATGTCTATGATGTCAGTTCACTGCACTTTTATTAAGATAATTAGTTGCGTATGCGCGCGGCGCCACATTTGCACTCGCGCTGCTCTACCTAGTTCGACTATCTGTGGAAACGATACGCAAGCGCTTCGGGCCCGGAAATGAGTGGGGGAAATTCGAGCGACTATTGCTCGACCGAGTTAACTTGACTTTGTATAGGATTTCAAAATATTGTTTTTCCATTTTTGACCAACCTTCTCCATACTGATCGTATAGTGTGCGTCGGTCGAAACGGCTATGTAAATAGTTCGTGTTTTCCGTCCAGTTTAGTGTAGCCGACATGAAATGAAGGGAAGCACTGACATGGCACCTAGTTCACCCTGTGTTATGGGCTGACATCACGGATGTTGTAGGTGATGTAGCCAACCGTGTCAGGTTCCATAAAAAAAAAAAAAAAAAACCTTAAAATTTTTTTTTTATTAAATTGTTCCGACAGAAACACAGATCTAGCATGAAGTAAACATTTTACCCTATGCTAAACCGCTATGAAGCAATAGTTCGATTACTTTAATAAGCGAGTCAAAGAGTTTGGTTGGATAGCCCGCGCTCCCCGCCTCGCGCGGCCGCCGCGGTGGGTTACGATCTCTGTGATGGGAGTCGAGACTCACTAATAGAAGACTGGAATATTATCTCGGTATGGTTTTGGGCTGTACGTTATTTCCTCGTATGAAGGGCTGAGCATATTGTATTAATTCAACTCAATACTCTTATTTAACCGTATAATCAGTTAAAATATTTTATAATTCCGTCCAGTTCAGTGTAGCCGGCACGACCGAAGGGAAGCACTGACGTGGCACTAAGTTCACCGGGTGTTATGGGCTGACATCATGGATGTTGTAGGTGACGTAGTCAATCGTGTAAGTTTCCATAAAAAAAAATTTTAAAAATTAAAAAAAAATATTACAGAGAGGATAATTGGCACACACACACACGTACACATACCACACGCTGTATCCCGAGAATCGGAGTAAGCAGTGTAATCGAAGTTGTGCTGCAAAAACTCTGGTAAGTTACAGCATAAAACCGACCACTCTACGTTTAGCAATGAGCAGAACATTCTCAAGCAGCAAGTAAAGCACGAAGACCCACCTACTGCTGAGTCGGTGGAAGGACCGCGACAAGGTGAGAGGTGCCTAGTCTGCCGCCCTTTAGCACGGCATCTCGCCCTTATACCTTAGTCACCTTTTAGGACATGCACGGGGAGAGATGCAGTGGGCTATTCTTTTTAAGTACCAACCCCACACGTTATAAATAATATTAATATCTCTAAAAGAGATGTCCTATGTAAAGTTAATAGCTATCTCACTTAGCGAATTGCGCAAGAAACCGCTAACTAGGGGGGCGGTCACACAATGACTGGTGAAAAATAACCGCTCCTAACGACTCTTCCCGTGGACAAATTAACGGGCTTTAAGCTGAAGCAATTAAAAGTTTACAGCTTCGAGAGGATTTATTGCATTTTACACCATGGGAAATTTGAAATATTCAGTGTGAATCGTTTTATAAACTTCTTGTTGTTCAGAAAACCCCTAACGGCAAGGTAATATTTTACATTGTTTTATCTTTATTTTATGTTTTTTTTATAATTACTTTTATGTTTTGAAAATAGACTAAAAATGTTTGTAATTTTACAAACTTTAATTTAATTTTTTTTAACCTTAGTGCATCGACACAGGTGAAAGCCCAGCGGTGCACTCGGGCGGGACATCTATCAAATGTGGTTTTGTTTTCTGTGTCGACTCTTTCTTTTCTAAACCTTTTGTGATAGACATAAGAAAATGACATACATACATACATAGCGTCACGCCTGTTTCCCGGGGTAGGCAGAGACAACGTATCTCCACGTGCCACGATCCTGACACACCTCTGCCGCCTCTTCCACTCCCATAATGTTCTTCATGCATGCTCGTCGGTTACGGGTACTAAGCACTTGCCCCTTTTTGAGCACATGCCCGATCTGGTCCAGGTACGTGCGTCTAGGGCGACCCTTCCCGACTCTTCCACTCACATTTGCTTCATAAATTTCTTTCGTTAGTCTCCTATCATCCATTCTTCCAACATGACCGAAACACCGAAGCATCCCTTTCTCAATCCTTGTCACTATATCTTCTTTCAACCCACAGCGCTCTCGCACTACACTATTTCTCAATCTATCTTTCATTGTAACTCCGCACATACTCCTCAACGCGCGCATTTCCACAGCATTAATCCTGCTTTCATGCTTCGTCTGCCATGCCCAACTTTCACTCCCGTAGATAAGTGTAGGGGCCAGCACTCCACCATGGACAGCCAAACGTGCCCTAGTTGACATGCTTTGGCTGCTCATAATAGCGTGCAACGCCCCATTCACTTGGTTGCCGGCTTTCACTCTCTTTTCTACATCTCCTTCACATTTTCCATCACGCGTGAACATATTCCCCAGATATACGAAAGAAAATGAAATTGTTACTATCCTTCTAAACAATAAATCAATTTGGAATTTGGAATAATCACCTTTTCGAGATGACGCGTATTCGAAAACACAGTGGATTTTTGCTGGTTCTAAAAAAAAATACGCTTTTTAGAGCTTGCACCCTTTTTCACAAAGAGACATACAAACATGCTGTAAATCAGTGTCGGTGGACCGAACAAGAACTCGGGGTAAGCAGAGTAATCGGGTTGTCCTGCAAGAACTCTGGTGAATTACAGCACAGCAACGACGGGACCACCACTTTTTACCCGGCTATGTCTGTTCAACTGTTGCTTCACAGAGCCTAAACTAGTAAACCTATTTTAACAAATGAGGTATTGCTGGCGGTGGGAAAGGGGCGAGAAAAGGATGACGCGACGCTGGCTCACCCGATGCGGCGCAGAGGCGCGCGCGGGTGCCTGCTCGGCTGCTTCTCCCGTTCCCACCGGGTTGGGGCTGCAGCACTCGCCGGAGACTCCGGCGCGACCGCACTAATAGCCGCGGGGGGTGCGCTCGACCGCAAACACGCGAAACGCGACGTTGGGCTCGGCGGGAGCGCACAGATACGCACGGCGTATTCAAAATGGTTTTGAGAAGCTCGCTGATTGTCCGTTTTCCGACGCGGGAGAGCACGGCTCGTCGTTCCCGGACGCCGGTTGATGGAGATCTCGTAGAATTTTCCACCAGCGACGGGTAGGTGAAAAGGAAATAATTTGGTTGGGAGGACAGGTGGGTACGCAGGAAAAATTTTAATACCCGCGAGATTGGAATGCACTGTCTCTCATTGAGCAGAGATCAACCAGCTGGACTAAGCACGATGGTTCTCGTGAATTTTTGTTTCTTCAAACCTCTGCCCCTTAGAGTCACCTTTTACGCCTTTTTAGGGTTCCGTATCCGCCGTACGGGACCCTATTTCTAAGCCTACGGCGTCTGTCTGTCTGTCAGTCAGACCGTCTGTCTGTCCGAGGGCTGTATCTCTTGAACCGTAACAGGTAGCCCGTTGGAATTTTCACAGAATATGCGTTATTATGGCCGATATAACAACAAATAATAAAAATAAGAAAAGTAAAGAATTCACGGGGGTCCCCATACAAGAAACTAAAAAGTGTATGCGCGCCATCTACCGAAAAGAGTATGAAGCATTTTAACTAATCATGAATTTTAACTAATATGAAGCATTTCATAAAACACGCCATAGATGGCGTGAGTGGCGCTGACCATGGCATGGCGATACGGAACCCTCGGTGCGCGAGTTCGACTCGCACTTGGCCGGTTTTTTTAATTCAAAAACATACGTACATCTTTGTTTATCTTGTCTTTATCTAAAACGCCAAGATCCCGTAAGAAGGTTCGCCTTGTCCCTACCCACCGCGCAGGAAGGAGGCCGCTGTACGTATCAGGGTGAATTTGCAATTTTGTGTAATGTAATTGAAAATGTTCGTGCTCTGTTACACGGTGGATTGTGATTTTTCTTCTGTTTGCATTTACAAAGAAGACGGCCCTGGGTGTAAAGGTCGCGTTACACGTGAGCGTGCGTTCATGCGGGTTAGTGTCTTTAACTAAGTGGCTTTTATTTTATATTGGAGTTCTATTAGGGTTTCGTATCTATACGGAAGCCTATTACATAGTGCCGTCTGTCTGTATGTCTGTCCGTCCGTCCGTTCGTCCGTGCTGGGTTGAATGTGTTTTATAATGGCGGATATGCCATGAAATAAAAATAAAAAGTTAAAAATGGGGGGTCCTGTGCAAGAAAAGTGTTAAGATTAAATTGCTACATATTGACGCCACTAAATAACAGATGGCGCCATAGGTAGTTTGCAATGCGAGCAGACAAAAGATAGGCGGATATGGTTTTTTGATAGGTATGGTATAGCGGATCTACGGAACCCTCCGTGCGTGAGTAAACCTTGCGCTTGATCGTTTTTTTTTCAGTAGGCAACAGAAAAACAATTTACATGTAAACAAACATGAATTAATTACAAATTTACAATTTTTTCAATGTAATGTGTCGGTCGAAACGGCTATGTAAATATGTAGTTCGTGTTTTCCGTCCAGTTCAGTGTAGCCGACATGAAATGAAGGGAAGCACTGACATGGCACCTAATTCACCAAAGTGTTAAGGGCTGACATCACGGATGTTGTAGGTACCAACCGTGTCAGTTTCGGGTTAGTACGATCGCACTGAATGAAAGGTCGGATGAAACCGCTATATAAATAGTTCGTGTTTTCCGTCCAGTACAGTGTAGCCGACATGAAAAAAAAGCACTGTGCCGACCGGTCCATAAACCCCATAATAAAAAACAAAACCAAATCAGTAAATATACGAATACGTTCGAAAGTACACCTCTTTCTCGAACAGAAATTTATATTTTGTCATTTTCATAATTCGAATGCTCAAGTACATACGCAGGATACTTCGGTCCCGACTGGCCGCTGGTGATGGATTGGAGCAAAACAGAAGCCGGCGGAGGCGGTGGCGGGGGTGGGGCGGGATCGGGGGTGGGATATGTTTCGTTTCTGTGTTTTTGTTTCCTTTCTACCTTCCTGCGCATACTCCATACCTGGCTAATACAGCCATGATAAACACTTAACGCCCATTCCTGCCTACGCTAGCGTACATACTACCCACTGGGGTTCAAGAGAGAGTAGAGTATTTTTTGTCTATACCCAAATAAATACAAAAGGAATGGAATGTATTTTCAAATAAACTAATACATTCATATAGAACATCACGATAAATTGTATAACTTTCTAAATAAAATATTGAACTTTTAATAATACGAAGTTTTGCCGGTTCTTCTTCGTGGGTGTAAGCTCTGTCGACTGCGCCATTGGTCCCTCGGCACAGCCACCCATGTTACATAAAAAAATCGAACCGGATACGTCAAATGGTGACAAATTCGAATACAGTATTACTGTCATAATAATGCTTAATAAACAATAAACAATAAACAACAATATAATTTATTATATTATCTAATGTCTAAACTCTATACACGTTGTATAGAATTAAATTGTTCATGAGTATGCAATATATCAGCTAATTACAAATTATAATAGAAATTAAAATTACCTATTCAAGTAAATGGATTGCATATAAGTTATTTGTTTTTATTTTCATTCTTTATTTCGTTCCTGAAGACA
This sequence comes from Nematopogon swammerdamellus, assembly GCA_946902875.1. Lineage (NCBI taxonomy): Eukaryota > Metazoa > Arthropoda > Insecta > Lepidoptera > Adelidae > Nematopogon > Nematopogon swammerdamellus. The sequence continues at coordinate 23,301,212 of OX336340.1, read as the reverse complement.
TTGACTTTTTCTCGAAGCCTGAAGATCACACTTTACTGCTGATATTTTGGTTCGAAACAAAGAATAGCAATCGAGGGATTTTAATTTGAGAATACATGAAATCAAAGCTAATATTTTGATGAGACCTGTATGAAATGAAGGGAAGCACTGACATGGCACCTAGCTCACGCGGTGTTATGGGCTGACATCACGGATGTTGTAGGTGTGTAGCAAACCGTGTCGGCTTCTATAATAAAAATGACAACAAACAAATTTATGTTTTCTACTAGCTTTTGCCCGCGGCTTCGCTCGCGTTAAATTCGTATTTAAAAAGAAGAAGGTAATGAAGCCCGCCACCGTACCATTATTTTGTTTGACGCGCGAAACAATTCGGTTTGTATGAGAGCCACATCTTAGCGTAACTGGAACTGAATTTTATTTAGCCTATCCTGTGTCCCGTAAAATTAAATATGCTTGTACTACGTTTCCTCGAATTATAATGATCGGTTTAAGAGTTATGGTGGAACATAATATATACATACAGAAAAGATTTCTAAAAATCATCAATTTAGTGTTAATCATACATGTGAGTCTCCAAACGCAGTATCTCATAAAAAAAAGTAACTTACTCCATGACCATCCCTTACAGATTTATTCTTAGTATTGATGATGATATTGATTACGAGAATGTAGATATTTCAATTATTAAATCATTATAAGAATATTTATATAATTTGTAGCATATTACACAATATGCCTACATTTATAAAATAATATTCATTTATTAATTTACACGGAGCTTTTGGCCCGCCATTTCACAAAGCGCGGACGGCTAAATGCCCTTTGTTGGCAGACAATGTTATTACGGGGCCGAAATCGCGAAACGCTCTTTAATCCCACTTGATGCTATTCCAAAACAAATTCCCCTCCAATAAACGCTTCTCTTCGAAATTCGCGTCGCCGCAAAACAAATTGTTTCGCGAATACAAACATTTTGAGCTCAATTTGACCAGAACAAATGTGCGTAAGCTTCTTACAATGCGGGCGCGAGGACGGAGGCCGAGACGGAGGCTTCAGTCGATGGTGTCACCGCAACTCGGAGGTTTTGCGGGAACATAAAAAGGCTATTTGTTGGAGCCTCTCTTCCAATTTTATTTCCCGCTCGCACCCCTCGGGAAGGCAGCGAAGCCTTTCGATGCGTTCGCTGAGAGAACGCTGGGAGGATGTTTCATATAAAACATTTCACGCGCTTCAGATACTGAAACATAATTCCACATAGAATTTTTTTTTTATTTTATGAATACTGACACTGTTAGCTACATCACCTACAACATCCGTGATGTCAGCCCATAACACCAGGTGAACTAGGTGCCATGTCAGTGCTTCCCTTCATTTCGCGCCGGCTATACACTGAACTGGACGGAAAAACACGAACATAGCCCTTTCGACCGACGCGACGTTTCGCTCAGTTCGATGGTACCACAGAGCATGAAATGCGCGCGCCCGCCCCTACTAAAGGCGCCGTGAGCGCGATTTCTCTACAAGGCCGTTGAAGCCTGTGGGCGTGGCCTATGACTTACATATGTGTGTTGTGCGTGTGCCTAACTTGCTCCTCTTTGAGTGTAGTGTCGATACTAGCACACACACACACATACGAAGTGCTAGCAGCTCAGCGTACGGTTATTGGGTTTCAAATAGCATCGCTTAGGGCGCCTCTAGTAGGGGGCGCGGGCGGTAGGTATCTGATGCTCTGTGGGTGGTACCAATCCGGCCGGGATAAACGTGAGGTAATAATGGTATAATTTTTTTATTATGTTTAGCTTTATATGCATCTACTGTCGTTATAGATTTCGTGATCAAGGTATCACGAGATCTAATCGTGATTTTTTTTTTAATATACATTTTTAAACATCATTGACACATAGTACTTTCTGAGAATATTGGAAGTACGACATGTGGCGCCGAGCCATCCATAAGGTGTCTAATGACGCTCATGGACATTCGGTCGTATGCAGGAGTTGCAAATGCCATGCCGGCCTGACAGGTGCCTATTCAAATTAGGTGGTATGCTTTTTTATACAAATAGACGAAAGGAGATGGTCAAGGGTATCTCTTAACATAATGACTTCCTTTATTTTTATACCATTGTTTAAAAGGTATGTGATAATTAAATGTTATTATCCATATATTCCCCAATTCCCCCACGCCGCCCTCACCACTTCCCCACTTCCCCATTTCCCCCACCCCGCCCTCACCACTTCCCCATTTCCCCCACCCCGCCCTCACCACTTTTATACGACTTAATTACCTAATATTCTGTAAATTATTCTACGTTATATATAATATAATCTTACATATTTTAGTGGAAATATGTTTATATGCGTAATACTTGACTTGTGTTTTTTGTAATGTTGTTTCGGCTAGGCTGTCTATTTCCCAAATAAAGTAAATAAATAATAAATAAAATAAAATAAAGAAACACAAGCACAGCATACAGAATCTGTATGGACATGAAAGTGTAGATAGAGTGAGATGTTAAAAGCGACAATCGAAGCCTGCTGGAGTACCTACACCCTACAGCGACGTCGCCGCCTCTCAGAAAGCTTCACAAATTACGCTTTTTGAGGTTTCAGTCTTTGTAAAATATTTCAACTTTTGTTTCAATAAGCTTTCCGGCGGCGGCGGGCCGGTTCGATAGTAAGTCTTAAGTATAACAATTTGTTGGAATTTTAATAATACAGAATTAATCGCTTTATAATTTTTTTATTCTTTTTTAGGATTCCGTATCCGTCGTACGGGACCCTATTACTAAGGCTATCCGTCTGTCTGTCTGTCTATCTGTCCGAAGGTTGTATCTCTTGAACCGTAATAGGTAGACAGTTGAAATTTTCACAGAATATGTGTTATTATGGCCGATATAACAACAAATAATAAAAATAAGAAAAAGTTAAAAAATCACGGGGTCCCCATACAAGAAACTAAAAAGTGTATGCGCGCCATCTACCGAAAATCGTATGGAGCAGCGCTGCCCATGACATGGCGATAAGGAACCCTCGGTGCGCGAGTGCGACTCGCACTTGGCCGGTTTTTTTTTCTTGTCCAGTGATGAAGTGAATGAATTAATATCTGCAAATAAAAAATATAATGCTTAAAAACTCATTAATCGTCTTGGCAGCTTTTCCAGGTAACAATTTAAAAGGCCAATTATTGGAAAACGCTTCCAAATGAACGTAGGTTTTTAGCTTTTCTTCGTATTTGTATTACTGTTTTTATTTTGTTTTTTGAACAACGTAGAATAATTTTTATTTATATGGAAACTGACACGGTTTGCAGTTTTGCAGTCTCTTCAGAAGTATTCTAGACATCAATACTAATAATAAATCTGTAAAGGATGGTCATGGAGTAAGTTACTTTGTTTTATGAGATACTGCGTTTATAGACTCTACTCGTATGTATGATACTAAAACTAAATTGAAAATTTTTAGAAATATTTTTTTATGTTCCTCTATAACTCTTAAACCGATCATCTAAATTAAATTAAACTTAGCATAAGCACAATTAACTATACATGACACAGGATAGGCTAAATAAAATTCAGTTTCGGTTACGCTAAGATGTGGCTCTCATACAAACCGAATTGTTCACCTCACCTCTTCTTAAATACGAATTTCACGCGAACAAAGCCGCGGGCAAAAGCTAGTAGGAAATATACTAATCAGTGCCTCTAGAATATCCTTACCTTTAATAAAATCCAACGTCTGCTTTCTGTCTGTCTGTCTGTATGTCTATCTGTCCGCTTATAACTCGAGAACCACTCAAGCGATTTTAATAAAAAAAAATTATACGGATAGCTTGATTCTTCCCATCAACAATAGGCTACTTACTATCACGCTAAATGGCTTATGAGGTTAGCAGAGAAGTCAAATATGAGAGCGGTCGCAGGCACAGCTAGTTGACCTATAATATTCAAAATTCACTTATGTGTAAACATAACTTTGGTTAACTGAAGAAATACTCATAATCCCCGCTGATCACGCGCCGCTGAAGACCGGCCTCTCATTAATGAGTAATTCGGCCTCGCTCCCTCCGGCCGCGCGGGCTCGGCCGCCGGCCTTGCGCTTGACCGCTCCGGACTACTACATCGCCTACTAGATTAAGTACAACAGACTTAAATATTAACAAGTAACCGAACGTAGAATATTGTGTGATTAGAAGGGCTTAACTTAACTCGAAATACCATCATCGTAAAGTGCACATTTAGCTATAAAAGACAAACGAAAAACAAAAATTCAAACATTTCTAATTATCTAGCATTTTATTCATTAGATATTATCGTTGTGACCATTCGGCCAAGTGCGAGTCGAACTCGCGCACCGAGGGTTCCGTATCGCCATGTCACGGCTAGCGCCACTCGCGCCATCTAGATGGCTCGTTATGAAATGCTTCATATTAGTTAAATGTCATGATTAGTTAAAGTTTTTCATAATCTATTCGGTAGATGGCGCGCGCGCATACAATTTTTGATTTCTTCTTTGGGAACCCCCGGAATATTTTACATTTATTTATTTTTATTATTTGTTGTTAAATCGGCCACAATAACACATATTCTGTGAAAAATTTAACGGGCTACTTATTACGGTTCAAGAGATACAGCCCTCAGACACACGGACGGACAGACAGACGGACGAACTGACAGACATTTTATTCCCGCCTTTCTTTTCTCATGGTATTGTTTTGTTTATTTATCAATCAAGCTGCTTACACTTTTTTTAAAAAAAGTGTAAGCAGGGGCGGGGCGGGCGGGACGGGGCGGGGCGGGGCGGGACGGGACGGGACGGGACGGGACGGGACGGGACGGGACGGGACGGGACGGGACGGGACGGGACGGGACGGGACGGGACGGGACGGGACGGGACGGGACGGGACGGGACGGGACGGGACGGGACGGGACGGGACGGGACAAGAAAAGAACAGAAACTCTTTATTGCACACAAATTGAATGAAGAACAGTATACGACAAGAAACAAGAATACAGGAGTGCGCAAAGGCGGACTTATTACTACAAGTGATTTCTTCCAGTCAACATTTTATAATTTCAACGTCGGCAATTTCTTGCCTCTCTCTGCTCTTTGGCAGGCCAACTCGGCCGGCCTGCTCCCGGCTGAAATCACTGAGTTAAATTAACTTAATCGTCTTCATTATAATTCGACTACAATGAGAAGCGGTGGGGTGGTAGCGGGGTGGGTTTGGTTCTGTACAAAGGGCCGCCTAATATTTGAACCGCAAACGCACACACACAAGTTCGTGAGCGTCCGGCTTGTGGAAACTAATTTTCTATGACTTCTGTAGCTCAAGGCGACTTACTCTGCGATTTCCTCTATGCAGAGAGAGAATGCTTTAGTAGGAGCTATCTACGTTTGTGTTCGAGAATTTATTATTTTAGGTCAAATTTAATCATATTTTAAGCGCCATGCTCCTATAAGTGCCTGTTAGAGTTTGATCCAAATACAGAGGAACCTTATACTTTTGCTTTTGTACCCCCTTCAATTCAACTCAAGGGTCCGAATATGAATCGAAATATTATATAACACTTTTCAGTTCTACTTGTTTTTTGAAGTCGGTGCAATGTTTTCTGTCATCAATTTCATGGAAAATATTTTGGCAAAGCAATGCTGCTTATGAAAACGTTTTATTTTAATTTATTCGGAGACTTAGCAGCTAATAACATAAATTTATACAAATAAAAAATAAATAATTATAAAATCATTTATCCTTACGATTTTGTGTGGTATTCAACAAAACAATCCGAAATATCTCCGTACAGTATATACGCTATATCGTCGGTATACTGGTAAAAACCGTTAAATGCCATTTTTAGGTAAAATGAGTTAATAATGCAGTTCTACATATTTCTTCATGCTCTTTCTTCTGGTAAAACCCGTTTATTGATACGACGTTTAGTTTTGAAGTTAGGTTGTGTAAATACCAGGTAATCTCTCAAGTTTTCCTTAGAATACGCAAGTAAAACCAATTAAAACCATTTAATGAAATATTTTATAAATTTGGTTCCGTAAGAAGCCTTTAAAGTATTTTAAATCTACTGACATTATTTAAGTGAAGGTCCTCTCGTGGTCCAAATACCATACAAGCAAAACCCTATAAGCTCACTTACCATGAATATTGCAGTATTTTAAAAAAATGTGTACAACTAAAACCCATTAAGCACAGTCCCATTTTATGGTTTATGAAATTTTACAAAAATACTGAATTTCTAATGAGGATTTGTATCTTTGATTAAACCATAACTAGATATACTACAAAACTATGGACACATTTCTTATACATTTACACCTTTACCAATACTTTTGAGCCATTAAACTTTCAAATCCATTTATCTCAAAACTCTCCTGTCTACATTTAATGGGTTTTACCAGTATACCGACGATATATAACATTGTGATATACTTAACGCGAGCGAAGATGCAAACAAGTAAGTGTGAACAATTTGCACCTTATGTAAATGTTCTAATGTAAATTTTTATTTTATGGAAACTGACACGGTTGGCTACATCACCTACAACATCAGTGATGTTAGCCCATAACACCGGGTGAACTAGGTGCCATGTCAGTGCCTCCCTTCATTTCAGGTCTGCTACACTGAACTGGACGGAAAACACGAACTATTTACATAGCCGTTTCGACAGACCTTTCATTCAGTGCGGTGATACCAACCCGGGCGGGTCAAACCCTACCACCTAGTAATATAAGAAGGGAATCATATCCCTTAGTCGCCTTTTACGACATACACGGGAAGAGATGCAGTGGGGCTATTCTTTTAAAGTACTGGCCCCACACGGTACAAATACTGTACGTACTGTACGGTTTACTGGAGCGTGGTGATAGCGACACCTATCCCACAACTGAATAATAAAGATCGATAATAACCTACATCGCTTCGCGACGAAGAAACAGAAAGATTCACTAGCACACCAACAGGTGGCAAATAACGGCTAATTAAGAATTCCATACGCCACTTAACACATTGCTGAAATATCTAATACGCCTCGCATAAATACAGATCGCTTGGCAGAACAACCGGGCACTAGCCCATACAACAACATCAGCTGCAGCTACACGTGGAGCCAGAGGACACGACACCGCTTCACCTTTTACCTCACAGCTCTACAGGAGCAATAAAGCATTTTCTATCTATCTATCTATCTAACAATATTGTAATACCTAAGCGTGCACGGTTTATGTATGATGTCGTCGCGTGATCCTCCGCCGAGCTGCATTACTCCGTCAACTACTCCAGATGAATAAGCCTTGCTCGACCAGGTAATAGCACTTACAGCTCAAATCTTGTATAGCGCGAACTCTCTCATAACGCCACAGATCAGAGATAGTATGGCTAGATGGGCTACCATCTCCATGTCATTGGCAGACTATGCCGACATCTTTTCGCGACCTCATTGGCTGTAAATGTCGACATGCGATGCTGTAATTTGGTTTGTAGGAAATTTGGCGATACCACGTTACCATTCAGAGCGCTGTTGATAACCCATCTAACGATTACTTATTTGATCTGTGCTGTTGTTCTCTGATAGCAATTCAACATTACTGCTGACCAAAGAGCATGGAATACCGCGCGCGCCCCCTCCTAGAGACGCCCTAAGCGATAATATTTGAAACCCAATAATCGTACGCTGAGCTGCTAGCACTTCGTATGTGTGTGTGTGTGTGTGTTAGTATCGACACTACACACAAAGAGGAGCAAGTTAGGCACACGCACAAAACAAATGCACACGCACAACACACATGTACGTCATAGGCCACGCCCACAGGCTTCAACGGCGTTGTAGGGAAATCGCGCTCAAGGCGTCTCTAGGAGACGCGGCGCGCGATATTCCATGCTCTGTGCTACTGACCAATTTCTCATGATCCGTCTCACTCGCTCCAACGGACTTCTCAATGCTGAGAACTGAGACAGAGCTGCGCCTACCGCAATTTTTGCAATAATCTCTAATTATAGAGATTATATCGATAAAAAATTATCTTATTCTTTGAAATAAATGCATTTTTATGGTTTCGTATCCTACTAGGTGGTATAGGCTCAAATTGTAGCCGACTGGGTTGACACCACCGTATTGAAAGTAAGATGGCCGCATAGCAGCCTCGGTTGTGTTCTCCTCTAGTCCAGTATAGCCAGCAATCCAGGGAAGTCTCCGGTATGGCACCTACCTTCTCGGAGGTGATATTGACTGGTCGGAGCATGCGCTTTGTCCCCTCCGACTCAGCCACCCATACCGGATTACATAAAAAAAATAATTATGACACCTACCTTCTCGTAGGTGATATTGGCTGGTTGGAGCATGTGCTTTGGCCCCTCCGATTCATCCACCTATACCGGATAACATAAAAAAAACGTGACTATCCTCTGTCTGCTGTTAAGATCTTTGAGGAAATATAATATAGAGTTATCGCTCCGAAGAAATATAAAGAGAAGCAGTGTTCCAGCGGCTGAGGTATGGGATAAGGTAGCGGGGAGGCGGAGCGCAGAGTCGAGCGGAAGAGGGGAGCGCGCGCGGGGCGGGAAGCGTGCGTGAGAGAGGGAAGGGGTAGGGAGAACGATCGCACTCGTGCGTCGGTGTGCCTATTGTCTTTTCATTCTAACGCTTCATCTCCAGATTCGCCATCGCACCTTCGCATCAACGAAGATGTGTAAATGTATTAGTTTAAAGTAGGCGAGGCGCGATCGCAGCAGGCAGGCGACGACTGGGCGCTGCGACTTCTCGCGCTCGACTAAGAGAATTGAGGATCGTGAACCGCAACTCGATGGAACATCTTAGTTGGCCGAGTGATATATCTAGTACGCTACTACATAATATATCTTTGGTTAAAAGGTGCCATATCAGAGGCTACAGGAGTTAAGAGCGACTACAGCACTATGTGCGTAGGTGTTAATATTTGAGAGCGGCTTAACCCTGCACCGCAGCGAGGAGGCGTAGCGGGCTCTGTGAAGCCAAGCCCGAGCGGCTTATAGCCCTTTGCTACTCCGGCTACATCATTTATTCAGCACGAACTAATTGCCTACCTAGTCGGCTAGCGACGCAGTCAAATCGCCAAGTCGAACGGTGGGAGTCATCCCACTTTGCCCTTGAAGTTTCGTGATGTAAAAAGTGAGAACAGTTTTGGTAATTACAAATTCGCCGAAACTCGCTGAATGATTCAGCTGAAATCTCGATTGGTTTTAGAAAAATGTTCCTCTTACTGTTATTTTAACAATGAACGTGAACATTTATGCACAGAACTGGTAAACTCTGGAACGCTCAACGCCCACATAATTCCCCTCAAGTACAGGCTCGGGCCATCCAAGAGAGGCGTGAATAGGCACCTGTCAGGCCAGCATGGCATTCACAACTCCCGCATTCGGCCCAATGCGTCGTTAGACACCTCATGGGTGGCTCAACGCCACATGTCGCGCTTACTATAAAAAATGTACCTAAATACAAATCCCTGGGCATAGGCTGACCAAGCCTACACACACATACAAACATATAAAATGTTACATAACAATATAAAATGTTCATTTATAGTTATGCAATAAAATAATATTATATTGTATTTATGACATTTGTAAAGATTCTTATTTGGTTACACATAAGGATAACTATGTCCAGCAGTGGACCGATACAGGTTGATGATGATGATGATAATGAAGGATAACTAATCTGGTATAGTCTTCGATTTTAACCCCGCGAAAAGCCATAAAAGCGACTCACTGTTATCGGTAAGATTATCCATGCGATGTTTGTTCTTATGTCCACCGCAGTAAAGTACCGTTTAGCATAATTGAAAAATATCACACTTCAAATCAACAATTCAGTTCATCCTTTCACAAAGTTTTATTTTATTATATGGAAACTAACACGATTGGCTACATCACCTACTACATCCGTGATGTCAGCCCATAACACCTGGTGAACTAGGTGCCATGTCAGTACTTCCCTTTATTTCATGTCGGCTACACTGAACTGGACGAAAAACACGAACTATTTACATAGCCGTTTCGACCGACGTTTCATTCAGTGCGGTGGTATCAACCCGGGCGGATAAACCCTGCCACCTAGTAAGGTAAGAAGGGAAGGGACCTACAGTTTCACGTGGCAGCCGAACCATGGACGTTTCGCTGAGTTCATATGGCGAAGACTATACCACAGATTACTTAATAGTTACTTCGTAACAGATAAATCACTCCATAGAAAAAGTTCCTACCTTCGGGCTTTAATAGCCTACTGTTTCACGTCGCCAATCGCTGCGTCCGAAAATGTACCTTAACGATCGAGTGTAAAGTGATTATTGCTTTGCAGCTGCGCCGGCCGCGCGTAAGTATGCTCCGTGCGGCTGTTTATATTCTTTGGGCAGCCCATTGAAATTAGTTAGCGCGCGCAAGTAAGTACATAGAGTGCGTGAGGCCTGGCTATACGTCTATCTGGTATATCGAATGGAACATTATTTAAATTTTGCTCAAATGAGAGCACTTTTCCGTCTCTCGAGCACCCTTCTTCGTATCAAGGTCTCCATCCAATGTCAAAAGGACAATTTTAATCGAAACGCTTTCCGTGATTTTATTCCGCTCTCCGCCGCGCCACCGAGGCCGCGATGGCAATCAAGTTTGCTTAATAAAAGTTATATTACTTGCGCTGCTGTATGAAATTTAATCCGCGTGAAAGGTGGGGCGGCGGCGGCGTGGAGAGGCCTCTCGGCGTGTGGGGCTGGGATATACCCGACAGCAAAGACGCTGGTGTAGCGTGAGCTGCATCAGACATCTCACGAAGGAAGTTTTACTGCATACCGTGTGGGGCCGGTACATTAAAAGAATAGCCCCACTGCATCTCTCCCCGAGTATGTCGTAAAAGGCGACTAAGGGATATGACTCCCTTCTTAAATTACTAGGTGGTAGGGTTTAACCCGCCCGGTTTGGTACCACCGCACTGAATGAAAGGCCGGTCGAAACGGCTATGTAAATAGTTTGTGTTTTCCGTCCAGTTCAGTGTAGCCGGCACGACCGAAGGGAAGTATTGACGTGGCACCACGTTCACCCGGTGTTATGGGTTGACATCACGGATGTTGTAGGTGATGTAGCCAACCGTATCAGTTTCCATAAAAAAAAAAATTATAATAATACTTACATACCACACGCTGTATCCCGACAGTCGGGGTAAGCAGAGTAATCGGTGGTGCGCCGAAGGTACTCTTGTAAATTACAGTGCAACACCGGCCGCCACGTTGAGCCAAGTAAGGTATGAAGACCCACCAGCTGCGCTGCATGACCCGGCGAAAGGATCGTTCCAAAGTGAGAGGTGGCTAGCCTGTCGCCATCTAATACAGAGATCGTTGGATATGTTTATTATCTCACTCTCTTGTCTTCGCAGTGGAGGTAAAACCGCATATACAATGAAAAGGGTTCGTGTAGGAATACAATTTTTTTTTTATAATTTTAAAATGCATAGTTTAAAATATATTAAAGAAAATATGCAAAAATCGAGCTCCCCCCTCCCCGTTTATCTTCGAAACTACTGAGTCTAAAATTTCGAAAAAAAAAATGAGAATATAGAGCCTCTCTTATAGTTTACAGGAAAATTTTGCCGAAAATACTAAACCTTACAGTTCTCAGGGAAACTTAATGGTACGGAACCCTCTCAACGCGAGTTCGACTCACACTTGGCCGCTTTTTTTTTGTGAAACATTAGCGAAAGTTTGTTAGTGAATGTGGCTTCGCTCGTGCACATCCGTGAGGTCAGCAGTGTGTAGGTGAACGGGTGCAAGTCCCGTAAAGTTAAAGCGACACTTTGCTCTTACACGCGGCACTTAAACGACAAATTTTAATTTTGTCGCCCGCTTCTCCGGTACCGAAGCACCTGATTTTTCTTAGGGTTGCCCCTTAGATTGCCGCTTAAGTTAATTACATATTAAAATTAATTTGGAATTTGGGCTACATTTAAAAAAAAAGCATTCGTCTGTCGATGATGGTTCGTGCTGTTGTATTTTAAGGTGTATATTGTACTGCCTCGTGATCGAGAATTAAACGTTTTTTATTTACTTACTTACTTACTGTCCCTCAATTTTTTCCCATTTTCGCTGAGAGTGTGAAATCGACTTTTGGAAGTGCAACAGCGTAGAGAGCGAGGAGGAATATCCGGATGTATGAAATAAATTTTGAAAAATCAAATGAGGGCTCTGCAGATCCTCGGGTGACTTTGTTAGTTTGTTAGTTGGGTTCTGATGATGGAGCCCGAAGGAAGCCATAGGAACTCCTAAACTACACATGATAAGCTCATCGTGTTTGCTCGTTGGATTTGTCTTCGCAAGTACTCTTGTCATATATGATGTCTAGGGTCCTGATGATGGAGCCGGAATGAAGCCATAGGAAGTCCTAAACCACACAAAAAAAACACACCTTGTTTGGGCTCGTTGGATTTGTCTTCGCAAGTACTCTAGTCATATGTTATTTCCAGGGTCCCGATGATAGAGCCGGAAGGAAGCCATAGGAATATAGGTTAATATATTATATTTTTAAATTTGATATTTATTAATTTGTTACTTTAGTTAGACATAATGTCAAGCTTATCTCTTTTTCTGTCTAAATTTTAATTCACATTTATTAAGCTGCTTGTGCTTTTGAAAAATAATAAAAAATATATAAATGTAATAATTTTCTTTTATTTTGTTGAGTTCATTTTCAATGTACCTTGAAGGTCGTGTAATGTACGAGATCTGTGAATTTTTTATGGGCAATCGGCACGGAGACAGCCAATAACACCACTCCTCGCGAAACCACGCTCAGAGAGGCGCCATGCCAGCTACAAGGCGGACAAAAAGGTCGTCGTCTAGTTTATTGACACACCTTTTGAAGATCCCCAGGTTGTAGATAGTAGAGAACACATCATCGGAAGACGATTCCTTTTTTGCTTATTTGCTGATCGTAAATTAGGAAAATTAATTAAGCTATACTTAAAATATATGAAGTTGTGGAGCAGAATCGAACAGGTTAGCCAGCTCCTAAAGCTTGACTTGTTTATGACAGCTTTTAAATAGGTACGTACGCTATTCAGTTTAGTGCTAGAGCAAGTTCATGGAGTGACGAAACTTTGTAGATGGCCTTCAACATTTTAATGTTGCAAGCTTTAGGAGTTTTTATACTTTGTATTGAATTTTCTTTAAGCTGTATTTTTAATGCTGTTGAAGACATTACCGCAGATTAATCATGGTGAAAGACAGCGATCAAGGTAACTATTTGAGTATCAAATATAAAGTTGGTTTTTGGTAGGAATTTAAGGTTATCTTTCTTGTTTTGTTATTTACTCAACAAATTCTCACAATTGTTTTTTTTGGTATCAATGTATATCTAGCCTGTAAGCAAAAAAAAATTATTTCCCGGCAAAATAGGTTCAACTGAAAATCAGCGCAATACGTTATCCTAGACCACAGAGCATCAAATACCTACCGCGCGCGCCCCCTACTAGAGACGCCCTAAGCGATAATATTTGAAACCCAAAAACTACACGCAGTGCTGCTAGCGCTTCGTATGTGTGTGTGTGTGTGTGCTAGTATCGACACTACACACAAAGAGGAACAAGTTAGGCACACGCACAAAACAAATGCACACGCACAACACACATATGTAAGTCATAGGCCACGCCCACAGGCTTCAACGCCGTTGTAGAGAAATCGCGCTCAGGGCGCCTCTAGGAGGGGCGCGCGCATTTGATGCTCTGTGTCCTAGACGTTATCTATTGCACACGCTGCGCTGAGTTGTGTTGTATTTTTAAATTGTAATCCGAAATGGCGACAAATAAACGTTTCATTGCATTTAATTCTTTCTAAATAAGTAGAACGTTACAATCATAACACTATTATAGCTGTTGACTATAGATAGTTGATAAAAATAAGCTTTACGTCCGTTTTACTAATTAAATTATTAAAATTTAATTTAAATAATTTTTATTGCATACATTTGCGTATTTTTGTTAAATATTCGGAATAAACATTTCATACGAGTATCTAACAGTCTTGGGTTGGCACTTAAAAAAGAATACCCCCACTGCATCTTTCCCCGTACATGTCGTAAAAGGCGACTAAGGGCTATGGACAAGATTCTGTGCATAAGGGCGAAAGGCTAGCCACCTCTCACGTTGGCACGGTTCTTCCACCGAGTCATGTTCCAGGTGGATCTTTGTGCCTTATATATACATATATATACATATATAAACATCACCTACAACATCCGTGATGTCAGCCCATAACACCGAGTGAACTAGGTGTCAGTGCTTCCCTTCATTTCATGTCGGCTACACTGAACTGGACGGAAAGCACGAACTATTTACATAACCGTTTCGACCGACGTTTCATTGAGTGCGGTGGTACCAACACTGGCGGGATAAACCCTACCACCTAGTATTTAATTAAACTATACATATTTAATTAACAGGTGTTTTAAAACAGAATCTATACATGTGTATGTGTATGTAGAAGACAACATAAGTGAATGAAGTGAATGTCAGTGTCCTTATCACTCAGTAGGGACTCAGGGTCGTCGGAACTCGCGAACTGCCTTTCTCCTTTCGCCTTTCGCGGCAGGAAACTAATCTAATGGCGGAAATCCTTTGCAAATCTCTTTGGCATTACATTATTTTCAACTGACTTCAAGGAGGACGTTGGCAGCTTAACCTACATATATTACCTATATAACCTACCTATATAAATATACAAATATTTAATGAAAATAGGAATAAAAAACTTAGGAATAAAAATTATGAATAAAACTAAAATTAAGCGGCGGGTGGCCGAGTGGTTTCGGCATCGGCTTCTCATGCGAGAGTTCCGAGGTTCGAATCCGGTCAGCGTGTACCATTGATTTTTTTCTGACGAAAAAATTTACGTGCTTCCCCGTTCGGAAACGGTGTGAAACTGTAGGTCACTTCCCTTACTAGGTGGTAGACTCAAATTGTAGCCGACTGGGTTGGTGCCACCGTACTGGATGTAAGATGGCCGCATAGCAGCTTCGGTTGTGTTCTTCTCTAGTACAGTATAGCCAGCATTCCAGGGAAATCTCCGGTATGGCACCTACCTTCTCGGAGGTGATATTGGCTGGTCGGAGTATGTGCTTTGGCCCCTCCGACTCAGGCCCTCATACCGGATTACATAAAAAAAATTACTTATGAATAAAAATCTATCTACATATAATAAAATCGTAGAGGCAAGAAAGTCTGTACATTCAATGTATTCGGAAAAAAACTAACCAGGGTGGCTTAAAATGAGATACTGAACATGTTAGAACAGTTTTTAAAATTTTTGTTTGTTTGTTTGTTTGTTTGTCTGTACGCGCATCACGCAAAAACCACTGAACGGAATAAGACGAAACTTTGCATAGTGGCAGTTTATATGCCGGGTTAACATAATACGTAAAAAAAAAAACAAAAATAAAAAAAAATTACAATTATAAACATTATTGCGCGTTTAAAATCACGTAGTCCAAAGTACATAATTATATCTTGAGAACTGGCAGCAAATACAATTTGAATAAAATATTCATTCGAAATTTAAAAATAAGTAGATACAACGAAAATGACAGTTCTTCTTTTTTATTACTTGAACACAATAGTCTATACATATCTATACATATCATAAAATCGTAAATGCAAAAATGTCTATTTGTACGCGCATCTCGCAAAAACCACTGAACGGAATTTGACGAAACTTTTTATAGTGACAGTGTATATCCCGGATGAACATAATAATTAAAAAATAGAATAAAAATCACGTAATCCAAAGTAAAGGTAAAAAACAATTTTAAATGTCATGTTGACAACGGAGAACTGTCATCTCGACGTGAGCTGGCCGGTGACAAATTGTTTGATAAATAAAAATAATAATTGAAAGTCGAAGTTATGTCGCTGTCATTGGTGCAATAAAATGTATATATCTGTTGCCCGCGGCTTCGCTCGCGTGAAATTCGTATTTCAAAAAAAGAAAGTAAGTAACTAAAGGCGGGCCCGAAGGCGGATCTGCGAAGGCCGAGCTCTATTCTGGAAGACCATAAACCTTCTCGAAGAAAGTAAGTAACTATGGGCGGGGCCGCAGGCCGAGCTGCGTTCAGGAAGAAGCTAAACCATCTTGAAGAAAGTAAGTAACTAAGGCGAGGCCGAAGGCCGAGCTACGTTCTGACAAATGATAAACCATCTCGAAGAAAGCAAGTAACTAAGTGCGAGGCCGAAGGCCGAGCTGCGTTCAGGAAGAAGCTAAACCATCTCGAATAAAGTTAATTAATATTAATATTGAGTTAATTTAATTAAAATTTTATTATAAAGTCCACGCTTCTAACGGCAAATATACCGTGCATCCTAGAACCTCGCGGTTATTCCCGGCTGGATGGCAAGAGGCCCGATGCTATCACCTTAGTGCCATGGACTAAGGGTAGTTCTTTGATGTGGGACGCCACTTTTGTTCTCACATTGGCTCCAAGTCACGTTAGGACATCTTCAAGAGCGGCTGGCGCGGCCGAGGCTGGGGCGGAGAGCCTCAAACGCAGCAAATATAGAAATATAATTCAAGATTTCGAATTTGTTGCGTTTGCGGTTGAAACCCTCGGTCCGTGGAGTAGTGAAGCCAAAAGAGGCTTGAGCCTCTGCTGGTTGACGCAACTGGTGTCCCGCCATCAAGGGCTTATGTACTTCATTCAAAGGGTAAGCCTTGCCATCCAGCGGGGTAATGCCGCAAGTGCTCTAAGAACATTTGAAAATGCCCGTTTTGATAGTTATTTTAATGTTTGTTAGGTAGGTTTAATTCTTTAGTTATTAATGTTACTTTTTTATTTTTATGAAATTAATAGATTGAGTAAACGATATTATATTCTATCGAAGAAAGGAAGTATTTAAGGGCGAGGCCCGAAGGCGGAAGAGGGTTTTTGGTTTACCTGAACGCATCTCGGCCTTCGGCCTCGCACTTAGTTCCTTCCTTTCTTCCAGAAGGTTTATCGTCTTCCTGAACGCAGCTCGGCCTTCGGCCTCGCCCTTACTTACTTCCTTTATTTGAGAAAGGTTTATCGTTTACCTGAAAGAAGCTCGGCCTTCGGCCTCGCCCTTAGTTAGTTACTTTCTTTAAGAAGGTTTATCGATTACCTGAACGCAGCTCGGCCTTCGGCCTCGCCCTTAGTTACTTACATTCTTCTTTGGAATAAGAATTTCACGCGAGCGGAGCCGCGGGCTCAGCTAGTTATGAATAAAACTAAACTAATATAAATTAAAACAAACAAACAAAAACATAATATTACAGAACAAAATTTCCTCTAATTCGACCGTCGTCGTCGCCACTGTCGCCACCCCAGCGCGGTACCCAGTACACTGATATGATACATCTATATTTAAATTACTAGCTGTGCCCGCGACTACGTCCGCGTGGACTTGATCTTTCTCAGCCTGTTATAAAACGCAACGTGACTGTATGTCCGTTCGTTGGTGGTACCAACCCGGGCGGGATAAACCCTACCATCTAGTAAGGTAAGAAGGGAAGGGACCTACAGTTTAACGTGGAATACGAACCACAGTCAGCCTCCAAGTACTGACCGCGCTCAGGGTTGCTTATCAACAGTCGACCGACCGCACCACTGAGCTACCGAGGGTTCCCTATCGCCATGTCATGGCTAGCGCCACTCACGCCATCTAGATGGCGTGTTATGAAATGCTTCATATTAGTTAAATTTCATGATTAGTTAAAATGCTTCACGCTCTATTCGGTAGTTTTTGGGTTCTTCTATGGGAACCCCCGTGATTTTTTTTTACTTTTTCTTATTTTTATTATTTGTTGTTATATCTGCCATAATAACACATATTCTGTGAAAATTTCCCGTACCGGATACGGAACCCTAAAATTTAAATGAAAGAATAAAAGAACCAATATGTAGATAACAGCGCCATCTGTCATTCATTAGTTGACTTATTAAATATATAAACAATTTTATCTGAAAACGACAAATTTGTCGAAATATCATAAAAAATATGTGTTTTTTAATTTAAAACTGCACACACGAATTTTTCACCCTCATCACTCATCAGTCTACAGCCGTGTTTCTTTTCCATGAGACTAAACAGGAGATCCGCACGACGCCGCCGCGTCGCGTCGTGGCGGCGCTGCGAGTGACGTGGCGCTGCGGGGTGCGGTGGCGTGGTGCTATAAGATATTTTCTAACTAAACTTTGATGAAATAAACACTAAATGTTACTCGGAATAAAGCTTCATATTCTTTAATAATTAGATTTTGAATCCAATGAGTGGTTTTTGCGTGATGCGCGCACAAACGAACAAACAAACCAACAAACCGACAAACTGACGAACAGACAAAAATTTCAAAAACTGTATTTTTACGTTCTATTACTTATTCCTTCCGTCCCCCTGTTATTGTTTTGCAAAAATATTTAATGTACAGACACGGTAAGTCTACGATTTTATTATATGTATAGATAGATGTATAGATTATTTGAATGTTTTAATCTTTAATTCTTTTGAATATTGAGCAGGCATACACACGGTGTTGCAGTTGCCCCCGTAATATTTTTAACTGACGCATAAGGGGGTTATTCTATATGTGAAATAAACAACGTCTGTGAAGAAAAAAAAAATTTTAAACAAAAAAAAAGGTTTTTTCCATACACATTTTTAATACCTATTCTCAAAAGGTATGGAGAAAAAAAAATTGTTTTTCTTCAAATAAAAAAGTCGTAGAACAAAAGTTGTTCTATTTCACGTACAGAATCACCCCCTTTCGGGTTTTACGGTTGGGGTTGCAACACCGTGTATATTGAAAATACATAGCACACACTCTGTATCCCGATAATTGGGGGTAAACAGAGTAATCGTGTTGTGCTGCAAGGCCTCGGCTACATTACTGGACAAAATTTTTTATACCTTCCTTAGAGTCTACATATATGACCAACTCCGGTTAAGTCGCAGCGTGTTTCGGTTAACATTTATCTGTCAGAAGTTACTTTTGACAGGAGTTAACGAAGAAGCTGATGAGACCGCTCAACCGTTGGGGGCTGACCGTGGTTCGTATTCCACGTAAAACTGTAGGTCCCTTCCCTTCTTACCTTACTAGGTGGTAAGGTTCATCCCGCCCGGGTTGGTACCACCGCACTGAATGAAACGTCGGTCGAAACGGCTATGTAATTAGTTCGTGTTTTCCGTCCAGTTCAGTGTAGCCGACATGAAATGAAGGGAAGCACTGACATGGCACCTAGTTCACCCGGTGTTATGGGCTGACAGCATGGATGTTGTAGGTGATGTAGCCAACCGTGTCAGTTATCATAAAAAAAAATTCGCCTGCAAGAAGGCTGAAACTGCAACGGCCAGGATTGCAGGGTTAGGTTGTACCACAGAGCATCAAATAACTACTGCGCGCGCCCCCTACTAGAGACGCCCTAAGCGATAATATTTGAAACCCAAAAACTACACGCAGTGCTGCTAGCGCTTCGTATGTGTGTGTGTGTGCTAGTATCGACACTACACACAAAGAGGAGCAAGTTAGGCACACGCACAAAACAAATGCACACGCACAACACACATATGTAAGTCATAGGCCACGCCCACAGGCTTCAACGGCGTTGTAGAGAAATCGCGCTCAGGGCGCCTCTAGGAGGGGCGCGCGCATTTGATGCTCTGTGGGTTGTACTAACCTAAATAATTATGTATTGTTGAAATGCTAATCTGGTCATTTAGTAGCTGGTACATAGGTCTAAACGCATTATGCGTAGCTGTTGTCTAATAGAGTGAATATTGATCATAGGGTTTAGGGCGTCATTCGCGACGCATATCTAATTGTTTCTAGTCCGATCTAGCTACTGATTTGCATAAAGTCGATGAGTGGCGAATTAATTTCTAGCCATTATAGTCGCTTGGCTGGGCTGACAAACATGATACTTGATACAGATTCTCTGCAATTATGGTTTGTTCTAGTGTACCTAATTTTTATTATTTATACAGACACAAAGTCTTAGATAACGAATAACCTTCATTTGACACTCAAACATGTAAATAAATTTAATTTAATTATTTATTCTCTGACAACGACCTATTAAGTCGATATATAAGAAGATATTGTAATATGTAAATCCCTCGGTAAATCCTTTATTTACACGGTTGCCAACATGTCGAATGCACTCCCACCTGCGTTTTTTCCTCTAATGTACAGTCTGGGGTCCTTCAAACATAATGTGAAGGTGCACCTAGCCGGCCGACATTGTATTCGCGGCCTCCGTAAATATGCGAATGCCCGTGGGCGCCGTCGGACTACACCTCTGCGGTGGTCTGACGCGCGCCATGTGTCGTGCTTCCCATAAAAAAATGTGTATTTTTTAATGTATTGTATATAAAAATATATATAGGTAATATAATATAAATCTGAAACCAAATATTGGTATGAATAAAAATATTTAATTCATTAAAAAATATACAAATTGAGGAGGTTAGGAACAAAGGGTCACAAATCCACTTTAGGTTTTTTTTTTCAGAAAAAAAACAAAAAACATTATGGTCCCTAAGCCATTACAGAAATATTTATTTTAATTTCATATAAAAATACTACTAGTAGAGTTCATTCGTATCATACAAAGATTTAAAAAAATTGAGCAGTAGAATAAGGAATACATGGATTAGAATTTTGGGTTTTTGCGTTTTTGTACTGGAGTAATAATTTTTATATGGATTTGATACTTTTTGTTCCACAAGTATACGGATATGTGCCCCACAAAATTACGAAAATAATTGAATATGTTACTTTTAGACCACAGGGCGGCATTATGCACCGAAATTGGTTTACATGTGTTGCCCATTTCATGTAAAGTGATCTAAAAGGAATAAATTTAATGGCGACTTTTTCGGATTGGTTACCTTTTGAACCAATGTCACTTTTTGGTAGCTAAAATCAATCGGATTTGAGTACATTTTTATAATTACAAGGTGTGGAATCGATACAATTCGGCATTTTAAATAATAAAAAAAAACAAATAATAATAATCTGTCTAAAGTGGATCTGTTACCTTTTGAACCTAACTTCCTCAATTTATAATATATTATAATATAGATAAATATAATATAGTATTCTTAGAATATACCTAAATTAATTATTATTCAGGTGAATTGGACAAGATTGCCAAAAGGCCCTTCGAAACAGTGAATACTGGTTGCCATTACAATAACGTCGACTTCAGCCACCACACTAAATATTTACATTTTCGTCCGTAAAAAGTTGCAGGGTAGCCACAGTGAGTCGAACTCTCTCTCAATTTTACAATTATACCTCAACGCCCGAACTTGCCCATTGTTTCAGTTAATTTTGTGCCTCCATTGTGGGCCTACCCGCCGCCGGCTGTTTGTCGAGTCCGAGCACAATGGATGCCATGTTGGCACGAGGTAGACTTGGTTGGAACCACCAGCGCTGGCTCTATGATACCTGCTCCCACTCTGTTTATTTGGGGCGTATAGAAGGATTCTAATACGCAGCGAGCTCGGATATGGCATTTTATACATCGAAATGTTGACTTAGTTTATTTCTCGGCTCACCTAATAGATGTTAAACTATATAAATGTTGTAGTATGTACAAATGAGAACTGAGAAATAAATACAAAAATAAATAAAAAAATTGTATTTTTATCTTATTAGTTACTTTAAATATCGACACGACCGAACGGAAGCACTGATATGGCACCTAGATCAGCAACGTGTTATGGGCTGGAATCACGAATGTACTAAGTGATGTAGCCAACCGTGTCAGACTCCATACAAAATTAAATTATATTAATTATTTGGTTTCACCTCCTCGAAATTTCACTTCGTTTAGTGTGTTGAAACCGCTCGTGGTTCAGTAGGCTCAGGCCTCGGGGCTCAAAAATCAAATAAAACTCAAGAGCAAAACTGAACTTTTGATATTTCATTTCGCAAAAAACAATACGGACCTTTTGAAAATTGTACAAAAGGACTGAAATGTGGATGTTCTCATTCAAACATGCCCAGCACGCGGCGTTGTGGAGTTTTAGCCTGGAGCTGCAACCGCATTACTACAAGAAGGTATTTGTGAAAGCTAACCTATCCCTTGAAAAAAAAATGCATGGGATTAAAACACTGGTATTCGTATCCGTACAGAAGCCTTTTATTAAGCCTACGCCGTCTGTCTGTCTGTCTGTCCGTCTGTCCGAGGGCTGTAGCTTTTGATACCGTAATAGGTAGTCGGTTAAAATTTTCACAATGTGTTATTATGGCGGATGTTCTAACTAATAATCAACATAAAAAAAGAAAATATAAGAAACTTGTTTTTAATAATATTTATAATTCTCTATCGTAAAAACGGCAATACATACAAGCGCCAAACTTGGCGTGATTATATTGCAAACTCTAAAGTAAAACAATAAGTAATAAAAATCGGCCAATTACGCGGTGGTACGGAACCCTCGGTGCGCGAGTCCGACTCGCACTTGGTCGGTTTTTTGTCTATTATAAGCTCTACACTTTGCTATTAAACTGTAATAATATGTATGCAGCAGCATTTTCTTAGTTAATTTAGTATGAAGCATTCAAACAACTATTGTAACATTGACTACAGGAAAAAAATTATCTCAAAATTAAAAAAAAAAAAAATTACTACATGCGAGTTTTCTGCTTCCTTCTTTAGCGCCGAGCTAATGTACAGGGTGGTTAAAAATGGTCTGACTTGTACTTTTTACCATTTCATTTAAATAGACTTAAACTGAACCAATTTGCTGAACTACACTTATATACAATTTCGAGTCCATTTAAATGTAATTTTGTATTCATATAATAATTCAATACAGATACAATAATACGTATATACAGAATCTTTTCTACAATTCAGATATAATCCTCAATTCACAATCCACAAAATCGTTAATAAACCTAACGTAACCCGACCACGAGCAGAAGGAAACTTTTTCCAAACTCTGCAATTTAAAATATTCAATTCCCAAAAACTTTTAATAGGCTTTCGATTTGAAGTAAAATCAAACAGGGCGCCGAAAATAAACCTTCGCAGCCTCAGCGAGCCCAGTGCTGAGTAAACATCTCGGGATGATAACTTACACCAACTTAATCGCGACTTAAGTCAACGTGAAGGATCAAGATGTGACTATACTACGTAGAGCGTATGATCGAGATGGTATTCACGATGGCAGTTTATTTAAAACTATATAAGCGACTAGCTGTGCCTGCGGCTCCGCCCGCTCTCATATTTGACTTCGCTGCTAACCTCATAAGCAATTTAGCGTGATAATAAGTAGCCTATAGTTTATGGGAAGAATCCAGCTATCTGTAGAATTTTTTTTTATTAAAATCTGTTCAGTGGTTCTCCAGTTATAAGCGGACAGACAGACAGACAGACAGACAGACAGAAAGCAGACGTTCGATTTTATTAAAGGTAAGGAAGGAAGGTTTTTAGGGTTCCGTGTCCTTAAGGAACTCTATTAGTAAGCCTACGCAGTCTGTCTGTCTATATGTCCGTTCGTTCTATGGCTATATCGTTTGAACCGTAATAGGTTAAACCGTAATTATTACGTACCGTATATTTACAGTATTAATACGTAAAACCGAACAAAAAGGTTATTGTTTCATCTTTCTTTATATAGTTTAGTTTAGTTTTTATTCATTCTTGTATACACTTTATATTTTTAATCAAACAAAGTTGTCTGAAGAACTTACCGCGTGAAGAAAAAAATCTGAGTTTTACTCGCGCACGGAGGGTTTCGTAAATTCGCTATACCATACCTGTCAAAAAAAATAGGTAAAAAAACTTTTAAGTTAAACGGTTTTATTAAAAAAAAACAGCTGTACAAAAAATTCGAAAAAAATCAGCTATACAAAAACTAGAAAATAATAAGGACACAAACCTGGGCCTTCTTAAGATTTTACGTCTGGGTAATAAATCGTCAATACTAGCGTGCTGTCTTCTCATGTCGGATGCCAAAGGGCACTTTGTGTCGCTGCGTCAGCGGAATAAGTAATAAATTGAGACTTTTAACAGACTAATATAAAAACGTGGGGCGCATGTTATTACGTATATTATACGCCCCACGTTTTTATATTAATCTGTTAAAAGTCTCAATTTATTACTTATTCCGCTGACGCAGCGACACAAAGTGCCCTTTGGCATCCGACATGAGATGACAGCACGCTAGTATTGACGATTTATTACCCAGACGTAAAATCTTAAGAAGGCCCAGGTTTGTGTCCTTATTATTTTTTAGTTTTTGTATAGCTGATTTTTTTCTAATTTTTTGTACAGCTGTTTTTTTTTTAATAAAACCGTTTAACTTAAAAGTTTTTTTACCTATTTTTTTATTTACTCGTTTTTAGTTTGATTTTATTTATAATTTTTTTCTTTCATGTTGTTCCCACGAGTATTAGACCAATAACAGACAACCCCCTCCCTGAGGTCCATGTAGTGGCGCTAGGCTCTCATACAACAAGATGTGGCCAGCCTTGAAGTTGAAACGCTAACGACGTATAATTTTTATCCACCCTAATTCCACACAGTCCTCGGCACGTTTCAAACGTTGACTTGGGTGGTGTATCGCTAACAACGTATCATTTTTAGCCACCCTAACGCCACACAGTTCTCGGGACAATACAGAAACCTTACCTTGGGTGGATTCAAACAAATACCCTGATCCTTATTTTTGTTTTATTTAAGTTCAACAGTCCACCTCCTGCCTCCATAATCAGATCCTCGTCACCAAGTGTATTGGTAGAAGTATGGGTTACTCGTCCAAACCAACCAAATGAGCCCAAATTCGAGGGGGTTACTAGTAACAGTTGAAGAGTTCCACTGTCCACCTCCTGAATCCATCATTAGACCCTCGCCACCAAGTGTATTGGTAGAAGTAGGGACACTCGTCCAAACCAACCAAACGAGCCCAAACTCGAGGGGATTACTAGTAACGGTTGAAAAGTTCCACTGTACACCTCCTGACTCCATCATCAGACCCTCGTCACCAAGTGTATTGGGAGAAGTATGGGACACTCGTCCAAACCAACCAAATGAGCCCAAACTCGAGGGGGTTACTAGTAACAGTTGAAGAGTTCCACTGTGCACCTCCTGACTCCATCATCAGACCCTCGTCACTAAGTGTATTGGTAAAAGTATGGGACACTCGTCCAAACAAACCAAATGAGCCCAAACTCGAGGAGTTACTAGTAACGGTTGAAGAGTTCCACTGTACACCTCCTGACTCCATCATCAGACCCTCGTCACCAAGTGTATTGATAGAAGTATGGGACACTCGTCCAAACCAACCAAATGAGCCCTAACTCGAGGGGTTACTAGTAACAGTTGAAGAGTTCCACTGTGCACCTCCTGACTCCATCATCAGACCCTCGTCACCAAGTGAATTGGTAGAAGTATGAGACACTCGTCCAAACCAACCAAATGAGCCCAAACTCGAGGGGGTTACTAGTAACGGTTGAAGAGTTCCACTGTACACCTCCTGACTCCATCATCAGACCCTCGTCACCAAGTGTATTGGTAGAAGTATGGGACACTCGTCCAAACAAACCAAATGAGCCCAAACTCGAGGGGGTTACTAGTAACGGTTGAAGAGTTCCACTGTACACCTTCTGACTCCATCATCAGACCCTCGTCACCAAGTGTATTGGTAGAACTATGGGACACTCGTCCAAACCAACCAAAAGAGCCCAAACTCGAGGGGGTTACTAGTAACGGTTGAAGAGTTCCACTGTACACCTCCTGACTCCATCATCAGACCCTCGTCCCCAAGTGTATTGGGAGAAGTATGGGACACTCGTCCAAACCAACCAAATGAGCCCAAACTCGAGGGGTTACTAGTAACAGTTGAAGAGTTCCACTGTGCACCTCCTGACTCCATCATCAGACCCTCGTCACCAAGTGAATTGGTAGAAGTATGAGACACTCGTCCAAACCAACCAAATGAGCCTAAACTCGAGGGGGTTACTAGTAACGGTTGAAGAGTTCCACTGTACACCTGCTGACTCCATCATCAGACCCTCGTCACCAAGTGTATTGGTAGAAGTATGGGACACTCGTCCAAACAAACCAAATGAGCCCAAACTCGAGGGGGTTACTAGTAACGGTTGAAGAGTGCCACTGTACACCTTCTGACTCCATCATCAGACCCTCTTCACCAAGTGTATTGGTAGAACTATGGGACACTCGTCCAAACCAACCAAATGAGCCCAAACTCGAGGGGGTTGCTAGTAACGGTTGAAGAGTTCTACTGTACACCTCCTGACTCCATCATCAGACCCTCGTCACCAAGTGTATTGGTACAAGTATGGGATACTCGTCCAAACCAAACATATGAGCCCAAACTCGAGGGGGTTACTAGTAACGGTTGAAGAGTTCCACTGTACACCTCCTGACTCCATCATCAGACCCTCGTCACCAAGTGTATTGGTAGAAGTATGGGACACTCGTCCAAACCAACCAAATGAACCCAAACTCGATGGGGTTACTAGTAACGGTTGAAGAGTTCCACTGTCCACCTCCTGACTCCATCATCAGACCCTCGTTACCAAGTTGAAATTATCATAATATTGTATTGTCACGAGAACTCAATGTGTGTGCAAAGTTTCATAAAAATCGGTTCAGTAGAAGTAGTTGAAAAAGTTGTCGCAAGATTTGAAACAAAGATAGAAACAAACAAATATACGAAGTCAAGCTAATAAAATAATAATAATAATCACCACTACAACACGCCGCCCCCGGCGCGTGTCTGCGCACCGGCCCAGCAGCGCATCAGACACCTCGCCCTCCCCGCCCGCACCGGCATCGCCGTGCCGCCGCCGCCTACGCGAACGAGCCGCTTCTTCTCGACCACCCGCACGCCCTTCACCGACGCCCGCCGAGACATCGTCAGGATCATCGAACGATGACGACGGGCCGACGACACCGTCCCCGCCAATACACCGACGGCGAGGACGACGTCCACCACCGGCACGCTTGGGGCCGTCGGGGTCTCGTACCCCACCTACAGCCCCCGCTACCGATGGTGTAGTGCGCCGTATACGTTGGACTTATGAAATAAATATAAAAGTCATGACGGCGTACTACAGGGCCACACAGGGAGAAACAGTCCGGACTGCTTACCGACCGAGGCTGCTTTCTGAATTTCAGGCTTTGGAATCGACCATCTCTGTTTCAGCCCAGCGCCTATCAGATCAAGTACGGCTCATCCTAAACCGCCATTTTGTAGATGACGCCGTGCTTGACCAACTACGCCTTAATGCGCTCCCCCCTGCCACTGCCACGACGCCCGCACGCCCGGACGCCGCATGCGCCCCGCCGCCGCCTCCGGCGAGAGCGCGGGGTGCTGCCGCTGTCGCCACCGTTGCTGATGTGACAGCCGCAATCGTACCGACACCACCATCTGCCGAGGAGGGTGGCGATGTGGTAGGGGGCATCGTAAGTACCCAAGATAATGAGTTCATGAGGAGGACTCTTGAAGAGGCGATTCTGGAGTACCGCTCGGCACCTACTAATGACAGGCCGCGGATACCAAGGTTGCCCACGAATAAAACAAATCTTATTATGGTGAGGATCCTGGATTCATATCTAAAACAATATATCGAGTCTAGTGTAGATCTCGCCGATACTCACTCGATCTTGTACTGTGGGGCGGTGGCTGCCTGTCGCATGGCGCGTTTGAAATTCGAGAATATATCTAGAGACACACGCGCCAGGCCAACCACCGCTCCCGCGTGGCAGTTACGGATCGAGCGACGTATCGGCGAGGCCAGGATCCTCATCGGAAAGCTATACTGCTTCAGGTCTGGAAATACCAGACCGAAAATCATGCGCTTCGTGACGAAGGCTTTTGGTGGTGCTATATTAAGCCAGACACAGCCAAACTTCCACTCACTAGTCACGGAGCGCATAGATGACCTGAAGCAGCAAATTAGCGCGTGGGCCCAACGTATCCGTCGCTATAGGAAGCGTGTCGACCGTTATCACCAGAATCGTCGATTCCAGAGTGACCAAAGGTGGGTATACCGGAACTGGGAGCACCCGAACCAACGACCGACAGACACGATCCGACCGACTGAGCAAGAAAATGCTTTATTTTGGAAAAACATCTGGTCGGATCCTGTCTGTCACGTCGAGGGTGAATGGATGAGAGTTGTCCAGCGGGTGTGTCAGTCGATAGAACCAATGTCCGCCATAAATATCAGCGAAGAGGATGTAGGTTCTGCAATCCGCCAGGCACTGAACTGGAAATCTCCAGGGCCGGACGGATTGCAGAACTTCTGGCTGAAATGGTTCAGAAGCTGCCACTCCCGCTTGGCTGTTCAATTCCAAGATGCCCTCGACCATCGGGTTCTCCCAGAGTTCATGACTACTGGTGTCACCCACCTGCTCCATAAATCTGGTAGTACTGCGGAACCTAAAAATTATAGACCTATCACTTGCTTGCCTACCATCTACAAGCTCCTGACATCCATTCTGACGCACAAAATATCAATTCACATAAAGGACAATAACATCTTGTCCGTTGCTCAGAATGGATGTCGGGCTGGGTCCCGCGGTACTAAGGAGCTGCTCCTTATGGACATGACCGTTTGTCAGCAGGTCCGACGCAATCGAAAGAACCTGTCTGCTGCCTGGATAGACTACAAGAAGGCATTTGACTCCGTGCCCCATACATGGTTGCTAAGGATACTAGAACTATACAAAACTGACACCAATATCTGTCAATTCCTTGGCGCATGTATGGAACAATGGAGTACTATCCTTCGTGTACCAGGTGGCGAACGGACTTCGGCTGCAGACGACCGGATTCCCATACGGCGGGGGATCTTCCAGGGAGACAGTCTGAGTCCGCTTTGGTTTTGTCTGGCTCTGAACCCTCTTAGCACTCTGCTTGAGGACTCAGAGCTGGGCTACTGTCTTCGAAGAGGAGGCTCTCGAATATCACACTTATTTTATATGGATGACCTCAAACTGTTTGCCAAGTCGGACACCGAACTAATGTCGATGATGAAGATAACTGAAGGCTTCAGCAACGACATTGGAATGGAGTTCGGCTTGGAAAAATGTGGGACCATCCATGTGGAACGTGGTGTGATCGTGAACTCCGGCGGCATACAGTTGTCGGAGTCCATGAATGTTCGAGCTCTCTCCGAAGACGAAACTTATAAATATCTGGGAATATCGGAGGCTCTCAGCATACGGGATACGGACATGAAACAATCAGTTAAGGAAAAGTTTTTTCGTCGTCTTACAAAAGTACTAAATAGCCTTTTGTCAGGCGGCAATAAAATTCGTGCCTATAACGGTTGGGTCATGCCTGTGCTCGTATATACTTTCGGTATTCTCAGATGGACTCAGACCGAATTGGACTCGCTGGACAGAAAGGTCAGGACGCTGATGACGAAATCCCGTATGCATCACCCACGATCATCGGTCATGAGGTTGTATATCCCGCGGAAGTGTGGGGGTCGAGGTATGTTAAATGCCAAGAACCTGCACAACCGCGAGGTATGCAATCTCCGTCAGTACTTTTTGGAAAAGACTGATGTTTGTGAGATGCATCGCGATGTCGTCACCAGCGATAAAGGTCTTACCCCGCTGAGCATGGGAAAAGAGAACTGGCGGAAGCCGGTTGTACTGAGCACCGAGGACCGCATGGAAGTATGGAAAGGCAAGGAGCTGCACGGTAGGTACTTCCGGTCTCTCACGGGACCGGATGTAGACCAACTTGCTTCCGTGCACTGGCTACGCTTCGGGGACCTCTTCGGGGAAACCGAAGGGTTTGTCTTTGCAATACAAGATGAGGTTGTCAAGACGAACAACTATAGGAAACACATAATGAAGGACGGCACCATTGACATCTGCCGCGCCTGCCACCAACCTGGCGAGTCCCTCAGACATGTGATTTCCGGTTGTTCGCAGCTTGCCAACACCGAGTATCTGCATAGACACAACCTAGTAGCCAGGATTATCCACCAGCAACTTGCCTTAAAGTTCAACCTTGTGGGTACTGAGGTGCCTTACTATAAGTACAATCCACCGCCAGTTCTCGAGAACGGTCATGTCACACTCTACTGGGACCGGTCCATTATCACAGACAGGACTATTCTCGCGAACAGGCCTGATATTGTGATAGTAGACCGGGAGGCAAGGCGCGCAACGCTCGTCGATATCGCCGTGCCGCACGATGGTAACCTCGTCAGTAAGGAAGCAGAGAAGATGTTAAAATATCTGGATCTGCAGCACGAGGTTACCAAAATGTGGCCCGTCGACTCGACGATCGTTGTGCCCATAGTCGTTTCGGCGCATGGGCTGATAGCGAAGAGCCTCGACGACCACCTTGAGAGGCTCTCGCTGAGTGGTTGGGTCAAGGGCCAGATCCAGAAGGCAGCCCTGCTCGACACTGCACGCATCGTCCGGAGGTTCCTCTCTTTGGGACCCGACCATCGGTAGCCTGGGCTCGCCCCGCCGCCGGTGGTGGAAACTCCATTTGTTTTTGTATTAATTTTAGATTATAAGTTTGTAAATATTATGTAAAATTAATATAAAAAAAATGTGTAAATAAATGGATGAAATAATAATAATAATAATAAAACCGTTTAAAAACCATATCGGTCTATCTTTTGTCTTTCTAAATTGCAAAACATAAAAGTCTGTAGCGCCATCTATTATTCAGTAGCTTGACTAATCTATTCTTAGCACGTTTATTGTATGGGGACCCCAATTTTTTTTACTTTTACCATTTTTAGGGTCCCGCTACAAAACGCGAAAAAAGGGACCCTTATGGGATCGCTCTGGTGTCTGTCTGTCTGTCGGTCACACGCAGATATCTCCAGACCTACTGAACCGATTTCGATGAAACTGCCGCCAAATTACGTATAATTTTGGCCGCTAGATAAATAATAAATTAGTTGGTCTAATAGTCCTTTGGAAAGTACAGGGTACCCCAAAATGTGAACCAAAAATATGTTTTTATTTTTAATTATTTACTGGCACAGCCGCCATAATAAATAACACATTTATTCTGTGAAAATGTCAACCGGCCACCTATTAGGTACGTTTAAATAGATACATAACTCGGACGGACAGACGCATAGACAGACAGACAGACGACGACGTAGGGTTAGTAATGGGCTTCCGTATAGATACGGAACACTAAAAAGACATACATATTTCATACATACAGACATAAATTCAGCTCAGACTCGCGCAGAATCTCACCGCAGGTAGTTTGAAACTTCTCCTTTGCGAGCTAGAGAATATCTCGTGGGCTTTAATTAATAACAACAGAGCATCCAGTTCATTAATAATAAACCTAGGTAGTCTACGTAATGCTCTGTGCCTTTAATTAATTAAATAAAAATATTGAAATTCACTGCTTGTATTTACTTTGAAATTAAATCGTCTTTTTCCCGACTTGAAAAAAACTGTTTTAAATTAAAACATTGCACCGACTTAAAAAAACAACTAGTACTGAAAAGAGTTTTCCGACCAGTTCAGTGTAGCCGGCACGATCAAAGGGGAAGCACTGACATGGCACCTAGTTCACCCGGTGTTATGGGCTGGCATCACGGACGTTGTAGGTGATGTAGTCAACCGTGTCAGTTTCCATAAAAAAAAAAAAAAAGTATTAAATAATATTTTGATTCATATTCGGAACCCTGAGTTGATGAGGGTACAAAAGTACACTTGAAAATTTATAGATGGACCCCTTTTGTGCTTTTGTACCTCCTTCAACTCAAGGATCCGAATATGAATCAAAGTATTGTTTAACACTTTTCAGTTCTAGTTGTTTTTTTATTGTAAGCTCAATATATGGGACCTGGGCACCCATGAAGTACCTACGGCGACCATGGACATTCGGTAGCATGCGGAAGCGGCGAATGCCATGCCGCCCTGACAGGTGCCCATTCACGTCTCTTTCTCACCCGAGACTATACATGGGGGGAAATATGTGGGCAGGGAGAGCGTTCCAAAGTTTACCGGTTCTGTGGAGGAAGGATCTGCAGAACCGATTGGTCCGCAGTAAGTCCAGCGTATAGGGATGCAATCCCTGCCCAGTGCGCGTTGTATGGAGGTGGAAAGGGGACGGCAGAACGCGTTAAACAGCTCCTCCGAGTACTCCCCGTGGAATAAGCGATAGAACACACTTAGGGCGCCGACATCCCTCCGAAGTTGCAGTGGTTCTAGATCGCGGGACACGTCCGGGGTCACCCACTAGTCGCACGGCCGTCAAGCGACGTGCCTTGGAAGGAAGGAGCTGGTGTGAACGCCGCTCTCTTCGCACTGAACTCGACCAAATTACTACGGCCCCATTCGGAAATAGACCGAAGCGTTTGTTCCAGATCAGACACAAGTCTTCGTCTCTTTTCATCCACAACATCCCGTCTGACTGAAGGATGACTGGTATAGGATCCATGTGCTGTACGGTCATCCGCATAACAATGAATGTTGCCGAGTGGCATCATGTCATTGATATGCAGAAGAAACAGTGTGGGTGACAGCACAGATCCCTGCGGTACGCCGGCATTCACTGATATGGCGTCCGACGAGCAACCGTCCACTATAATTTAGTCATCATGATGCAGCATTATGACTGTTAAAACATAACATGGTACTCGTACGTACGGTGTACACAGACAGGTATAGACAGGTATCGTGGCTGTCGAAGATCTATACCCGGAAGCGGCGGGAGGCGCCCCCCCCCCCCCCCCTCCCCGCCTCCCACCCCTCGGAGACCGCAGCGCGTCTTCGCGGCTGTTTCGCTACTCGCGGCACCCCGGCGGCGGCGGCGGCCCACCTTGAGACAGGGCTGGGCTGGGTTGATTGAAGTTGGCTGGTGAGTTGATGGTGTTGAACATCAGTACCACTGATTAATTTACATAATATTTAAGTCTACGATAGGTGAGCGAGAGAACACTAGCTATTATTAGTTCGTTTTCTTGAAACATCCCTCTTGCTTGGTGTTAGTTTGATAGGTAGTTGAAAAGTTACTGTGAAAAGGTTTTGGTGCCATCTGAACTTTTTTTTTGTCATCATAACAGCTTGCACGGGTGGGTGCCCAAATAGAAGATCAGACACAGCCAATAACACCACTCCTCTGTCGACGTTCAGAAAGGCGCCATGCCAGCTATAATGCAGATAAAAAGCTCGTCTTATTTATTTGCACGCCTTTTGAAGATCCCTAGGTTGGCTTTATATCGTTCCATTTCGTTTCGTTTCGTTTCGTTCCGTTCCGTCCCCGTTCCGTTTAGTTTCGTTTCGTTTCGTTTCGTTTCGTTTCGTTTCGTTTCGTTTCGTTTCGTTTCGTTTCGTTTCGTTTCGTTTCGTTTCGTTTCGTTTCGTTTCGTTCCGCTCCGCTCCGTTCCGTTCCGTTCCGTTCCGTTCCGATTCCTTATGCAATCCAGAAAAAATATATAGTTATAGGTAATTCATCCTTTCAATACAAAGTTCATAATAACTCAAATAACTATAACTAAACGATATGTCATAAAGTTATGACACGCTGAAGCGCCCTAGATGCGGCCCTGGCGACGGCGGCGTGTACCTGAGAGGGCTCTAAGTCGGATGCTGCGGTTACTCCGCGGTGTTCTCTCTTCAATATTAAACCTTTGCGTCGAAGGAGCAGCCAGCTACAGCGACCGCAACAGCGATAACGGCTTACAGCGTTGCTACTAAAGTGGTAATAAATCATTTTTGCGCGCGTTTAGTTTGTGTTTCGTTCGCCATCTTGTCCGCTTGTTATTCGTGTCTACATTTTGTCAAAAGAGCGAATCGCGGCGCGTCGGCTTCTCTTGCGAGAGGTCCGAGGTTCGAATCCAACCGGCGTGTACCAATGAGTTTTTTTTTTATAATTTGAAAAAAATACGTGCATACCTTCGCCCTCACTGGGCTTCGGATTCGATGTAAAGATGGTCCACCGGGTAGTAGTTTAGTTAGTAGACAATGTGTATTTTGTTTTAGATTCCCTCTATAATAAGGATCTTCAAGGTAATTGGGATTAAGATATAACGAGTCGAGTGCGATTCGCGATCTATTAGTCTAAAAAACTACCTCATCCGAATAACAGATCTATTAGCCTAAAAAACTACCTCATCCGAATAACAGATCTATTAGCCTAAAAAACTACCTCATCCGAATAACAGATCTATTAGCCTAAAAACTACCTCATCCGAATAACAGATCTATTAGCCTAAAAAACTACCTCATCCGAATAACAGATCTATTAGCCTAAAAAAACTACCTCATCCGAATAACAGATCTATTAGCCTAAAAAACTACCTCATCCGAATAACAGATCTATTAGCCTAAAAAACTACCTCATCCGAATAACAGATGAGAGTACACCCTGCTTATATTATATTAGGCCAGATCTTGTATTTGCTGCGCAATTCGAAATTTAACAAAATCCATTAGTGAAAACTATGTCAATCAGACATTTGTGAGTTTAGTTATAGACGGACATGCTTTTATAAACAAATCTATTCTATATACATATAATAAAATCGTTAAATTAATAATCTCTCTTTGTCTGTACGCGCATCACGCAAAAACCACTGAACGGAATTTGACGAAACTTTGTATAGTGACAGTGTATATCCCGGATTAACATAATAAACAAAAAAATATAATAAAAATTAAAATTATTATAAAATTTAAATGACAACTTGACAACGGAGAACTGTCATCTCGACGTGAGCTGGCCGGTGACAAAATGTTTGATAAATAAAAAATAAAAAAAATTGAAGTCGAACTTATGTCGTCGCTGTCATTGGTGCAATTTATATTTCTGTTGCCCGCGGCTTCGCTAGCGTGAAATTCGAATTAAAAAAAAAGTAAGTAACTAAAGGCGGAGCCGAAGGCGGATCTGCGCTCACGTAAACGATATTCTTTCTCGATGAAAGTAACTAAGGGCGAGGCGGAAGTCGGAGCTGAGTTCAGGAAGAAAAAAAACATTCTTTCTTGAATGAAGTAAGTAACTATGAGCAGGCCGCAGGCCGAGCTGCGTTCAGGAAGAAGCTAAACCATCTTGAAGAAAGTAAGTAACTAAGGCGAGGCCGAAGGCCGAGCTACGTTCTGATAAATAATAAACCATCTCGGAGAAAGCGAGTAACTTGGGCGAGGCCGAAGGCCGAGCTGCGTTCAGGAAGAAGCTGAACCATCTTGAAGAAAGTAAGTAACTAAGGCGAGGCCGAAGGCCGAGCTACATTCTGATAAATAATAAACCATATCGAAGAAAGCAATTAACTAAGGGCGAGGCCGAAGGCCGAGCTGCGTTCAGGAAGAAGCTCAACCATATTGAAGAAAGTAAGTAACTAAGGCGAGGCCGAAGGCCGAGCTTCGTTCTGATAAATAATAAACCATCTCGAAGAAAGGAAGTATCTAAGGGCGAGGCCGAGGGCCGAGCTGCGTTCAGGAAAAAGCTAAACCATCTTGAAGAAAGTGAGTAACTAAGGCGAAGCCGAAGGCCGAGCTACATTCTGATAAATAATAAAACATCTTGAAGAAAGCAAGTAAATAAGGGCGAGGGCGAAGGCCGAGCTGCATTCGGGAAGAAGCTAAACCATCTCGAAGAAAGCATGTAACTAAGGGCGAGGCCGAAGGCTGAGCTGCGTTCAGGAAGAAGGTAAACCTTCTCGAAGAAAGTAAGTAACTAAGGGCGAGGCCGAAGGCCGAGCTACGTTTAGGTAAACCAAAAACCCTCTTCTGCCTTCGGGCCTCGCCCTAAATGACATCCTTTCTTCGATAGCATATAATATCGTTTACTCCATCTATTTATTTAATAAAATATAATAATAACTAAATAATTAAAACCTACCTAACAAACATTAAAATAACTATCATAAAAGGGGCGTTTTCAAATGTTCCTAGAACACTTGCGGCATTACCCCGCTGGATGGCAAAGCTTACCGTTTGAATGTCCACCAGCAGAGGCCCAAGCCTCTTCAAGAAGATTATAGTCTTCCTGAACGCAGCTCGGCCTTCGGCCTCGCCCTTAGTTACTTACTTTCTTCGTGAAGGTGTATTGTCTTCCAGGATGCAGCTGGGCCTTCGGCCTCGCCGTTAGTTGCTTACTTTATTTGAGAAGATTTATCGTTTACCTGAACGCAGCTCGGCCTTCGGCCTCGCCCTTAGTTACTTAGATTCTTCTTTGAAATACGAATTTCACGCGAGCGAAGCCGCGGGCAACAGCTAGTAAAATATAAAGCAAAACAAATAAAAAATATAATATGTAACAAAATATCATTATTAATTCAGTGAATTATTATTTATTAAATACACGAAGGACCGAAGTCGTCCATAATTTCACCCGCCTCAGGCGAATCCGAAGGTAGCATGCACAAAATGTAACATGTTATGTTAACCTTTTGAAAAGGGTCCCTTGTAAGCGCTGGCCCTAAATCTTAGCGACAACGCAGCCTCAATAAACATTGTCTTTATCTTTCTGAAAATAATTTAGATTTCTGAACTTGTGTATTTTCCGGTAAAGGGGAAAGGGGAGTCTGTAATGGTCACTGAGGTAATGGTACTAAAGACTACTTCGACCCAATTATGTAGGTTTTGTTTTTTATGTAATCCGGTATAGCTAAGTCAGAGGGGCCAAAGGACATGCTCCGATCAACCAATGACC
Organism: Nematopogon swammerdamellus; assembly: GCA_946902875.1. Lineage (NCBI taxonomy): Eukaryota > Metazoa > Arthropoda > Insecta > Lepidoptera > Adelidae > Nematopogon > Nematopogon swammerdamellus. The sequence goes on along the minus strand of OX336340.1, from coordinate 23,264,538 downwards.
TCCGAGAATGTAAATGCCATACTGGAGACTTGCATTTGAATTGCTGGTTATATATACTGAACCCAAGAACATTCTTGACTGAACCAGAGGAGAAAGCAGCCGAGGCTGCTATGCTGCAATCTTACATCCAGTACGGTGGTACCAACCCTGCCGGTTACAATTTAAGCCTACCACCTAGTAAGGGGCCACCTAGTATCCTGAATCCCGTAATGATTGCGGGATTCAAGATACTCGTACTATAAAATATCCGATCCCCGCCGGCGGCGGCGGCGTCCTCACCAACCGGCAGCCAAAAGTAATCTGCTTCAGATTGCGGCGTAGTGGTCGGTGTTGTGCTGTAATTTACCAGGTTCTTGCAGCACAACACCGATTACTCTGCTTACCCCGATTGACGGGATTCAGCGTCGGGTATTTTTTTTTATGGAAACTGACACGATTGACACCTACAACATCCGTGATGTCAGCCCATAACACCGGGTGAACTAGGTGTCATGTCAGTGCTTCCCTTCATTTCGCGCACGCTACACTGAACTGGACGGAAAACACAAACTATTTACATACCCGTTTCGACCGACTTTTCGCTCAGTGCGGTGGTACCAACCCGGGTGGGATAAACCCTACCACCTACCTAGTAAAGTAAGAAGGGAAGGGACCACGGTCAGCCTCCAACGGTCGAGCGGTCACCCATCCAAATACTGACCTCGACTGACCGCACCACTGAGCTACCGAGGCTGTATGTATGTATTACTGACACATATACTCATGAAAATATTGACCGTACGAATCCCGCGTGTCGTACGCCTAGTTCACTCTAGCTAGATTATAATTTACTTCTTACAACACATTGTTCTCAGAGTTATTTGCCCCCGTCGGAGCAGGGCGGCTGCTCCTGTAGGCTGAGAGCGGCGTTGTGGGCGACCCGCAGGCAAGAGGCAACCGACTGGCAAACGATCGGTCCGTGCTCAGTGAACCCCTGGACGCCGCCGCCGCCGTGGTGGAGCCCAGAGATCAGAGGTATCGTGACTAGATGTGGAATCACGCTTAGCTCCGCCGCCGCCGCCGTTAAGCCGCTTAAGCGCCTTCCATTCATAGTGACGTCATGCGCTCAGCGGAATGAGGAGCGGGGACAGGGGCGTCACAACTACAAGTATGCACATTTTTGTGCCAAGCGCGCCGCTCCTCTACCGCACAGTACGGTCTCACCTTTATATCCAAAACTGGCCATAAGGCAGAGGGTGTCGACATGTTCGCGCTGTCATTGGCGATCGCTGTGTATGGTGCATTTAATTGCTTAGGGATAGTTGATTATAGGGATATCGGCGACACCTGTTCCCATGCAGAGTGCTCCGCGGTTAGGGTTACCAACTGACCGGATAAATCCGGTCTTCACCGGATTGAAAGTGCTTGGACCGCAGTCCGCCCGGATTTCATTCGAGACCGTTTTTTTAGATAACACAATAAAAGATTTTAATAACCTTAAAATGACTCAATCATAACGGTCGACCGCCGCTCCTCGCGCGCGCCCTAATCTGTGAACAATTTTACAGTGACATTTCAAGAAAAACCAAATTTTTTGAGTGGCCAAGACTATAAGTGTAAATAACTTTAATTAAGTTGTTAAAAACATAATTATTGCTTATATTGCATATATTGCATATTTACTACTTACTTTACTTTTATACGTGGTGCAGACAGTCAACTGTAGCTATTGAATGTTAAGCAACGCTGGGTGCGGTCAGTTAGTGGATGGGTGAGCGCTGACCGTTGGAGGCTGACCGAGGTTCGAAATCCTCGTAAAACTGTAGGTCCCTTCCCTCCTAATCTTAATTATTGGTAGGGTTTAACCCGCCCGGGTTGGTACCACCGCATTGAATGGAACGTCGGTCGAAACGGCTATGTAAATAGTTTGTGTTTTCCGACCAGTTCAGTGTAGCCGGCACGATCAAAGGGGGAAGCACTGACATGGCACCTAGTTCACCCGGTGTTATGGGCTGACATCACAGACGTTGTAGGTGATGTAGCCAACCGTGTAAGTTTCCATAAAAAAAAATATTGGGTTTAGTCATCGACACCAAAGACCGGCCTTTTTTGATAAATCTGGATTTTGAACCTCTTAAAACCGGGTTTTCGATTTCAGCCCCAGGTAACCCTATCCGCGCCGCGGTAGCCCATGTAGTCATAACGTAACACGGTAGCCCATCTAGCCATTATGCTCCTGATCTGCGTTCACCTCCATCCCTCCCACTCTAACGCCACCCAAGCCTGTCCCTGTCCCTTCCATACCCCACAACTCTATTTACATGAGCTAGTACATGTCACGCAGCAGCACAATGCCTCTGTTCACCATTGTTACGCCAAGTTGTCCCGACAATACTCTGAAAACTGGAGCACCGACACTGACTGAGCTGTCAGCCTTTTGGTCTCATTCAACATTCGTCGATTGGAAATATACTTCCTAATTGTTGATTTCTCTTTTTTTTTTATGTAATCCGGTATGGGTGGCTGAGTTAGAGGGGCCGAAGCGCATGCTCCGACCAGCCAATGTCACCTCCGAGAAAGTAGGTGCCATACCGGAGACTTCCCTGGATTGCTGGCTATACTGGAATAGAGGAGAACGCAACCGAGGCTGCTATGCGGCCATCTTACATCCAGTACGGTGGTACCAATCCAGTCGGCTACAATCTGAGCCTACCACCTAGTAAGGGGCAAGGGAAGGGACCTACAGCTTTACACCGGTTCCGAACGGTGAAGCAGCAGGTGTAGGTATGCACATAATTTTTTTCGTCAGAAAAAACTCATTGGTACACGCCGACGGGATTCGAACCGCGGACCTCTCGCATGAGAAGACGATGACCAAACCACTCGGCCACCCGCCGCAAAACTAGTCTTAAACTAGGTACCTACTTATTCTGCTCAATATTTTTTTTTGGGTCGTTTGAGTATATTGCATATTATTTTTCTGTGGTATGGTGTAATATATAGTAACTTTGAAAAAAAAAACACCTTTCTTGTATGGGGACCCCCCTTAATTTTTTACCTTTTCTATGTGTTATTATTTGTTGTTATATCCACCATAATAACACATTGTATTCTGTGGAATTATTTGTTTTTTGAAAAAAATATTTTTTATTTTTTAAATACCTATTACGGTTCCAAAGATACACCAGTAGGGCAGACAGACAGACAGATAGCGTAGGCTTAGTAATAAGCTTCCGTGCGGGATACGGAAACCTAAAAAGCAAAGGGATCGGGTCGCATTGGCCGCTTGCCGGGGGGAAACACAAGGTGTACAAATGAGCTAGGAGCAGCAACCGTCCGAGTGATCGTCTCGAGGCACGAGCGGCGGAGGCGGCGGCAGCGGCACGGAGCGGCAGCGGTGAGCTCCGCAAACATTTGCCCCGGGGATAAGGCTTCGAAAACGAAACATGCCACCGAACTAGTCGGCCCGGGGCGCCAGGGATGCATTCGGTACGCTCGACCCGCTGTCACCGCGGGCCAAACGTTCTGTATGCCAAATTTGGTACCTATCGTATTTATAGGTATGCTGCAATTTCTCTGTGCACTTGTTGATGGTGAAAGCATTTAAGAAAGTATTATTTAAGTTCCAGAAAAATATATCTTTTATTACCTATCTATTTAAATTTGTTAGCGATTGATCAGTAATGTTTATTTGTTTTACATAATTTTTGAGAAATGGTTTTCCTAATTGTGACAAATGTGTACATTACATCAAAAAAAGCTCTACATGATTTCTTGTCCGGTTCTTCACAACATATTGCAATAGTGAACGAAATGAAACTAAAATAATGAATATATTTAAAATACCTACCGAGTTTGTAATTTTTTTATTGCACATACATGCAATGTGTTCTTTATAGCAAAATTAGCAACTAAAACCTTGACTCTATTTAATAGAGTTCGTTTAATATGATAGGTTGATAAGGATGGAAGACTACTAGATGTCGTGGAGAAGAGTGGGTTATTCAGGACAAGCAAATAGATCCATCTCACCTGTTCTTCCTTTGCTCTCAGCCAAAACACACATTGAACTCGGGCCTAGCAGCTCTTTATTTCACGAATTTGACAATGAATGGAACACGAAGGGCCGACTCTATAGGGGCGAAACACAGCGGGTTGTAGATCAAACTGCTTCGCGTGTGGCGTTTGATTTTAACTTGTTGTTATAACCGGGAAGCAAACAGGTTAATTGGTATACATTACGAGGAGAACAATCCGTTGATGATTTTTTACACTTTCAAAAATTCAAATTATTGCAAGAAATTGCAAAAAACAGTGAGAGCGGGAAAATTGCTAAAAGAAGAGAGACAGCGTGATCACAAAACATTTAAATCTAACAAGAGGGGTCAATGGTTTCAGTAATATTTAATTCAATAAATACACAGAGCAAATAGCGAGAATGCAGTTCGCTAGTACTGCTAGCGCCATCTGTTGACTTACAATTAAACTAGTCCTAACAGAGTTACTTACCTATCTGTCTTTTAGCCGTATTCATTAAACGCCGCTGACTGCCTGAGTGCATCCCTGGCGCATGCAAGACAAACATGCAAGATGCAGGTAAGCCGCAGGGCGACCCGTGTCGACGTACAAAATGACACTTTCCAAACTTGCCGGCTCCCGGGCGGGCCAACAAATACGCACAGTAGTGCTCGTTTGCGCTCGGGGCATGGTGCAGGGGCGCTATTCCAAGTTGCGCACACACACACCGATGAGTTTAAAACGACAGAATTACAATTGCCATAGATTGCATACATACAGTCCCCATTAGTCCCCAACACTATTTATAATGAAGATAATTTGCACACGAATGACGCTCGTTACACGCGCGTTTATAAAGATAGGATAACGTCTGACCGCTGACCGTTGGAGGCTGACCGAGGTTCGGATTCCTCGTAAAACTGTAGGTCCCTTCCCTCCTAATCTTAATTATTGGTAGGGTTTAACCCGCCCGGGTTGGACCACCGCACTGAATGGAACGTCGGTCGAAACGGCTATGTAAATAGTTTGTGTTTTCCGAGCAGTTCAGTGTAGCCGGCACGATCAAAGGGGGAAGCACTGACATGGCTCTTAGTTCACCCGGTGTTATGGGCTGGCATCACGAACGTTGTAGGTGATGTAGTCAACCGTGTCAGTTTCCTTAAAAAAAAAACAACCTCTGTAACAGAGATAGTTTTAATAATTAGTAATTTCTTCGTTATGCACATACATTTACAAGCATACGATTTACTAAAATTACAGTACGTAACGCGATTAAACAGACACAGACAGACAACAACGCAGAAACCAAAACGATTGCTTAATCTGTGGCAACACCCGCATTATCCCTCTCGTACTCGCTTGCGCGCGCACACACGCGTTATTTGCATCTACTGCTGTAACTGTAGCTCCCGCGTTCCTTGGTCCTTATTAGGTGGAAGGCTCAAATTGTGGCCGACTGGGTTGGTATGATCATACTGAATTGTGTTCTACTTTAGCCATATCCAGCAATCCAAATATATTTTTTTATGGAAGCTGACACGGTTGGCTTCATTACCTACAACATCCGTGATATCAGCCCATAACACCGGGTTAACTAGGTGCCATGTCAGTGCTTCCCTTTGGTCGTGCCGGCTATACTGAACTGCACGGAAAACACAAACTATGTGCATAGCCGTTTCGACCGACGTTTCATTCAGTGCGGTGGTATCAACCCGGGCGGGTTGAACCCTACCACCTAGTAAGGTAAGAATGGAAGGGACCTACAGTTTTACGTGGAATCCGAACCACGGTCAGCCTCTAACGGTCGAGCGGTCACCCATCCAAGTACTGACCGGCCCAGCTAGCGACAGACGACTGTCTGCACCACTGAGCTATCGAGGCTGACAAATATAAGTCTCCGGTATGGCACGTTTTGTTGGTGATATTGGCTGGTTAGGGCATGTCCTCTGGCCCCTCTGACGTATTGATAGATAGATAGATAGAAAATTCTTTATTGCCACAGTAACAAATACATTAGAACATTTACATAAGGTGCAAAGGCGGACTTATCCCTTACAGAGATTTCTTACAGTCAAACTTTGGATGATTGAGATTCGATAATATAGATAGTGGAATGTAAGTAGGTAGGTAGTAGCAAAATATTTTTTTATAATAACTAGAGTCCGCGCGTAAGTTGGAATCGACCCGCAGGGCGCTCACCTGCTTCCCGGCTGATGTAGCTAAGAGCAATTTGTTTCGTACGGAACAACGGATTATGGTACTGATGTGCGCTGCACCGCATTGGGATTGCTTTAAGTAAAGCTTTCTAGTGGTAGACAAGATTTCATTGGAAAACTGTTTTACTCTCTGCGTCGCTAGGGTGAATTTTTTTGTTGCATGAACGTCGAAACCACACCTATTTCAATATAGAATGTTAGGTTTATTACGTGACCTTTGTAGTACTTATAGCAACTATAAATAAACTTGTTTAGTTTACTAGTTTAGGTGGTCGGTGTTGTGCTGTAATTTACAAAATTACTTGCACAACACGGATTACTCTGCTTACTCCGATTGTCGGGATACAGGGTGTGGTATATAGAAAGAAAGAAAGAAAGAAAGAAAGAAAGAAAGAAAGAAAGAGAGAAAGAAAGAAAGAAAGAAAGAAAGAAAGAAAGAAAGAAAGAAAGAAAGAAAGAAAGAAAGAAAGAAAGAAAGAAAGAAAGAAAGAAAGAAAGAAAGAAAGAAAGAAAGAGAGAAAGAAAGAAAGAAAGAGAGAAAGAGAGAAAGAGAGAGTGAGAGAGAGAGAGAGAGAGAAATAAAGAAAGAAGGAAATTTATTCACTATCCATTGACAGTAAACACATTCTTACGTAATAATTACAAATGAGGGCGGTGAAACGGAAACCGCTCAGCTGAGACGCAGTTAGACTGCGCGCTGATTTTTAGCGGCTCCCGCTTTACAATACGCAATAATAAATATAATATAACTTATTACAATGTTGGAAAAATAAAATAAAAGTATAAAAACAAAACAAAAAACATTAGCATTAAGAACATGTATCAATTAATAAGTACAGTAAAATGCTCAGCATATTCCATTAAAACATTACACATAACAAGAACAACACTTAAATAAAACATTAAAACATATATATTAGCCACGACAAATTATCGACTGAAAGTTATTTCAATTATTTTCCCGCGGTGTAATTACTATTTATTTAAACTCTCAAACAAAAATTAATTTTTAACGTAATAAATTGCCTGAGCAGTTAAAATGTTGAACCCTTATCTAATAACGGTCTATTAAACCCATAACCCTCTTATAAAATTCCTCCGGAATTATAATTAAGGGTAGGAATTCTTAATTAATTCTTCTTTTCTTTCAACAGAGATAGCACCTCATTCATCACATCACTGATTACTTGAACGGTTCTTTCGCACATTTTTAGGATTCCGTAGTAAACCAGGTCTCTATGTGTTTACTCAGGCTTCGCTCGCTTCAAGTTCGGTTTGAAAAATATTCTCCATTCGGTAAGTCGAAACGTCAGCTGTCATTCATACACACATAACATCACGCCGGTGTTTCCCAATGGCGCTAGCAGAGACAACGAACATTTGAAGCCCTTTCAGTCAGTCAGTCAGCGTGTAAGCGTCCACTGCTGGACATACGCCTCTCAAATTTTTCTCCAGTCCTCCCGGCCTTCAGCGGTACGGAACCACTGCTTTCCGCCGACGCACTTGATGTCGTCGTCCCACCTGGCGGGTGGTCTTCCCACACTCCGTTTTCCTGTTCACGGCCGCCAGTGTAGGACACGGTTACTCCAACGCCCTTCATCACTCAGCTATCTCAATGACTATCATCAATCATGCATAGATATGAACTTTTTTTGTATATAAAGGAAAGGTAAGGTTATGAAAAGGTTTAATTGATCAATGTGGAAGTACTGTGTGGGTGTGTCCGTACTTAAAAATAATAGCCCCACTGCATCTCTTCCCGTGCAGATTCGAATAAGGTACAATAGAAATAAATAAAATACCAAAATAAATGAAACTACACCTACCTAAAAATGCTTGAGTCTAATTCTGTCGCTTCTGCTATTAAATATACATAACAAAACAATATTTACTATGTTTACCCGACTACGTTGAAGTCAAAAGGAGGGTTATGATTTTGGCAGCGTGTTTATGTATTTGTGATCGTTTATTCCCTCAGAGAGCAAATATTCAAAACGGCACCTCCCAGGCGCCATATTGTCGGATTTGTTTTCTTCAAACCTTATCGATTTGGGGTAAAGAGCTTGATAAGGCAAAAATATACCAGACTTGATGGTTTGCAACTAAAAGGAATTAAATAAAAATGTCAGCCTACGAAAACAAGGAAAGTTAATTAAGAGTATGAAGTTGGGCGTGCAGAAAAATTCAAATAGACTACTTCCTTCGTTTTTTCTTAGTCGGGTTTTATAAAAAAAAAAATTGTTTTAGTAATTTTTTTAAATTTCTAAAATGACGGTATAAACATTAATAGATATGTATTAAATAAGCGTGCTCTCTAGCTGTAGCGATTTAAATTATTTCTGAAACGGTTTACTCAAGGTGAAATGTAACCCAAGGAATCATCCAAACTCGAGGGAACTCGCCCGCGGCTGCTACGGAGCCCTCGGTCGGCTCCTATATTTTACACCTCGCGTTGTTATTTCGTCATTATCCTTTGCTAAGAGGGTTCCGCTAGTGCACTCACACGATGGACTATATGTCAGTCTGTCATAGCTTTGACCAGTGTGAAATATAATCGAAAAATTCTGCAAAGAAGTCTAGGTTCATCGAATATGAGAATTTAATTTACTGGTTGCATAGGTGATGGGTGTGATAGTTTTTTTTTTAATGAAAACTGTCACTGTTGGCTACATCACCTACGACATCCGTGATGTCAGCTCATAACACCGGGCGAACTAGGTGCCATGTCAGTGCCCTTGTAGTACCCGAAAAAGGGTGATTGTGCACTTAAAATTGAACATTTTCGCAAAACTATTATTTGCGCTTTCTTCATACACGAATTATTCACATACATACATCCAGTTTTCAGTGTATAAGAAAGATGTTCATAAAACACTCCGAACAAACTTACTATACTCTCACACGTAAGCGTTGCTCGTATTATGATGTCGTTACAGATTAGTTAATTTAAAACGGAAGAAAGCTAAAAGCAAAAACCGCTCTGGCTGTCATTTGTCAAACGGCGACCACACCGTCGGCCTCAATCCAGGAACAATTAGGAAATGAACAGACTCTTGTTTGGTTAGGTACTGGCGCGCGGCCGCGGCGGCGCGGCGGCCATGAACTGTTTTTGGAGACTTAGGAAAATACATTCAAATTTAAGTTAGATCGTACCTCAGGTACGGTACCTGGCTCGCAATTAGGATAATGTGTTTCGATGAAACAAGATCCCGGGGGAGTGCAAATCACTTTCACTTTAGAAACGAGACAATTCTGTGAGATACCATTTGAAGTTTAGTCAGAAAAGTTTTATTTGAAACACCGTTTATTTTAGCAATTACCTTATGGTGCCATTAATCACGTAATGTGTTTTGACACCTTTTTTCATATTCACCTTCCCCCATTGTGAGGCTCTTTTTATTCAAAATCAAAGTAAAAATCTTTATTGTTTTTTTGTGGTTTTTATACAGTGTCTTCCATTACGGGTTTTCTGAATATGCAAAATGCCTGAAATACAGCCTTCACATGCATAGATCCATGCAAGGCTGGGTTTACAAATATTAATTTTACAATTTATCCATAAAACAAATTAAAAATAAAAATAAAACAATACACTATAACCTATTCGAAAATTTCCACAAATTCGTTCACTTTATTGGCCTCACAATTTAGTTTTACGCAATCCGGTAGGGTGGCTGAGTCGGAGAGGCCAAAGCACATGCTCCGACCAGCCAATATCACCTCCGAGAAGGTAGGTTAAGTTAGGTTAGTGGACATACCGGACACTTCTCTGGATTGCTGGCTATACTGGACTAGAGGAGTACACACCCGAGGCTGCTATGCGGCCATCTTACATCCAGTACGGCGGTACCACCCAGTCGGCTACAATTTCAGCCTACCACCTAGTAAGTGGCAAGGGAAGGGACATACAGTTTTACACCGGTTCCGAACGGTGAAGCAGCAGGTGTACGTATGCACGTAAATTTTTTCGTCAGAAAAAACTCATTGGTACACGCCGACCGGATTCGAACCTCGGACCTCTCGCATGAGAAGCCGATGCCCAAACCACTCGACCGTTCATTCATAGATATGCATTATGCCTGTACCACAGATTACTTAATAGTTACTTAGTAACAGATAAATCACTCCATAGAAAAAGTTCCATACCTTCGGCTTTAATAGCCTACTGTTTCACGTCGCCAATCGCTGCGTGCCAAAATGTACCTAAACGATCGAGTGTAAAGTGAGTGTAGAGTGCTTTGCAGCTGCGCGCAGTAGCGTGCGCGAGCGTGTAGGTATGCTTCGCGCGGCTGACGAATTTCCACTGAATTAGGCTCGCCGGCGCGGCGGCGGCCCGCTGGGCGGTAGGTAGTTAGCGTGCGCAAGTACATAGAGTGCGTGAGGCCTGCCCGTACTTTCTGCAAATCTGAACAAACTCTTCCCTTTTTTTATTTCGTTATGTAATTGAGCTGTGATTAATTCGCTTAATGAAAAAATTCGCAAAAGCAGCTGCTAGCCACCAACCCTGCAGCACCCTGAAGATATCGTGCCTGAATCAATATTTGCCTCCTCTACTGAGCAGCTTACGGACTAGAAGCGTTGCAAACGCCCGACTTATTGAAATGAATTCCCACGCTGTGAGCTAGGGCGGGCGGCTGGCCGGTGGGCGGCGCCCGCCCTTGGAGAGCAGATAATCGCGTGTGTTGCGACGCAGCCGCGGCCTAGCCGTCAGCACAGGCTGTATGCTTAACCTTGTACTTCACGTTCTTGTCATTTTCCGTGTGTATATTAAACAATGTCACAAACCGGAGGAATTACAAGTAGGTTACATACAGCTTTCGAAGTATTATTCTTGTAAGTATGTTTCATATTTTATTATTTAGTCTTTTTATTTATTTATTTATTTATTTATTTATTAGAAAACAGACAGCCTAATGACAAATAGATAAAAAAACATAGGTTGTTCTGGCCACTTTTTGTTTCCCTGATTAGAGTCCCCGTCTTATCTCTATCTCTATCTTCTTCTCTATCTTCTTCTCTATCTCTATCTTCTATATCTCTACTTCTTATAAAAGGGAACGTCTGTCTATATGTGTGTATGTATGTTTGAGGCACACTCCGGAACCACTAAACAGACTTTTATGCGGTTTGCACCAATGGAAAGAGCAGTTCTTGAGGCTCACTATAGGCTATAATACCATCACGCTAAATAGCCTTAGGGCTGAGCAGTATCAAATAAAGTAAAGTATGGACGGGAGAGAGAGAGAATATAAGAGAAGCGATCGCTTATTATCATATTTTCGTTTAAATCAGATTTGCTATTAAACCGAGTCTACCGCGAGCCAAGCCGCGGGCAAAAGTTAGTAGGTTATTATTTAGTCGGTCGGTCGAAAAGGCTGTGTAAATAGTTCGTGTTTTCCGTCCAGTCCAGTGTAGCCGACATGAAATGAAGGGAAGCACTGACATTGCCACCTAGTTCACCCGGTGTTATGGGCTGACATCACGGATGTTGTAGGTGATGTAGCCAACCGTCAGGCCTCACGCGCTCTATGTACTTGCGCGCGCTAACTACCTACTGCCCAGCGGGCCGCCGGCGGTCTAATTCAGTGGTCAGCCGCGCGAAGCATACCTACACGCTCGCTCACACAACTGTGCGCAGCTGCAAATCAATAATCACTATACACTCGATCGTTTAGGTACATTTTCGCACGCAGCGATTGGCGACGTGAAACAGTAGGCTATTAAAGCCGAAGGTATGGAACTTTTTCTATGGAGTGATTTATCTGTTACGAAGTAACTATTAACTAATTTGTGCAACCGTGTCAGTTTCCATAAAAAAAACACAAAAAAAACAAAAAGTGAGAGTAAAGATGGCGAGAAGTTGTGATCGAGTAGCCGCTCTATACAAACTGACGGAGTCTGCTGTAGCAACTGTGCGGTTTTATTTCCGCCCCCGAATGAGGCGGGAAGTAAGTCATGAATGCATAATTATTTTGCCGCGATTAATATTTTTACTCGCCCGCAGCTGATTGCCTCTTGAATTTATTAGAAGCTCGCGTTGGTGCGCCCTCGTATTTATTAAAAACACCTGCGGTATTCCCGCCCCGCTCTTCGACAAACCAATTAAAGGATTTGGATAATGGAATATTTCAATATCTGAAGAAACGCTGCTACTGTTCTTATTTAGAAATAATAATTTTACTGAATATACATGTCGCCGGACTGGTCTAGTTCCTTTAAGGAGTCTATTCTACGCCTTGTAACAAAATCACTGGCGAAAGAATTTTTTAAATATGTGCTTTCATTAAAATTTTAGGATTTCCTAACAAACTAAATACGTACTACAATGTGCGGGCGTCTTTAGGGGCGCGACGGGGTGCGGGCGGTACGCGGGCGGAGCAGCCGGCGGCGGCGCAGCGGGCTGCGGGCGGTACGCGGGCGGGGCGGACTATCTGTGTGCGTTCACTCTCGCGTCGCGTCCGTCCGCATTCCCGCTGCCCGCTGCCCGGGCACCGCGCGCCCTCGATTAGAGCATTACAACATTACACTACATTAATAAATAAAAAATACACCAGTCCGGGGACACCCTGTATTTCGACGTGAATACATCTTTACTTCTGCTCCAGTACTTCCTTATTTTAGCGTTTATTACAATTAATTAAATTAACAACATTACAAAACGATCAATTACATAACTAATATTTCTAAGACTGGTGGTTCTGAAACAAAATGTAGAGCACGACACGAATGTATGCACTGTGATGTGTCTACATTCGAAGGGGTTTTCACGAAAATCCCTTCGTATCTCCGATAGAGACAGCCATTTGATTTTTTTACAAAATTATTTTTTTATAAAAAACAAATTTAGTTTGGTTATTTAAGTATAAAAACTTGTAACATCTTGTGTTATCGTGTGTACCTAACCGCTTACCTAATTCCGAACCGAGTACAGCGTTTTCATTAAAATCATCAGTTGAAATGTATACAGCAAACCATAAAACTGAACGACTGACCCAATATCGGATGAAGTCAGCCACCGCATTTTGCATTGAAATGTTCGTTTACTGCGCTTGCTATAAATTCATTCATTCAAATTGAATTGAGCGGAGAATTGATTCTATTTGGCTAATAGCTTAATTAGGTAAACATTTGAAGTAATTACGTAAAGTTTAGCTTATTCGGAAATATAAATAGTGGCGTTCATTTGTTGGTGTTTACAGTACAGCTTACTTAACAGTTCAACATATCGTAGGTACACATACATTATGTATGCTTACCTGAACAGCAAAGGAAAAGGACCGATTCTGATGATAAAAATAAATGTATATTGCTTTGCTCCTTACTAGGTTGTAGGCTCAAATTGTAGCCTTGTTGGTACCACCATATGTAAGATGGCAGCATAGCAGCCGCGGCTGTGTTCTCCTCTTGTCCAGTATAGCCAGCAATCCAAAGGGAACCTACCTTCTCGGAGGTGATATTAGCTGGTTGGAGCATGTGCTTTGGCCCCTCTGGCTCAGCCACCCATACCGGATTACATAAAAAATAAACATTGTTTGATCAGAGAATCGACACAACGTGCGTATCCCGAATGCGATGCAACACTGAATAAAATGGATAGTTGTATCAGTTACAGAGATATATTATTTCAGTTTATAATTTCATCAAATTGAACTGCCAATTTCAAATAGTCCCGTCAGCGTACGCGCTTTGATCCTATTGGTTATTGTTTTATAGTTTTAAATAGTTCGGCGTGAACATTTATGTATGTTATGTCGTTAGAGTTGACTACATGTATAGACCGTCCACAGTTATTTTACCTCTAGCCATCAAGTTGGCTAACCTGAGCTCTGTGTTGCCATAATTGGTCCGTAATATTTCCCTGTACGAAATATTTGAATATATACTTTTAGAATAGAATAGAATCGAAACTCTTTATTGCACACAAATTGAAAGAACAACAGTACACGACAAGAACCAAGAAATGCAGGAGTGCGCAAAGGTGGACTTAAATATATTAATAGCAAGTAACCCTTTTTAGGACCGTAGTACTAGTGACAGCAAGCGGTGCCAACCTAGCGGAAGATACAATGGCATGTGTCAGAGGTAAAATAACAGTGAACGATCTGTATGTACAGCACGCGGCCGTAAATAATGCGCGTTGGGCTTTTTGAGAGAGACATTCCAGTTCTGTAGAGCGTCGTCCCTGTCGCACAACCTGCGAGTTAGTGCGACTTAGTCCAGTATAGCCAGCAATCCAAAGGGAAGTCTCCGGTATGGCACCATCTCCGAGGTGGTTCGCTTATAACTCGAGAACGGGTCAATCGATTTAGATGCGGTTTTCACCAGTGCAATCTGACGTATCTCCGAATGGTTATAAACAATATAAAATCGCTCGATAAATTGTTTTAAAGAAAGTGACGGGTTATTTAATTCATCTAATAAATATAATAAACGTAAGGAAGGAAGAGCATTAAAAATTCAACGCGAGCGGAGCCGCGGGCACAGCTTATTAGTTATATATATATGTATCGTTCATCTGAAGTGTTTGCTACATTTTTGTTTTCAATATTTATTTTAGTTAGTTTTTGTGTGTATGTATAATTAAAATATAATTTTATTTTAATTCTTTTTTCAAATTTTTGTAAAATATTATAATATTATTTCCTTAAAATCCGAAGGAAATTTGCAAGCACAAGATAATTTCTATAGAATAACCGGCTACTATAAAACACGAAAACAGCAGTCGGTAATTCAGTTGACTGCGCTCGCGGTAACGAGTGGGCGACAATGTCGAAATCGGTGACATTTGCATAATGAATTGATCGCAACGCCCATAGAACATCTACCCGCGCGTGTGTGGAAGCGTCCAACGAGCTGACAAACCATGTAACTTTTTCATTCTCTGATTGTATATGTGTTCACTATCTAAGGATTATCTCAAGGTACAGAAAAAAATCCGGTATGGGTGGCTGAGTTGCAGGGGCCAAAGAGCATGCTTCGACCAGCCAATATCACCTCCGAGAGGGTAGGTGCCATACCGGAGACTTCCCTGGAATGCTGGCTATACTGGACTAGAGGAGAACACAACCGAGGCTGCTATGCGGCCATCTTACATCCAGTGCGGTGGTACCAACCCAGTCGGCTACAATTTGAGCCTACCACTATAAATTTGTAAATAAAACCATTTGTCCCACATGCATGAGGAATCGCATGGTCAGCCTGCACAAATTTTTTTTCTGGCGTTCGACTGCGATGGCTGTTGACAGCTGATCGACGGTCTGCGTTGGTCTAAGAAATCTATAATTTTAATCGTATGGTCACCCTATAAAAATTGGCCCCCATTAGGTAAGGAGTAAGTAACTAGTAAGAAGCAAGGGAAGGCTTCCCTCATCCCACCTGCCCCATCCGTATCCGCCACACCAGCCGTACTCGCTCGGAACATTCCTATTATGTTTTTGGCACCCATGTGTAGCCGACATGAAATGAAGGGAAGCACTGACATGGCACCTAGTTCACCCGGTGTTATAGGCTGGCATCACGGATGTGGTAGGTGATGTAGCCAACCGTGTCAGTTTCAATAAAAAAAAACAAAAAAAAATTAATTCGATCCGACTCTGCGAATCTTAGCAACGATAATATGTCCCTTCCATTTATCTTGCTTTATTCCGTGGAAGTGGCAGCTCCCGCCGCGCAAATCCGCCAAATGGTGGACCGCGCGCTGTGAACTCCATTTCGGCGAAGCGGCGACCATCCCTCGTCGTTCATTGATGCCAAATGACATCACATCGATGTGATTAAGGGATTTTTAATTAAAACAGGAGACGTATAATGGAGAAATTTGGGCTTTATTACTAGAGCTATATTGTAACTGCTGCCTTTAGGTAACTTAGAGTAAGATGTCGATACTGTCATTGGTGTTCATTGTTTATTGTATAATTTCATCCATAGGTAGGTAACCTACGCTTGGACATATCGAAAATTCCGCCAGTTCTAAATTCAATGCGAAGAAGAACTGACAAACAAACTTCGCAAGTCACAATGTTTTGTTAGTATCTTATTATAAGTAATATATTATTGTAACTTACAAATAATTAACCCATACTACCGCTCACAAGAGCATTAATACTTACAGTATAAACATGAATACTGAAGAATCTGACCACTCTGCTTATTTACATATAGCTATATCTGGTGTATAGTGCCATCGTCAATTTGATACTTAAATATATCAAGTCAATTCAACAAAAATTAGTAAAAGTTTATTACAAGGAAATATAATAAGTCAAATGTGTACATCTGTACCGGGACCCCGAGGATTTTCCGGGCCGGTGCGAATTGTGATTTGGTAACATATTGGTGGCGCTTGCGAAGTAACCAAAGCTTTAGTGAATTTGAAATTTTCAAAATCCAAAGCTCTCTTCGCCCATGTTCAGTCCTGGCATTCACACCCATTCCAATTTTTTCATAGCTGAGAGAAAGATGTCTGTATCTGAAACATAAAAATATAATAATTTTTATTCAACCAACATACTAAAATCATAATCTCGCTAAAATTGCTGTGATTAATATTTTAATATAAAATGTAAACAATTTTATTATTATTACCGAAAATAAAAACTTGCATTAAAATTTCACTAAAACATTTCACTAAAATTTGAACTAGGGATGGAGCGTAGTGTTCGGGGGACACTGGGCAACGCTGGGCAGCATTAATGTCTAAAACCTAACTTTGAGATTTCTTTATGCCGAAATAAATGTCTATATCTAAATCTGAATCTAAATATCTACTAAAAAAATTAACCTCATACAACTTCTAAATCTCCAACAGTAGTAAAACCTTTCATTGCAATGACCAGCCCTAACCTAAAACGTTTTACGTTTAACAAAGAAGGGCGTAAAGGCATAACCTCCAGCGTCCAGGATTAAAGTTTATCGCTCCGGCGGCTCGTCCGTTACTCCGCTCATGAACAAGAATGAGGATCATCCGAAAACGTCGCTCAAATAAATATTGAGAAGCGTCATTGTCGTACATTGCGCACATGCTACCTTCTTACCAACAAATGATCGGCATGCACTCCATTTGCACAAGACAGAATACTTTTTAGTATTGCGTAGCCAGCGAGGCTGGCAGGGACACTTATAAGATCGATCATATGTTTGTCCGTCCGTCCGTCTGTAACAGGCGCTGTTGATATATGTATATATGTAGATGATAAATCCGGAACGTAAAGCAAAATAATTTTACAAAATGTATAAGTAGCCAATTTAGTCCTTACAGCACGAAAACTATTTTGAAGTTTATTAACCGGACATCACGGATGCTGTAGGTGATGTAGCCAACCGTGTACCATAATAAAAACAACAAATAAAAAATTCCAACGATTATTGAGAAAATGACATTCTAGTGGACTGCGAGACACGGTGCGACTGCGTGATCACTGCGCACGCTCGCTATACGTGCAAGAAGAAGATTGCTCCGGAACGTCTTCATGTGAACGACGTTCACACTGTTAAGTTTTTAGCTGTTTAGTTGTTTTGGAATAGTTATGTAAGTAATAAATTAAATATATTTAAGTTTTTTGTAAATTTGCCATTAACTTGCCATCATTGTGTTTTGAGAATTACTTTGTGTCTAAAAGAAAGAAAGAAAACATCATTCAAATGTAATTAAAATGAAAAATACTTATACTGCTTCTGTTCGCGTCTTAAGTTGGCCATACATTTTGTTGTTCAATTTTGTTGTTCAAGGAACCTGACACGGTTCACATGTGCACATCTGCCACAAACCCGATAACTCTTGCCCCCTTACTAGGTGGTAGGGACAAATTGTAGTCGACTGGGTTGGTACCACCGTACTGGATGAAAAATGGCTGCCTATGTTGTCCTATAGTCCAGTATAGTGTCACGTAGTGCGGGGCCCTGACCCCTCGCTACGTATGATCGTCTTCCATTTAGGCCAAGCTCCCCTGTAAAAACTGACTTACTATGTATGTTCTACCGTCAACCTCCGGCGGCACTGACCTATCATAGGATCCCGTCGCCGCGCGTCGACCACTCCGGCTCGCGCGGACGTACGGATCCCCCGCCGCCGTGCGCGTTGGGTGATGGCGGGAGGCAAGGTTATATAAGCTCGGGCGCGCGGCTGTGGAGTCACTTTTAGTACCACAGCAGCCGCCCCGACTACACCTCCTGCCATCTACTCCAGCGCCCGCGGCGGAGGCCGATATTCTTGCACAATTCATAAAGGTACTTCCTCTTACTTATTAGTCCTCCCTGCTTGCTTGATTACTTGTAACTGCTCGAAATTGCTTCCCCTTGTCTCCCGCGCACGTGACTTTAGCCTCACCGCCACGTGCCGGGCCTGCCTATAATTGTTGTACCGCGGTTGGTCATCTGCCTTCCAGCCGCGGGCGCTTTGGTGGAGGCTCGCCTCTCGGCTCGCCTGCTGCGCTGCTGTACGTCGCTTCGGCCCGGGCTTGCCTTCTTGGTTCGCCCCGCCGCTACTGCCTGCCGGTGCCGGGACTCTGTCTGGCCCGGCCACGTGTGAGACCGCGCCCACACAGTCTTGCCGACCTACGGCAAGGTCTTCTGCTGCTCCAGAAGAAGCCGCTGCACGGCCTACCGCGGGTGCGCCTCCGCTCCGCTCGAGGTGCGGTGCCTCGAAGCCTGGCTTCACATACCTGCAACTTTCCCGGACCTACCGGGGAGATCCTCGCCACAGCGTTGAAGATAAGTGCGGTGCAACGGACTCGGCTACTCTCGCTTCGATGGCTTAGCCGTCAAATCAGGCCCCATCAAGACAAGAACTAAACTCTATAACTGTACTACGATAACTACCGCCTCACGGTCTAGCTCTGTAATTAGAACATAAGAACTATACTTAGTAAAATTGTTACAATAGAACTAGATCGTCTCGTCATTGACTTCTCCCTTCCCAAGATCCAGATACCATGCGGGGTCAGAACCCGAGCCTGTAACCACTGAGAGACTAATTGCGCACCTAACCAGGGTCACGCTCTGTAAGGTGTGACAATAGCCAGCAATCCAAAAAGGAAGGCTCCGGTATGGCGCCTACCTTCTAGGAGATGACATTGGCTGGATCACGTGCTTTGGCCCCTCCGACTCAGCCACCCATACCGGATTACATGAAAAACCCCGCTGGGGTAGACGGGGATGCTCTATTAGAGTCCACGTAGAAGCAAACGTAGCGTGCGTTTTTTCACATCCTCGAGAAGCACATATCCTTTCTACGTAAGTATTTCCCTGGAAACCGTCATAAAACAAAAAGCACTGCGTTAAGTGGCCGGGCGTGTCGGTAGCCTCTTGTGCGTTGTTCGGGCGAAGATCCTGTGAAGTTATGTATAGCGACGACAAGACGGGAGATGGGGCTTGGATAAATGACGTTGTTTAATGTCACTCGCGGATGGCGGCTTTTAAATAGATTTTGGAATGGTGGAAATAATTTATTATGGAACATAACAAACCACATAATTAATCCCCTTCCCCCCCCCCCCCCCCCTGCCTCACTTTCCCCACCCCGTCATCACCACTACCTACTTGTTTTATAACTCTTCTGTTATTTTGCTATCAAAGATTATGTAATTGATTTTTATCTTGCAAATGGATTTCAAATTTTTGTTCCTATACAGGTTTTTCTTTCTTTATCGAAAACGTTTTAATTAAGCCTGAAAAAAATCAAATGAAGGTTGGAGCTTATTGTATATAAAAATAGAGTAAACAATTTTCAGCACGAACAAATTAAGATCCAAGGACTCGTCGAAATGTATGGAATGTTTCCTGGAATGTGCGGTTTCCTAGGAAAATAAAAATTAAAAAATTGAAATAAATAAAAAAAGAGTACCTAGTAGTCGCACTACACTATTTTTTACGGTTCTGTAGAAATGGTAAAAAAGGAACCCTTATAGTATTACTTCGTTGTTCGTTCGTCCGTCAGTCTGTCTATTCGTCACAGCCCCTTAACTTCTAAACAGTATTGGAGGGCAGGCGGTGGTGCCGTCCAAATTTCTATTTACTTTAATATGTGCACCCAGTACCCAGGCCTTTAAATACTTTAATTGAATGTAGTTACGCAGGAAACTACCAATCAACAATACTACTTAACTGGGATATTAATAGAGACCGTGTATTTATTAAACACTATAGCCTAAACTGGCTCTAAGGCTGTTTCATAGGCGGCATTGCTTGGTCAAACCACTTTTGATCACATTCGGGTGTCACTTTATTCTGTTAAATGTTTCACACCGACGATGTATGGCGAGCTGACTTATTTTATATATAAGTTGTTTCGTTAGTCATGTCATTAACTTCAGGAGGGTTACATACACACTCAAATAAACTATTTACGTAAGAAAAAAACATATATTTATAGGAGCATTTTTTCTCCTAACAAAAACAATAAAATCAAATAAGTAGCTGTGAAAACCAATCATAGTGATCTTGTGACTTACTTACAACAAACAGCTGTTCTGCGTTTGAACATAGAACGAGCATTGACCCCGTACAATGCAAGTTACCTACTGTTACACACAGGTTAATGTTTAGGTAGCAAACATGTTTTGTTAAATTTCTCGAAAAGTAATACTATAAACATATAATTTTTTTTTTGCGTAACGTGTTTATTTGAGTGTGTATGTAACCCTCCCGAAGTTAATGACATGACTAACGAAACACCTTATATATTGCAATTAAACTGTAACTTACACTACACTATAATTTTAGATTTTTAGTGGAAATATGTTTATAGGCATAATTTAACTTGTGATTTTTTTTTTTTATATTGTTTTGGCTATGCTATTTCCCGAAAAAAGTAAATAAAATAAATAAATAAAAAATGATTGACATAGAGAGCAAGAAAAGAAAGGGATGGTGGTAGAAATACATAGAGAAAAAGAGAGGGAGAAAGAGAGAGCGAGAGACAGAGAGGGGGAGGGGGGGGGGGGGGGGGGGTAGTCATGACACCTGGTCCCGACGAACTAGGTGTAATAGGTTGACATCGTGGGTCTAGCATGTGTGACGTGATGTGTCTACCCGACTCTACCGGATAAGATTTCAATCAATAGCATTGTTGCGTTCATTATACCTAAGGCTTTCTAATTGGTTCATATCGAACGAGTTTTTGGTTTAGTGGTTCCCGGTACATACGCTGGTTACATAAGTGGAGGAGAATAAAGAGAGGGATAGAGAGAAAGAATAAATAGAATAGAGTTTGGAAATAAGAATTCGATATTTTCAATTTTATAGTGAAACACTCGATGTCGATATTGTCGTTGATAATATAAGAACCAGACAAACTTGCTTGCACACACATATCAATGCAGAACACGCAAAGATTTTTATTAGTTAAATAGAAATAGAATAGAAAATACTTTATTGTTCCAAAAACATTTTACAGAAACAAACATAAAATAATATATTTTACATGAAGTGCAAAGGCAGACTTATCCCTTGCAGATATTACTTTCAAGTCAACCTTTGCATTTTTGAGAGTAGAATTTTTTAAATACTAACTTTTGCCCGAGGCTTCGCCCGCGTGAAAGAAGAAAGTAAGTAAATAAAAAATTCGGTTTGCATGAGAGCCATGTCACACCTTAGCGTAACCGAAATAGAATTTTATTTACTGCGTTTTTTTTAGTCTTTTTAAACTATAATTTGAAATACCACGTGACCGGGTGAATAAATCCCCACTGTGGCCAAGCGTGGTATTTTGACAAACTCCTCCCTCCCTACAAATCGGTCCCGTGGCAATGGGTACATTCCCTAATAATAACATAGAGCTCGGTAGAACTAAGTCATCTATTCAAATTGTAAGTCCGCCTGAAAAGAGAATGACGCGGGGGCGGCGCGGCGGCGGCGGTGACAGTCGCGTGGTGACGGCGGCGGCGGCGGCGCGCCCTAAAACGCTTTCTAATGAATAAGTTATTTTATACGCCCAACAGCAATCACTCAAGTGGCACAGATGTTTGAAATTCAAATTAGGTTATGGATAAAAAAAATGTCCGACAGGGTTACACTGGATTAGAAAATATTCAGTATTTTTGGTGTTTTTTGAGTTTGAAATTTAGAGCTTTAGATCTGTCCATTTATAAACGTTACAGTTTTAGTGTCAAAAGACGCATTGTAAAGTATTTCAAATATGCGATATTTTAAATTAATACTATCTTTTACACTTTGAGTCATGAGGAATTCTGACATTATTTTTTTATTTTTTGCCACTTTGCTTTCCTGATTTTTTGCTCAGACCGCTTATGTAGCGTTATGATTTATAGCCTAAAACCATCTTGAAAAGATACAGAATGCAGTGCAGTGCAAAACAGTGAAAACCGTTTGTAAATCGATAAAGTGGTTCTCGAGTTATAAGGATATTAATATATTCCGGCCGCTTTATCCCGGCCGGGACGATACCACCGCACTGAATGAAAGGTCAGCCGAAGCGGCTATATACATAGTTCGTGTTTTCCGTCCAGTTCAGTGTAACCGGCACCACCAAAGGGAAGCACTGACATGGCATCTCGTTCACCAAGTTTAACACCTTGATATCACAGATATTGTAGATTATGTAGCCAACGATGTAAGTTTCAATAAAAAAATAATATTTCACACACACACACACCTTTTACCAGTTCGTAAATGTTTTCGCTTTGCGCGGATTAAATTTTACCATCAAATATACTCATAACGAGGTGGCAACCCTATACGAACTATGTCGACGCGAGCGCTCCCAGCGGATTTTTGTGTAAACGGCCAGTGTTGCTAGTTCACGCGGACACCCCAAATGGAGTGTATTTTGGCGGGCGATGAAGCGGTCTCTTTGTCTTCCGCGCCTGGTTGAATAACAGATGGTAGGCTTTGAACGACCGCTGCAATGATGAATGAGTAATGCGTTGGTAACACTGTTGTTTGCTGGCGACGCATCCGCTTGCACAGCTTTCGTAGTTTCCGTTTAAACCCGAAATATGTAAACGGTTTGTTTTGAAATAATTGATGAGATTGAATTTATGTTTCCTGAAATGAGGCGTGAAAAAATGTGCAATACGTAATCATTTTTGTTAGGGTTCCGTAACCAAATGGCAAAAACAAAACCCTTATAATTTCGTCCGTCCGTATATCACAGCCATTTTACTCGGAGACTTTTGTTACTACACTCCGTTCATCCTAGCAACTAATGCCGAGCGGTTTCTCTTTCTCTGTACTTCTAACTCTCGCAAAGGGTGATTGAAGTGACTGTGAACTGAGGTTATGAATATAGTTTAATTAAAAAAAAAATATTGAATTATTGTTTATTTATTTGATGAATGAAAATTTTGCAATAAACCTGTTTATTTTAATTGTTTGCTTGGAATCAAGTTAAATATTTATATTTTCACTGTAAATTATTTAATATTAAAATTATATATTATTTCAATTTTGTGCCTAATCTACTTACTTCAGCTGTTCGTTCTATTGTAGGTGGATAGGTTAACCCACCAACACAAATAATATACAAAACTTCAAAATAACACGTGAAAAATATGAAAAACAATTAATACGTTATTATTATGACGCGTAGGAAAGGCTACTCTTTGTAATGCGTCGACTGACCGGCCGACTGCACCTGGCTACCTGAAACCTTCTCAGAATAAAAACGCAAAACTAACTCCAGGCGCAGCGGCGCACGCGCCGTTATGGTTTTGAGATGACTTTCGCATACACCTATGACTCACAAACACAACCTTGAGTCCTGTGTGAAGAAGAGTAATATAATAACCGTTGCGAGAGCGAGAAACCGCTCGGCATTAGTTCCTAGGATGAACGGAATATATATAGATGTTTGGAAGGAACGTATATTCTGTGAACCGCTACACAGATTACATAATAGTTACTACTGCTATACAATGGTGCGGTGAAATTAGGAAAAAAATAATTAGGGATGGCATACCATACATGTAACTGAGGTATGAAAAAAAATTCAGTGTACATAAGCGTGTGGGTTTCGTTAGATAAGTCTTAAAAAATTATAAAGAAGAAAAATTACATTTTTGTATAAAAATAGTTTGTGATAAGTGCTTCTAATGTCGTAAAAAAACGTGCGGTTTTCACTGTGTTGCTGTCACGTTGCAAAATTACTGGCACGAGGTAAAATTCAAATTTAGAATGTTGAATAAAATTTAGAAAAAATTGTTCTGCGTGTTTTTTCACACAATGGCTATCTGGCAGGAAAGTGGGTGACAAATCTGATTCTATGGCTTGTTCGTGTTTTGGTTTTTTGACCGTACATCAAATTGATTATTAACTTTGTATTTTAACCGTGAACGTTCTTCCCGACTACGGCACCCTTCACTGTGCGTGGTCCGACACGCACTTGATAGATTTCATTATATTTCCTTTCAAATATGTTATAGGAAGTAAACACCTGGCCTTATATTGAGTCTATTAAAATTGAGAATTCACAATGCAATACTTTTTTTTATGTAAACCAACATGGGAGTCTGAGTCGAAGGACCAATGGTACAGTCGACAGAGCCAAAAACACCTCTCCTCGCGAAACCACGCTCAGTGAGGCGCCATGCTAGCAGATTTACGGACTGTTGCTAGGCTGTCTAGCCCGTTGATACGACGACGTTTGAAGACACCGCCGGAATAAAGGCGTGTGTAGTTTCAATATCACCGATTATTACAGACATGGTTACATTTATAATTAATTTATAATTAAAGGTAACCTTAAAATATTACATCATTAAACACTGCTGTATTTTATATTGTCTACAACCTTCACGTAGAGGGGCTACGTCGTAGAGCGTCTACGTCGTAGACCTTCTATGCCGTAGAGGCGTAGAGGGTCTACGGCGTAGAGGAATACATGTTTTATAAATATACTTACATGTAACATATTATGTACGTAAAGTACGACTCGAGTACAATCGAGCTTTATAAAGAGACAATCCTGTTGTATAGCGCCGTCTCTGTCGCACGAACTCGCACGTCTCTGTGCGACAGGGACGACGCTCTACAACTGGATTGTCTCTTTCTAAAGCTCGAATTTTTTTTTTATGTAATCCGATATGTATGGGTGGCTGAGTCAGAGGGACCAAAGCACATGCTCCGACCAGCCAATATCAGCTCCGAGAAGGTAGGTGCCATATCGGAGACTTCCCTGGATTGCTGGCTATACTGGACTAGAGGAGAAAACAACCGAGGCTGATATGCGGCCATCTTACATCCAGTACGGTGGTATCAACCCAGTCGGCTACAATTTGAGCCTACCACCTAATAAGTAGCAAGGGAAGAGACCTTCAGTTTTACACCGGTTCCGAACGGTGAAGCAGTGCAGGGCACGTAGCAGCAGGGTTTCGTCAGAAAAAATCTCATTGGTACACGCTGACCGAATCCGAACCTCGGGCCTCTCGCATGAGAAGCCGACGCCTAAACCACTCGCCGCTTATTTGCTGCCGGGAACTGTTGTACAAACTTCGACCGAAGGGAAGCACTGACATGGCGCCTAGTTCACTAAGGTGTTATGGGATGACATCACGGATGTAGTACGTGTCAGTTTCCATTAAAAAAAAACACAAAAACTAAAAAAATATTTACACAATACGTCAGCATAAAAATACACACACATGTATAGAACATAAATACTACACACAAATGTACTTCTTGGTTCTTGTCGCAGTAAAACGTTTC
Source organism: Nematopogon swammerdamellus (assembly GCA_946902875.1). Classification (NCBI taxonomy): domain Eukaryota; kingdom Metazoa; phylum Arthropoda; class Insecta; order Lepidoptera; family Adelidae; genus Nematopogon; species Nematopogon swammerdamellus. The sequence goes on along the minus strand of OX336340.1, from coordinate 23,238,667 downwards.
TGCACTTCGCATAGCAAATAAAACTAATACAATAAAGGTGACTGCAGCACCCTTAACGAACACCTAAATCAGTAGTTGGATCACTCAGGTATAGACCTAGCGACCGATGGATCCCGATCCAGACCCCAAACAGCGATACAATTAAACGTTACGCCTCTAAATTCGACCCTCAATTTAATGGCCGCTACGTGAGGCCCATCCGAAACGATATAATAGGATAGGCGATCGCTCCAGGATCTCGTGAACGGGCCCCCATTGTAATCAGATAACTTCCACATAACCGACCTGGAGATGTTCGAGGGTTAATCGCTTCAGATACGTTCTATTATCATTGTTATCGCTGAGTTAATATCCTCGGTCAGGAGACTGCGGTGCGGGCTCACAGAGGCCGCGGATCAGGTTTAATCACTCCACTCAGGGGCGCCGACTTTTAGAAATCCTCGTGGGTGCTCATGCAATTTTTTTTTATTGAACAATCATCATCATCATCATCAACGTGTTGCCGTCTACGGCTGGACATATGCTTCCCCAATTTTTCATTAATTCTCCCGGCACCCGGCAGGATGGATTCGCAAAACGTTCGCACAATATTTTGCATTTGCCGCATTTACACATTCGCACGATGTACCTACGCATGTAGTGTCCCAATATTCTATTGCATGGTATGGAATAATATAGGAGTACTATAACGTTCGCTATTCGTCGCGCCACTAGTGCGAATGTGTAAATGTGGCCGCTCAAAGGATTGTAAGTAAATAAGGCACTTTTATCGTAGCTCAAATCCTATTACTGATCAGTTTTTATATCTATCGTCGTGGGTGCTCCGCACCCACTACTCACCCCTCGTGGATGCTGGAGCCCCCGAGCACCCACGTAGTCGGCGCCTATGTCCACTCATTCACTTTGCCGAGTTGGTTAACAACGGTGTTCCGCCATTTTTGTTCTTGGTAAAATATTTCGTCGTCTAAATTATTCTATTTAAATTTGTGCTCGCTTGTTAGGTCATCGCTCATTTGTTAGGTAATCGCTCTCTTGTTAGGTCATCGCTCGTTTGTTAGGTACTGTGGCGACCTATGACTCTCTCCTGATGTCTCCGAGTAAAGAACTCTTTGCCAACTGTCGCACCAGGCAGACCGCCCATGAAGTTGCGCCATACGTTTGGCCCGAAACGTCGAGTCTCATAGCTCGGAGACGACCGTGAATAAAGCCGATAAATTTTCTAACAATGTTTAATAAGCACGGGTAATTTAAAAACCCTTGTGAACATTTTTGTGTAGAGAATGTGGTCGAAAATATTTTAATAATAAATTATGAATTGCTGATAACTTGTCATCAATAAAATGTTGCAACACTTGCAACGTAAAATGCTTGATGAAGAAGCCTAAAATTTGCCTCTATACCTGCCAAAATTTCAAGGGTTGATTCTGAAGGTCAGATGTGCAACTTTGTTGAATATTTTTCGAAATCTAAAAATAAATTCTTGATACTCATACATATTTATAGCGGTAAATTTAAACAAAATTATGGAGTTCTTGATATTGTTTTCTTAGATTTTGATTTTTTATTTTTGCCATGGCCATGCAAGATTGTTCATTTGAACTCCAGAATAACACTTGCAAATTTTGGTAGGCACATCTGAACTATATTTTATTAACCCCCGCGAAAAAAACGGAGGGGTGTTATAAGTTTGACGTGTGTGTGTGTATGTGAGGGTGAGGGTGTGTGTGTGTGTGTGTCTGTCTGTGGCATCGTAGCTCCCAAACGGATGGACCGATTTGGATGCGGTTTTTTTATTAGGAAGCTTTTTTTTTTTTTTTTTTATTGTTTCCGAACTAGCTGGCTGTGTCCGAGGTCGAAGCCTCTGGCGCAGCCAATATCACCCCTGAGGAGGTGCCAGTCCGGCTTGGAGGTGGACTAATGTCGCTGGGGAAAGGCTATTTACCCGCGATTTGAAGATCCGTGGATTGTAGGAGTGGGGAAAGATATTCCCCGGAAACCCGTTCCACACCTTTGCAGTGCGGCACAAGAACGATTTAGAGAATCGTGCCGTTCGAAGTACTCGTCTGTCCACTACAAAGGGGTGTTCCGCGAGAGTATGGCGGGTTTGGCGAAGGCGAACAGGAGGAGGAGGGATAAGGGAAGCAATTTCGTCAGAGCAGCGGCCATAGTAGTACCGATAAAACAGGCTCAATGACCCAACGATACGTCTGTGTTTTAGAGGTTGAAGGTCCTTTGTGAGTACAGAGTCGCCAATGAGGCGAATGGCTCGTCGTTGGATAGAATCCAAGGCTGAAAGAAGGTACTCAGGGGAACGCTCCCAAAGATGACTGCAATATTCCATCACCGGTCTTACTTGTGCTTTATAGAGTGTAAGCAATTGGACCGGTGTGAAAAATCGCCGACATCGGTAGAGTATCCCTAATTTTCGAGATGCTAGTTTCGCCTTGGATTCTATGAACGATCGAAATCCAACGTCCCTGGACACCTCTATACCCAGGACGCCCAGACTACCATCATTGGGGACTTGGCTGCCCTGGAAAGTTGCTTGAAGTGGAAACGGATCAGCCTTAGTAGAGAAGGCACAGGCTTGCGTCTTAGCTACGTTGAAGTTGACCAAGTTCTCCTTCCCCCATGAGGATACTTTATCGAGAACCAGGTCAACCCGAGCAACAGTTTCGCGTCTCGCGTTTGCTGCTGACGCCTCTCTACCCTTCCAGTCTTTGATGAACCCTTCGTGCACCGTGCTGTCGTCCGCGTAGCAATGTATTTCGCCGAGCGAGAGCATGTCGTTAATAAATAATAGAAACAGCGTAGGCGACAGCACGGATCCTTGTGGAACACCAGCATTGATTGAGTAATCGGCCGAGCATGCACCATCACGGGTGACAAAGATCGACCGATTGCTCAAAAAGCTGGAGATCCAAGTGCACAGTTTTGTAGGGACACCGTAGGCCGGAAGCTTGCTTAGGAGTCCCCGGTGCCAGACGCGATCGAATGCTTTGGATATATCCAAAGCGACCGCCAGCGATTCCCCAAAACCATCGAGTCTTTCAGCCCACAAGTGCGTGACGTACGCTAGAAGATCTCCAGTCGACCTTTGCTTGCGGAAGCCGTATTGCTTATCGTCGAGGAGTTTATAGTCTTCTAGGTACGTCAGGAGCGCTGAGTTGACAATACGCTCCATAACCTTACTCAAGAGTGAGGTTATCGCAATAGGGCGATAGTTCGATGGGTTCGCTGGGTCCCCCTTCTTGGGGACCGGCTGGACCGAAGCTCTTTTCCAGCAAGAAGGCATTGAACCGGAGGAATAGGAGCGTTTGAATAGGCGAGTAAGGACTGGCGCCAATTCCAGAGCACAATTTTTCAAGACAACCGCCGGGACGCCGTCAGGCCCGCTACTCTTCGAAATATCCAACTCACGTAGCGTTTTATAGACGACTCTGGGATGGAACCTAATATTATCCATCATACGCCCGCAATGGGGCAATGAAGGGGGGTTGGCGCCCAGGTCGTCCATGTTTGAGTTGGATGCGAAAAGGCGTGCAAAGATATTCGCCTTTTCCTTCGCGAGTATGGCGAGCGAGCCATCCGGACGTTCCAGCGGAGGTGTAGCAGGACGGCAGAAATTCCGACCGATGGATTTGGCGAGAGACCAGAAGGCGCGGCTACCCGAAGGGCTACGCGCAAGTTTCGCGCCAATTCCACGGTCGTGCCTGAGCCTTGCCAAACTTGTTTAATCGGGATGGTTCTTAGCTATGTTTATAATCAAGTAATTAAGTAATAAAACAATTATTATCTTAAAAAGTGGACGCGGTTTTTCATGCGTTTTTTTTTTTAATTGAAATAAAAGTTATTACACTTTAGTAAGCACCTAGGGTAGGTGCTTACTAAAGTAAACATCGAATGTATTTATTAATGTTTAGAGTTTTTAACAGTGATTTGTTAATATCAGCCCCATAGTACTCATCTTCACTTAGGGCCCAGAGATAGAGAACGCTCAACGAAATCCAACACAACTACTAAATCCCTCACACATAGGCTGGCCAACAGTTTATGTATACTAAAAAACTAATTGAGTATTTTAGTCTATATCTATACTTAGCTGGAATTCTAACATTGAAATCGTTCGAACGAACAAAAATACGTCCGCTCATCAGACGACTGAATGAGGAACCGAGCCGCCATTAGAGTAAGTGACTAAAAAAAAGCAATCGAATGGAGCGAACACAGACGTCTGATTCCAAATTCAAATATCTGACTCGGGCTGCACGGCGCGCAGGAAGCGGCAATTTCCCGTGCTCCGGCACCGGAAACTGTTAGCCGGGCCAGCCAGCGTATGTATGTACCTGACTACTCGCACGTAATCCAGCTTTATGAATATTTAACGGGTTAATGCACACGCACACAGCGATCCTACGGACCTTGCCGCTCGCGCGCCGAGCACGGCCGAGCACGGTCGAGCTCGGCCGAGCTTGGTCGAGCACGGCCGAGCAAGACCCGTTACCAAAGAATATAATACTACTAGGGCGTAGAAGAAGCACAAACCCATACAAAATTTGTTTGCCTATGTTTTAACCTTGGTGGCGCCAAATGCGGCCACTGCGGCGTCTTTCAGAACTAGCACTTGGCGGGAATTGGCGGGAATTTCGAATTAAATTTATTTTTAGTAGGTACTGCACATTTAGCCAAACTGTGACCATTTCACACTGATATTTCTAAAATTGTCAGCCCACTCTGACTGAGCAGGCAGAACTGACAATTTTAGAACTATCAATGTGAGATGGTCACAGTTTAGCTAAATGTTCCAAATAAATAACATCATGAGTACACAGCAAATGCTCTTTTATTACGAAATGAAGTGTTTGTACAAGTAAACTATTACACAAGTAAATATTAAAGTAAATAAGCAATTTCATCCAAATAATTGGCACAAACCGTACAACATAGGAAACTGTACATAATAAGTTTGTTTTATGATCTTTTTTTGTTTGTTTTTCTCTTAACAATTTTTTATATGGTGAAATTCGCCTACAACAACTTGGCTTATAACAAGTATGTACATAATAACTCATAAATCAATGCTTATATATAATGAACATCCTCATATTACTACATACTTACAATATTACCCTTACATATAATTACAAATGCACGATTTCCTCGAACATTTCATAAAACAATTCGTCTTTATCTGTTTGAGCTGGGGCGCTTTACAAATGAAGTTTTCTAAATTATTTATTAAATGTGATTGACCTTGTAAGATACATTTTGTACTACGACTGTGCGCCACTATGCCACTAATCGTCACAGTTTTTAGTCCAGCAAGAATTGCTGGACTGTGGGATTGTTGTTATTTCCACAGCTCGATCTTACGCCCCCAAACATGTTTTCTAAATTGTCTTGATTTAGACAGTTCGTTGAGACTAAATAAAAGTCTAGACGTTGTAACATTTTAAACAAACGCTCAAGTGCTTCTATTGTAGCAATCCACTCATTTTGGGAAGGTGGAATGGCCCTCGCTTCTTACCACTTTCAATGTTTAATGGCTTGCTTGTGTTGTTGCCCAAAGAGCTGGTCCACATCTTCTACGAGGATCGCCGTTGTCACTGCTTGCAGGGGCAGCTCACCTGTAACATATTAGGAGTAATGAGCATGTATGTATAAAATACTAGCATTTACCCGTGACTGCGTGCGCATTTGTATTAACTGTTCAGCCCGCTGGCTGACGGCATGCCGTGGCGTAGAAGTAAATTGATTTATTGGTTTCGTATTGATTGATTGATTGATTTTCAGTGGTAAGTGTTACCACCTTGTAAGGATGGAAAGGATTTCCTTGCAGTGTTTTCCTTCACTCGCCGGAGCGATGACGGGCAAATTGTAAAAACTTTTACAAGGACTGGGATTCAAACCCACAACCTCGCACTTGAGAGGCCAGTAAAGCCCCAGAAACTGAATGACTCATAGCTTATGCTGTCAATTTCACTCACATATTTTCTTTACCGTTCTGATTTACTTCCATAAGTATTGTACATACCATTGGTCTTACCTTTCAAAATTGTTCAAGTTAGGTGAAGGAAATCTGTGATATGATCGTGCTGCTTCGACCGCGCGTTTTGCAGAAGACGCCCCACATTTTACGGACTTCCATGGTGTTATCTGGGAAACAACACACCAAGATTTTATTTATAAGATTATTAGTACCTACATACTTTGATTTGTGGTCGGCCGTTGTAGATAGTAACCTAAATTGGTTTGCTACTGCAGGAGTTGAATGAGAGGGGAGTCATAAATATATTCTAAGGCTGCAGTACATTTATCGGATAGGACTGAGTCAATAAAAACCTTACCTAATTAACCAGCAGCATTGTTTTTTTTTTCATTGTGTTTCTCTCGCAATAGAGAACTAGAGGCGTATTTCAATTTCCTGTACACAAAGGCGTGCGGCATACATAATTTAATGGATGATATGATACTGCACATTTTCAAGTTATGTTTATTTTGACAATTTTCACTACAACCCTACTTGGGTAATATAATAACTTACTCTGTACTACAGACAAAGGCAAGCATCCAATAAATAACATGCTCTAACATTATGTTATTTGGAAAATATAGGAGATATCGTGGAAAAATATAAAATATTGACAAGTATCAAAAGCACTTTTCTTACATTATTTATGTAAGATATGGTTATAGAAGTATACAGAGTGATTTCTATACTATACATATAAAAGAAAAAAGAACAACCCCGGACCAGTGATAAAAATCTCATCCATACCGACCGATCCAGGGAAAGTTCCCAAGACACTCAGCGCATTTTCTTACCTTTTGCACGTGTTTTTTTTATTAAATAAAAAAAACACGTGCTTCAGCAGAGTGCTCATACATAATATATATTTTTTTACTTTATGATATTTTGTGTGTTACAAAATAATCTATATTGATGCAAAGTTTCAATTTTCTAGTACTAACAGTTTAGAAGTTATGGGGCTATGACATACAGACAGACAGACAGACGAACGGCCAACGAAGTTTTTTTTTTTTTTTATGGAAACTTGACACGGTTGGCTACATCACCTACAACATCCGTGATGTCAGCCCATAACACAGGGTGAACTAGGTGCCATGTCAGTGCTTCCCTTCATTTCGCGCCGGCTACACTGAACTGGACGGAAAACACGAACTATTTACATAGCCGTTTCGACCGACGTTTCGCTCAGTGCGGTGGTACCAACCCGGCCGGGATAAACCCTACCACCTAGTAAGGTAAGAAGGGAAGGGACCTACAGTTTAACGTGGTATCCGAACCACGGTCAGCCTCCAACAGTCGGGCGGTCATCCATCCAATAACTGACCGCACCATTAAGCTGCCGAGGCTGACGATCCCTTAGTCGACTTTCACGACATGCGACGGGGAGAGATGCAGTGGGGCTATTCTTTTTAAGTACCGACCCCACACGGTACAAAAGAAGTAAGGAAGAAGTGATACTATAAGGTTTCTTTTTTTACCATTTTGGTACGCAACCTTAAAAATATTTTTTTCAATAACAGGAGTGCATGGGACCAATATTGAAAAACTCTTACAGTATCGTTTTCCGGTTCAAACACTGAAATGGTCTTGGCAAAATATGTAAACTAAATGTTAATAATAGATGCATAAATTAATCTAACTTAAAAAGAGTAGCCCCACTGTATCCCTCCCCGTGCATGTCGTAAAAGGCGACTAAGGAATAAGGACGAGGCAATGTGCTAAAGAGCGACAGGCCAGCTACCTCTCACCTTGGCACGCTCCTTCCACCGACTCATTCAGCGCAACACCGATTACTCTGCTTAACCAGATTGCCGGAATATATACCTACAGCATGTGGTACGTATGTGCGTACTCGTATGTATGTAAATAAATTGAATTGAAATCACAATCAAAGAGGTGACGAGAATGGCCACGCGGGGCCGGACCGTTTTAAACCACGTCCATGGAAAATTGTCGTCGAGAATCACCCGTGTGCGGTGAGAGTGAATGGGGCAATTTCGCGTAGGCACGCACGGTAACCGTTCATTGTTGCAGCTATTGTGGCGAGTGATCAAGACAGGTACGACAGAACGTGTTCGTGTTATGCTATTATACTGACCTGTACCACCGCACTGAATGAAAGGTCGTGTTTTCCGTCCAGCAGGTCTATTCTTGTAAATTCTGACAGCGGAATCAGCGCTGTTGTGGCGCTGAGAGCCACTTACCAAAGTGGCTCTCAGCGCCACAACAGCGCTGATTCCGCTGTCAGAATTTACAAGAATAGACCTGCAGGTCAGTGTAGCCTGCACGAGCAAAGGGAAGCACTGACATAGCACCTAGTTCACCAAGGTGTTATGGACTGAAATCACGGATGTTGTAAAGTGATGGAACCAACCGTGTCAGTTTCCATAAAAAAAAAAAGAAAAAAAAAGAAATCTACCGCGAAACGGTGCTGCGGGAACAGCTAGTCCATTATACCGCAATTTACATTAGCATATACTACTCTAGCTTTTGGCCGTGGCTTCGCTCGCGCGAAATTCGTATTTGAAAAGAAGAAAGTAAGTAAGCCCGCTACCTTTATTTCGGCGCGCGCAACATTTTGGTTTGTATGAGAGCCACATATTAGCGTAACCGGAACATCCTGTGTCTCGTATAGCTAAATGTGCGTGTACTAAGTTTCAACGAATTCAGACGTTCGGTTTAAGAGTTATGGACGAACATGCATGCATTCAGAAAATATCTCAATTTAGTTTTAGTATCATACATATATATTTCTAAAAATCGTCTATTTAGTTTATCATACATACAGTCTGTCTACAAACGCAGTATGTATCTCATAAAACAAAGTAACTTACTCCATGACCTTCCCGGGTGAGGCCATTGATGAGATACCCAGGCAACTCTGTGCCTACTTTTACTATGAATCACAGCAATATGCAGTCATTTGCAACCGGCGGCCGTTAAAAATGCAAATATGCCGAGGTAGCGGCGCCACGGAGGACACCGGACGACAGCGCTGACGTCATTGGCAACATGGCCGCAAGTCTCTTATCCCCTACC